>VWZG01008543.1:604940-651458 GCA_013396735.1 Grallaria varia
TTCTTGTATTTGGCGGGGTGGGTGTTGGCTTGCTCAGCTGGAGTAGGGCAAGGGGAAAAAGTTCTTTCTTTTCTTCTTTCCGCCGTCGTTCATTGCTTGACGAGCCTCCCAGTTCGCCGCCTTTGCCGGTGCCGAGCAGCGCCCTCCGTGCCGCGGAGCCTCCGCCCGGCCAGCCGGCCGCCCTCGGGAGGGTCCCGCGCTGCTCCCCACGGACGGGGCGCGCCGCGCCGCTCGCCCCGGCGCTCCTGGAAGAGCATCTCCGGCGGCTTTCCAGCTGAAGCGGGTGATCGGGTTTTTTTTTATTTATTTATTTTATTTTTTTTTTTTTTTCCAAGTGAATCAGGAAATTCTTATCAGGCTGACAGCATTTTTAGACTATGCAGTGCGTGGGTGAAGCGGGACCAATATTGGCTTGGCCCTAATGTAGTCATCTGAGAATACATTTTTTGGTTGTTGCTGCATTCCATAAGGTTTTATCATTATTATCCATGAAGATTGTTTTCTCCGTACATGGGAAGTGACCCCTAATATCAACTTGCCTGGGAGACACGACTATGGGCTAAAACATTAAAATTCCTCTCGTGTATTTGCTGGTTTTTTCCTTTATTGTTGGGAGACAGAGCCCGTTTGCAGGAATGATACCCCAGCGAACTTGTCCAGCTTGCTCACTGTAGACATGAGCTGTGGAAAACTCGTGAGTTCTGTCTGTTGCATCGTGCCTCTGCTGTTATTTTTGCTCTAATCTAGGTCAGAGCTTGCAGATCCTTCCATCTATTCGTTTTGAATATGTGGAGCTCCAGTTGGTAGCTTGTGTGATTTGCAGGGTAAATAAATAAATAATCTCTAACAACCTGACTCTCTGACAAGACACCTAGAAGCAGAAAACTGCAATCAAAACTTCGTTGAGCTTTTTGACATTTAGCTCTGGAGGTGATCGTCTGTATTTCTCCTCCAGATTTATAGAACACACAGTATGTGAAAGTCTATTAAATGATCGTTAGCAGCTGTGTCATCCTCAAGTGCAGTTGCTTTTTGCTTTCAAGTGTAATCATGAGGCTTCTCCTTCAGCTGACAGCAGCACCGTATATGAAATGTCCCAGAGGCACCATAATAAAAACCAAAGTTTCTTGAAATCATTTGAGATAAATCAACTTGTTGCAGGTTATGCTATTTAACAAGCGGAGGTAAATAAGCGAGGCGAGGGACATAGATAGCTCTGATGAGCCTGTGAAGCTCATGAGTCTTAACTGACACCATATATTCCAGTTCCACCTAAAAACTTTCTAAACATGGCTATCCTACACACTGCTGACAATTTGGTTTAGTTAATCCTGTTTGCCCCAGTTTTCCTGAAATTCTTGAAGGTGGGGGGTCTTCACACCCGAGTTAAGTGTCAGACTGAAAAACTGAGCTGTTGTTGCTGAACTAAGAGTGCTGCACCCTCTGATTCTAGCAGCTGCTGACTTTAGAGCAGTTTATATATTTTCTCTGAATCCAATGTTTTCTAAATTAAAAAAGTAAACATAGAATGAGCTCCTCATGCGTCTGTAGTCACAGCGGAGAGATTTATTGTTTGGGTAATATATGACATTTTGCAAATCTTTTCTGTTCCTTCAGAATTGTCCTGTCAGAGACATTCAATCAACTGTTAGCGTAAAAAAGAAGGATGGAGAATATGTTGCCAGGTTTCTGGTTCTTACACATGTGCTCAACATGTAAAACGCTGCTGCGCTCTTCGTGAGGATGATGACCATTTTAAAGAATGTTCCTCTTTGCTGGAATCAAAACTGTGGTTTAAAAATAACATTGGGGGAAGATGAATTCATGGATATCTTAAAAATAAGGCTCTGCATTGGAGCTGATAAAGTGGAGCTCACCCTTAAAATATCCGAGGATTCCACTGAAGCATTTTTCAGTGGTGCCATGCTTACTCTGGTGTCTTTTGGTTTGTTGTCTGGGAGAGAAAGCTCTTCCTTGCTGTGCTCCTGTTGGCTTGGCTTTCCTTCTCAGTGCTAGATGGAGGTGTGTTGCTAAAGCGTTTGTATCTTCACAGGTGTTTGTAGTAAAGCCATCTCAGACATGTCATTCCTTAGGTCAGCTTTCCACATGAGTTTTGTCTCCTTTAAAGAGCAATGCAGCTCCCTAACTGTGGAGCTGCTGGTCCAGATGTATGGGCTCAAGGTCTGGGCTGCGGCGTCTCTCTGGAGAGCCAACCTGGTCGTGTCTCTGTAGGTCTCGTGCTGCATACACGGGGCAGGAGAAGTGCCTTCAGCAAGTGGCTGGCTCTGTGTCTCTCCTCTGCAGTGAAGGGGTTTCAGATGGCTGTCTCCTTTTTTTATTGGCTTGGTTTTTTTGGTTTGTCAGTTTTTAATGAGAGGTCTCAGACTGCATTTAAATGATGGGCTAATGTGCACCTGGGTTGTGCAGAAATGTCTTTTTAGGGGATAGTCCATCATGCCTTTTTAAAGTTTCCCCTCACTGAAGTTATTCCCACATTTCTGTGTCTGTGTTTTTTTCCTCCCTTAAAATCCGCACAGAAGTGATTTTTTTCCTTACACAGAAAGACAGAATTTCTGGAAACTTAACTTTCACCGATCCTTAGCCAGGAAAGGACTTGCTGGCACATTAATTTAGATGGGAATTTTTTATTTTTTTTTTTTAAACATCTAATGAACTGAATCTGGAATTCCAATTGAATGTTAATGGGAGTGGAGGCTTAGCACCTTAGATCTTTGCGATTGCTCAAGTCCAGGGTATTTGCTGGAGGGAAGTAAGGGGGATATAGTTGTATACCTGCTCATATAATGCCAGAAGGAACTGATGAAAACGGGGTGTGGCCCTAATCTAACATATAAATCTGGATTTCCATACTTTGCCAAAAGACAGAGCGAGTGTGTGCCGATGCTAGAATATGAACGTGTTTCTGTGAGGATCTGTGCCTGCGTGAGGACAAAACCCTGCAGAATGGCAAAGTTAAAACGCTCTTCATCGTGTGCTTTCCCGAGGGGCTGTGCAGCTGTAGTAGTAAGTTTTGGCTTTCCCTTGGGTTGGGTGAGGAATGGGTGTAACGGAATTCGGAGAGACTTTGGAAACACATAATTGCTGAAGAATCCCATTGTATTCTCGGCGCGTGTGAGACGCTGTGACGGCTTGTCGTGTCCTGTCAGGCCAGGTATAGCAAGCTGCAGAGCTGGGGCTAAGGTAGGATTCACCCTGGCTCACTAACACCTGAGCTTAAGGCTTTTGAAACGGGAAGTTACGGTAAATGGTAGTTTTGGAATTTCTCCATGGTATGTAGATGTAAGCCAACATCTAAGCCAACACCGTCCTTGCTGAATCAAAGTCTTGCATAAAGACTTGTGATATGCTCAAGTGCTGGCAGTGCTGTAGGTGGATTTTTTCCAGATAAAGGCTTGTCTTCCTTAACAAATTAGGTCCACTAACTCAGGTCTTCCTTCCAAACTAACAACGTTGCAGACAAGGACAGGTCACGTTTAATGCTGTGTCAGCTGGCTGTAGCCAAACCCCAATTCACACACTGTAATTTGTTTTTCCAGTAAAGTTCTTTTTATCATGTGCTTACAATTTTTGAGGGTGGGCTTATACCGCTTACGTTGTGTGGCAGCCTGCAGTGTCCAACAGCAGGTAACAGCAAAGGGTGTCTTCACATTTGGCTTTTGCAGCTCAGATTCCTTCTCAAGGCTGGCCCTGAGACCTGGTGTTTGCTCTGCTGCTGACTTCTCTGTAAGCTGAATCAGACCTATCTAACTCACCTTTAAAGGCTGCTCTCAGATGTACAGGATGTAAAACCTGGATTAATTCTTGCCTTATGCGTGGGGTTTTGTTGGCTTGGTTTAACCCTGCAAGACACCACTGATTTTAGGTTTGGCTTGCTTTACTCTATCATTGTGTTTGGGACCAAATGCTATTTGATTTTCCTCTACCTACCTACATAAAAACAGACCTTTAGACTTTAATAGTACACCTCTGTTTACATGTACAGCAAAAGATGCATAAATTCCTTCCTTTTTTTTGCCACTTCCTTCCATTAGCAGAGCATAGCAGGAGCTGCAGGCTCCACTGCTGCCATTCCAGTGGCTCACCTGAAAACAAGCTCTTGCCTTGCTCATTTGTGGGGGTAGAAGTTACCGTTTCATGCTTTCAGGGCATGTCATAAATACTGCTTTCAGGCCCAGCATTGGATGGCCTGACTGCTTGAAATTGTTTTCTTCCTTGAATATTTTCACTGTTGTCAATAGGACCCTGCTTGGCAGACAGCTCCGCAAATGGAGGGGGTGTCCACGATGTGCCTCGAGTTTGTTGCTGGAATTCCTTCTCAGGAGTTTATGTCAAATGACAGCCTTTTTCTCAGGATAGGGTCATATAGTGTTTCCTCAGCGTAGTTATTCTTTATTTTTGGTTCCTGTTCTTTCACTCATAATGGAAAATCTGTAACAGGTGGCCACAGGCACACCAGACTTTCGTGCTTGGGAGCATAAAGGACCATATGCCGTACGATGGCATGTATGGAGATAATAAGCTGTAGGAATGGGCAACCAGCTTATCTGAAAAATAAGAGCTGGCCTGAATTTTTGCTTCAAACTTGGCTAAAGTAAAACTTTCTCTGTTCTCAAGTCGGTGTGGGGTTTTTTGGGGAGCATGTTTTTGTTTTGGCTTGGGTTTTTTTTTTTCTGTTTTGCTGCCTACTAGCTGCTTTCAGCTGGGAGTGAATTTATTTCAATTTGCGAAGAGGAATGTTCTGACATTTTTACCAGATACCCTGGGTGAGATCCGGGACCCTTGAAGTCAGTTGGACTTGTGCCACTGGCTTTAATGTGGCCAGCATTTATTTCCCTGCATGAGAACCGTTTAGCTTGGTTCTAGGTATGGTATGTCAGAAAATAACAGGAATCTTCAGGGCAGGGATTTTCTGTGAGCATTTCAAAGTGGTCAGTGTTCCTTAGGAAGACAGGAGGGTGCTTACTCCACATAAACCTGCTCTTTAATAATCCCATATCAGTGGTGATGTGCTATTGACCTTTAGTTTTCTGTTATTACGCGACTTAAAATTAAGGATTTAAATTTTCTTTGGGAGAGTGCCTGTTTGTTAATATACGAAATAAATATAAAATAAAAATAGTGTTGGTTGAAGCTGAATTCAGCCCATGCTGTACAGCTCCACTTACCCAGAGGTTGTGCCTTTTCAGCTGTGAACTCGGGTCTGTTGTCTAGGCTGACATCAGGTGCTATAGACACCTAATTTCCCTATTTCCTGGGATGCTAAGCTGACTTTAAATTCTGTATTCTGGCCAAGGTAAGATTTTGTGTTTGTTCTGTTTTTCAGAAGCTGCTTGATATCAGTCTTTAATTTGTAAGGAATGGAGAGATGAATTTCATTAATATATGAAAGTATTGAACATTGACAACAGGTAGCACTGTCACCGGCAGACACTGTCGGCTGCTTAAAGATATTCCAGATCTGTTTGTATATGAAAAAGTACAAGTGAAACTGGACTAGCCAGGATTGGTTACCAGAAACCTAACCTGGTGTTGGCTTTTTTTGTTCCCTTTCATCCCATGATGGTGGGCCAAATTCGTTTAGCAGCTGATGATGGTCTTGGGTACTTTTCCACTCACACCAGTGCAGTCAGAAATGCTATGAGAAGATTACTGTTAAGGTCAGAACAAAAATCGTGGAAATTATTTGCAAACAGGCTGTTTTAAGTGAGTTGGGGGAAACCCCCCACGTTATTAGAGGACGTGTACGATGGAAAGGATGCATATACACTGCACACAAGGAAAACTTGTCTCTATCTCACTGCGGTCTATATTTTAAAGAATTTCAAAATTACAGGCTGATAATTTCTTCCTGAAATATAGATTAATTGTATCTGTGTCTGATGACAGGCTTGATACTGTTGCGAAAAATCTTTTAATTTAGGACTCTCATTGTTTGCAAGAAGCTCACCACAAAACACAAACCTTTTGCTGTAAATAACTTTGGTCCACGCACAAGGCCTTGTGCTCCTTCATCATTCCTACCATCTTTTTTTCCCGTTAAAAAAGGGTCAGATTTGGTGTTTTCGAAAGGAGCGAGCGCTCAGAGCACCTTGTAATGACTGCCCATGGACTGGAGGGGAGGGAAGAGAGTTGAAATGGAAAATGAATTAGATTCTTAGGCTGTGGAAGAGGGAACACATTCCTGCACAGAGAAGCAACTCTGGAGATAAGTTTTAATTTCCTGAGCTCCCGTTCCTGTATAGGAACATTGAAAGACTTCCTTCCTGATAACCAAGTCAAGCCGGGGGCGATACTAAACGGTGTATTTCTGTTTATAATTGCGTGCTTGTGTATGCATTTGCATAACTGCAGTATAAATAGGAGCGGTGTACCTGTGAGGCTGGAAGCTTATGACATGGCTTATAAGGTGCATGACGTGCGTCCGAGGTCTGGCACATCCACCGCAGTGAGACATTGGGATGGGCCAGGGTCTGCTTAGGCTTCTCTAAAGGTCTCTTTTGTGTCTTTGTCTCTACTTGAAAAACAAAGCCCAACCGAAACCAAAAATGAGAAAACCACCCTCCCCAACCGCTCGTCTTGTGTTTTTGAGAGGCTCTGGGTTCTGGTGCACCTTTAAGAACGATCAGGTCACCGAGGTAGATGCATTACAGATTCCTAATGCGTGTGTCTCCTGTATATGCAATATTGTTATAAGCATTTCTGTCTTACTGACGTCTCATCGTTCTGTGATTGCTTAAGCAAAACTGTGAAGCTCACTATGAAGCTCAGGAACAAATACCAGGAGACTTTTTTGGAGGTGTTTGTTTACAGAAGGCACAAAGCATTTACCAAAAAAAAAAAAGGAAAAAAAAGGTTGTTGCAAATTCTGCATTTGCAAAAACACGTTTCAGAGCTTCAGACTGTTTCATTTTAGCAATGCTTATAAATTTAAGCGTTTCTAGGAAAACTTTTTAATTAGCTTTTTCTTTTCTTTTTTTTTTTCATTTGGTGTTGGGGTTTTTTTGTGTGTTTTTTTTTTTTTTTTTTAAAATGAGTCAATCCCAGAGTTTTGCATTCTATGTTATAGGATCATGGGATAAAACCAAAAGTCTAATACTGTGCTAAGCCGAGCCACGGTATTATTTGCATTGTGAAGCACAGATTTACTTGAATTCCAGCCTGTTGCCTCAATATCCCAACCTAAAATAAAATTACCTATGTCCCTCATCGCAATTTGTGCAACAGCATCTGGATTAATGGTATTACTGAGCTGTTTTATGTTTATCAGTTACTGCAACATCAGATCCTTTACTTACGAGCTTTTAGTATTATAGGTTTTAATTCCACTTGTCAATAGCTCTTCCTTGCAGTTATTTTTTCTTAAATAACCGTTCATAATTAAGACTTAGCCCCGGAGTATTTGTTTTGTATTATAATGAGAGAATTTGTGTTGGCTTATTTGATTTTTAGAAAGCAGCGAATGTAAATGTATTGATGGTACACAAGATCAGGAAATGACTTTCAATTATGTTTAATTCAGACATGTGTATTTATCGTATAAATGAAGCTTTATAGACTGTACAGTTGTTTGACTTTTTCTATAGAACTACTTTGGAAAAAGGGTAAAAGAGTCATAAACTTAAAGAGATTCTGATGGCGCTAGAGAGTTGCCAAGCAAACCATTAAAGATAAGTCAAACTGTAATTCTATAGAAATGCTATTAAATACTTCTGCATATGTGCTGTAGTTGTTTTTTGGGTTCCTGAAAGTGCTTGTGTGCAAAGTCAGCGGTGGAAATGGCTGGCTAGCTAAAAGCTGTGATTCCTGCAGCTTGACTGCTGTGGGGTGAGGGGTTTTTTGTGAAAACAGTTGTAAAGTGGAACATCTGAAAAATATGTTCCATGCAAAATGGATCTTCACACACATTTATTTTGACATTTAGGTTTGATTTGAGAGAGAGAAAGAGAGAAGATTCTGAAATAGCCATTCACAGATGGCTTGTGCATTTTTTTAATTTTTTTTTTTATTTTTAATTTATATATACTTCTCTGTGTTTTTGGTTTGGGATGGATTTTTTTTTGCATATGCTTGCAGACTTGTCAATCCCTCTCTTTTCTCAGGTCACATGTTTAATTTTTTTATTACTTGATTTTTTGCCTTTCTTTTTTTTTTTTTTTTTTTGCCAGAAGCTGGGGTTTAAAAAAAAAAAAAGGAAAAGGGGCCAAAATACCCCTCTTACCCCAACCTCAAAAAAAAACAACAAACCACCCCAAACCAACCAACCAAATGAAAAAAAGGACCTCGACTCCCCAACCAAACCCCAATCACTACCCTAAAGTATAGCTTCCAAAGATAAAAATTCTCTCGGCAGGGATTGAAAATTTATGCATTTATGCATTTTCAGGAAGCACGAAATTCTCTGGCCTTTACCACTTCATAAGTGAATAAACGTGGGGAGGGGCCGTGTGCGCTCGGCTGGGAGAGCGCAGCCCGGAAAACCTGGTGGGTGCTCAGCTCGAGGGGTGAAATGCAGATGCTCTGCGTCTGGCCACCCTTCCACAGGGCTGGACTCAACCTCTGTAACCTTTATTGTTGGGAAGATCCTCCCCAGGTGGGAGCCAAGATGGAACTGTTAGAACCTCTCTGCTTTCTTTAGGAAGCATTGAGTGAAAGCTGTTGCTGATAAACGGTGGTCGTGAAACGTGCCTGAGAAGCAGGTCCATCTGTGTGAGAGGAATAGACACTCCTCAGTGGGTGCTGATGTTCTCTGTGAAACGATGGTGTGAAATATCCCCATAGTCCCACTTTAATGATGAATGAAACATTTGGCATGTTCAGTTATTTTTCATTGAAGGAACCGTATGTTGAGCTCCCACCGAACGCCGTCGCTGATGCATCTCTTGTTTTGTTTTTAATCCCAGAAGAAGTTAGCTGTGTACAACAAGATGCAGGAGTCTCTGGAAGTGACGCTTCCCAGCAAGCAAGAGGAGGATGAGAAAGACCAGCCTGCCGAGATGGAGTACCTTAACTCTCGCTGTGTCCTGTTCACCTACTTCCAGGGAGACATTGGTTCAGTGGTGGATGAACACTTCTCAAGAGCTTTGAGCCAAGCCAGTAGCTTCAATTCAGAAACTGCCCTTACCAAGAGCAAGACAGGGCTAAGTCCTCTGTGGAGAGGTAAGAGCAACAGTCATTTTCTCTTTGTGGTGTGGTAACACATACTGCATTGCAGCTGAAATTTTACTCCTCTGTGGAGGTGGAAAATTTTTCCCTCAAATTTGGAAGAACTGAGATGCTTCTTGGGTTGAGTGATCTGAAGTGTTAAAGTGGGGAGGGAGGTGCCAAAGGCATGAAAGAAAGTGTCTTCTACTCTTGCCATAACCCCTGTCTCTGCCAAGGCCTGGATGGGATGGGGCGGAGCTCACGCAGCTTCACAAATGTCTGCTGCAAGGTTGGAGGCCTTTTTATTTTCAAGCTCCAAGTGTGAAACTTGGCCCGTGAGGGGAGAGCAAAGCTGTTTGGGTTTCTGGCCTTGGCCGTGAGGAAACCTGTGCAGCCTTCTCGGGTGACTTTACCAGGTGGTTAGGATTCTTCCATGGCTGCTTTTCAAGTTGGGAGGAGCCAGCCCAGGCTGGAATAGGGCTTGGGGGCAAGATTTACCCTGCTGTGGCTGCAGCTATGTGGTGTGGTGCACTGCAGCCTGCTCATGGGAGAGGTATGGCTGATGTCGGAGCTTCCTGAGTGTAAACTGGGGATGATGTTACTCTGCTTCCAAACAGGGAGTAGGAATGTGGCGGGTTCTGCGAGGCGTTTGCATACTGTCATAACACCTCTGTCTTGTTTTGCATAGAAATGCTTATATGCATCATGTGCATCAGGGTAACAAAGAGCAGATCCTGCCAGATAAGAGGTACCCCTTACAGATAAGATTTCAAATTGGGGGACTGAAGAAAGTCTTGCCAGTAAGATGCTATTTCCGTTTTGTTGAATGTGACAGTCTGGGTAGATTTCAAACCCACAGCTGCATCGGTTCTGGTCACACCCTTACGTGGACTGGCAGAGACTTAAGCGTTGTGAGCAATGGCCTTGCATCAGGTTGGGTGAGAGAGGTACCAGTGGGACTTCTGTAGGGGGGGTGGTGTTCGTAATCAGCGACATTGAGGTGAGACTGTTCTGATGAAAGTCAGAGATGTTAAAGAGAGACGGGATTTTTGGAAACTACTGTGAAGAGAAAAATAGCATAGAAGGACTTGCTTTCCAGAAGGATTGTGACAAATCCAAGGAAGTTTAAGCAAAGGTCAGCACAAGTGGCTGGGGAGCTAGAGGAATTTATGGCTTGAGCCGGGACCATTAACATTAATGGGAAATTTTCCGTTGACTCGACTGAGAGCAGGATTGAACCTGTGGTTACTAAAAAGGAGACTGGACCATTTATAAATGGCCCAGACAGGCTATAAATGTTTTAGAGATGGGATCAAGGCAGTCCCCAGGGACCCCATGCCCACAGCAAGCCCTCTTTGCTGAGCTTGGAGACATACCAGGAGTGGGGTTGTGTGTCTTCTCTTTGACCTCAGACAGACCCAGCTGTTTTGCCCTGTCTCCCCTGGTGGTTGCAAGACCATCCCCAGAGGATTCTGCAGGGGACAGGGTGGCCTGGTATAAGGGTTCTTCAGTCATGCTGCCTCCCAACGCCATGTGCCCCATGCCCTCAGTGGGGAATGGAGGTCTGCATGTCCTGAAAGTCTTCCAGGAATAAAGTAAGGAGATACACCCTTTGCTGTTGCTGCACCTGCTGAAATTGGTATGAAAATCCCCAGGGAGGCTGCTGGGCAGTGCAGTGGACGCTGAGAGAGCTGAGGGCATTTGCTGCTTCAGAGAAGAGAAGCTGACAAGAATTTTATCAGGGCCAAATGAGTTCCTGAAATATGCCTGGTTGAAAACAGTGGGAAGGAAGGATGCTAACACCCTGGCCTTCTTGTTTATATAGTATTCAAAGACGCTCAGTTACAGCAAATGAATGAAGCTCTGAGCAACCCGGTCCAGTAGAAAGTGTCCCTGCCCATTGCAGGGGGGTTGGAACCAGATGATCTTCAAGGTCCCTTCCCAGCCCAAACCGTGTTATGATTCTGTGAATGTGAATTTGTATCCCGTTACCTAAAGAGGTTAAAATACTATTAGCCTAAAGTTCTTATTCATAAACAACCTTCATGGGTAAGTCGGAATTTTTGGCAATTTATTACTCAAAGATAAATTAAAAATTAAAAAAAGCTTTGCAATAGCTATTTTTCGGAAGGTGCAGATTTAAATGGGAAGTGTGTGAGCATGAACTGGCTCCCCAGTTCAGTGTTTTCTCCTTTACCTGAAAGGAGAGACTAGTAAATTTTTTTTGCCTTTTTTTTTTTCATCTTTTTTTTTAGGTTTTTTTTTTTTTTTTTTTTTTGGTCTGGTTTTTTTTTTTTTTTTTTGCTTTTTTGTGGTGTCCTGGTGAAAACATGAACTCCGATTTTATCATTGTGGTGCTATCGGAATTGTTTGTTTGTTTGGGGTTTTTGTTTTGAGGAGGGGTTTTGCTTACATACAAAAAATAGAACCTGTTGTCCTGAAAAGAGCAAGTTTTCATCCTTTGTATGTTAAAAATACTGATTAGTTTAGGCTAAAATTAACTTGAATACTGACTTTTTAAAAATAAAATATAGTTCCTTACAATAGGGTCCAATAGGGTCCAGTAGCATGGATTGTAGATACTCAATTTTAGGTGCAGCCACCTGAAATCTTTTTGCAGTTGCTAATGTAACTAAGGATACCTTGAAACCAACGTTACCTTATAATGGTATTTTTATCAACATGTTTTTTTCTAGCTAAAAAGTTACTTTTCTTTCTTATTTTTCTCTCCTCTTGCCTTAACTGAGAACCAACGTTGCACTCCAGAAAGTTCCACACGTTGTCTTCTTCCCGGCGTGTGCTCTTTGGCGTGTTCTCAGTGCGTGCTGGGCGGCCACCGGGAGCATTTGCATTAGTTACCACTTTGCGGTGTCCCAGATGTTGCCATCTCCTGCCTCCCTGCTCTTAGGGTAGGAAGTTGTGGTGTCTATCTTGGCAAAGAGTTCTTGTTAAATGCCTCCTGCCCTCTTTTCCTGAAAGCCCATGCGAGCCACAGAGATTTTGGGTTATTTTATTATTTTTTTTTTAATTCTGTCTGAAGGACAGTGCAGAAATGGTTGTTTCTCCATGGCCACGTTCCATAGGGGCTGGGTCTCTGTGGATGGATGAAATTTTCTTGCACGTTTGCATAACCTGGATGGACTCTGTGTCTCCAGTGACATGACTTGGCCGGTGAGCTTGGCCTCTGCAGCCATACTCAGTGATGTCTCGGCAGGGGCTGGTCCATGATGCTTTCTGACGGTGTGAAATGTGCACAGGTTTGAAAAATGGAGATGACCAAACACATTTTCCATGGCCTAGACCTCCTGTATGATCGGTGAAGCCGAGCTGTTAAGCAATCTGGGATGAATTCATACTGGCAGATCCCGTGGTTTCGTGTTCTCTCCTGGTATTAAAGCTGTCCTGCAGATACTTTGTGGTTTTCTGTGTTTTTTTGAAGGGCAGTGCTTTGGATTTAGGGCTTTTCCGTGCAGATAACAGCCAGATAGTTTTCAAAAGTTCTCGATTACAGAGGTTAAGTTCCCAGAATACTGGCAGAGCATTGTCAAGCTGTGCTCCTCTGTCAAGCAGCGTGGAAAACAACAGACTGGACATGAAGTTTGTATTTGCCTTGTCTGTGTCAGCCCTACTGACATCACCATAAGCACTCCATCCCAGTGTAATCCCTCTTAACAAGGAATGATTTACAAACAAGCAACAACACCAACTTTGGAGGGGTGTTGAGGCTTCTGCAACATGCTTGAAGCTCTCTTCAGTCTTCAAGCATGAGTTGCAGTAGAAATGCTTTGCCATAAACAGCCCAACCTTTTGAAGAAAACAGTGTTGGAGTGTAGTTTGCCAGATAAACTTGCAGTCTCTGAAGCATTTTGGCACAAAACATCCTCTACGTTTGTCCACGGTGTGATTGCAATGTTTATTTCCAGTATCGGAAGTTAATCCGACTCAATAAACTGCCTTAAATCAAAGCCAATTGGTGAGTGGAAAAATTTCTGTGACTTTAATGGATTTTAAAACAGTCATGAGTGTCCTGGTGATGAAGTCAGAAAACACTTTCAAGTTTTGGTTTCCAAAATATTTTTGTATAAGCAAAGTTCAGAGGCAGGAGGATTTGAAGAATCTGTTCATTCTCAATGGTGTCTTCACACAAGTCTCATTCCAGTTTCTTATTAAACAAAGCAAAACAAAAGGTTATTTAAAAAAGAAAAAAGTATTTTTATAAAACTTACATGAGGAACAGAGGATCCCTCGCCTCATCAAATATTAAAATTCCCTGGCTTTATTTCTCCATAGGCTATTTTTATGACTGTTCTTTCATTAGAAGTGAAGTCCTGTATTTTTATGTTTCCATCTTTGACCAAAAAAACCCTTCTTTGAGCTGAGACATATTGCATGAAGCAGTACTTTCTAACATGAGTTGGCAAGAGGATTGTGAGAGTGGAGGTGCCAATACTTTCCTACACATCAAAAACACTAACTGCTCCTTCAAGAGAGGAATTTTTAGAATGTGATTTCATAATGTAAAGGTATTTGAATCCATTTAAATATAAATTGAACCCTAGCTGTAAGAAGCAGTGAGTCTTTTATTTCTGACCAAAACCTCTTTGAGC
Source organism: Grallaria varia (assembly GCA_013396735.1). Classification (NCBI taxonomy): domain Eukaryota; kingdom Metazoa; phylum Chordata; class Aves; order Passeriformes; family Formicariidae; genus Grallaria; species Grallaria varia. The sequence continues at coordinate 618,710 of VWZG01008543.1, forward strand.
TACGTAGAGAGTTCTGCTTGTATGATCCTACTGGGTTCAAGACAACACAATATATTCTATAAGGGACTAACTTAAGCTGTGTTCGATATGATCTTTATCCCATCAATTAGTTGGAGAAGATCTGGTATTCTTCCTTTGGCCAAATCTCTCCTATTCCGTAGTGTGAGCTGGTTCTCTGTCCTCAGATGCATTTACAGGCACAACAGCTGCCTTTCTAAATGATGTGGTCTGGGTTGGGTCAGGAGTTACCCTCTCCTCAGAAGTCTTGTACCAAGATCCTGAGAGGGCTGTGACTCTTTAGCCTGAAGAAGAAAAATTTTCCTGGGGAGGATCTTCTCAATATGCTTAAAACATCAATATGTTTTAAAATTCCTCCTGCTGGAAGGGAATGAAGATGGGGGAGCCAGGCTCTCCTCAGCAATGCTTGCTGACAGGACTAGAGGCAGCAGACATGGAGTAGAAAACAGGAAATTCCATCTGAACACAATAAAATTATTTTTATTTTCCTTTATTTTGTGTGGTTGGTTGTTTGGGGTTTTTTAGTAATTGCTGAGTGTAGCTAAAACCTGGAACAGGTTGCCCAGAGAGGAGTTTGGATCTTATTTAAAATCTGACTGGATACAGTCCTGAACAACCTGCTCCTGGTGATCCTACTTTAGCAAAGGGATTGGACAGGATAATCTCAAGAGGTCCTCTCTTACCTCAGCTGTCCTGTGATTTCTGTAGTTACGGAGAAAGCCTGAGTTCAGTGTTACAAACATCAGAGAGTAGCAAATCACTGTGGGGGTTTTTTTTTGCCATGGAATGTCTTGTTCAGCTTCAGTGACGCTTCATTTCTCCCTTCTCTACCAGAAAGCTCAACAATTTCAAGCCAAAGGAGCAGTTTCCCTACTTCTTTTTGGACCAGCTCTTATCAGCCTCCTCCTCCACCATGCTTAAGTGGAGTACACCCTGATTTCCCCGTTACTGCACCAGGCACCTTCCCAACAGCAGATCCCAGCAGCTGGCCAGGACACGGCCTTCATCAGACTGCCCCACCTCCTCCCCCCGCCGCATCTGAGTCCTGGCATTATCCTTTAGCATCTCAGGTGAGCCCTTCGTACGCACACATGCACGACATGTACATGCATCGCCATCACCCCCATCCACACGTGCACCACCACCATCCCAGCTCCCACCGTGACCCCCGCTACGGGTCCCTGCTGATGCCCTCGGTCCGCGCGGCCAGGATTCCTGCTCCCCAGTGTGACGTGACAAAGACAGACCCCGCTGCTGTCACCAGCGCTACCTCAGCATGGGCTGGAGCCTTTCATGGGACAGTGGACATTGTGCCAAGTTTTGGGTTTGATACAGGTAAGATGGTTTGAGTTTGTCCGTGACTTGTTTTAGTGCGAAGAGTTTGAGCGGTGACAGTGAACTGCCTGCAGCTGGAGCAGGGCTGGTTCTTGCTGTATTCAAATTTATTTCCAGGTGGGAATCCCTCCTGTGGTTGCTGTGAGGGCAGATGGGCTGTGAAACACACAGCTCTCACAGCCCCTTTGCTGAGAGACCTTTGTCTGCCTTGCTCCCATTTAAGCCAAATGAGTTGTGACATGATACGTGTTGGGTTTTTTTTTCTTTTTTGCATGTTGTTTAAAATCTTGTGGGAAATGCTTAATTATACTTCCATGTGGAAGTTCCCAGCTTGTTCAACTAGTTGATATGTGCATTTACCAAAATGTAGCTCCAATGGACTAATAGCTTGCAGTATATGAACACTGCATCTTTACCTAAATTGGAACAGCTCAGCATTTCCTTCCCGTGTAGTTCCCAGGTGTCACAAGGAGAGTGGAGGTGCTGCTTGATCCATGCTCGCCACCAAATTAAACATCTTTCTGTAGGGTGTGGACAGAGGTCTGTGACTTGGATTTCTTTTACTGCAGGGTCTGTCTCAGTATTAGGAGCAGTCTGGTGGCCCTCACTGTTGGTAGTTGCTTGCAGTCAGGTGATGGGTGACCAACAGCTTCCAGCACATCCGTCCTGCAGCTCATACATGTATTGAGGGCTGCTTTTTCTGTTTGTATTTATCTCTCTGGCAGCAGTCCTTGCAAATTAGTACTTTAAAAAACAGTATGTTGTTTGATTAAAGAAAGACTAGGTTTGCATCTCTATTATGTTTTCATTAAAGTATGTATCTCTTTTTAATAGCTCTCACTGACTGATTCAATGTGTGAGAAGCACTTCCTTGCCTTGATTGGTGCGCAGGGGTACAAGGAATTGGTGCGGAAAAAAAAGTCTGTTTCTTGAAGATGAAATAATATGAACCTAATACAAATGTCCCTCTCTTCCCATTAAAGCAACTGGGAACCAATAATCTCTTCTAAATACTATGCCATTTGCTGCCTCAAAAGTATTAAGAAAAAACTTACTAATATTCTTACCACTGGACTATATTTTATCTATTAATAACATTTCCATCTATACCAGTGATACAAGAGGAATTACATTTCTTGCTTTTGCGTATAGAATGACAGTCTGACCAGACTGGGATTTCAAGTTTTGCCCTTGTGATGAATTCCATAAGGGCAGTGAGCCACCCTCCCTGAAGTGGGAGCAATCTCTCACTGCCACTGGTAGAGGGGACGAGTCCCCTGATCTCGCTCCAGCCCCAGCAGTCCCTCTGCAGGGCTCTGCTGTTTGACTTAACCTTTTGGGAATGGAGCTGAGAACTCTGTAGGGAATTTTTAGTCAGAAGAAATGACTACCTCGCTTAAGTTTAAGTCCAGCCTAGACTGTGAGTAGTTGCAGTGCTGTGCAAGCTGGTTTCCTTACTGCTGCTTTGTTGGTAGTAGTGTGTGGAGTAAACCAAGGGCTTTTTCTCTCTAAGAGCACAGTATCTCAGGAAGAGTACAGGCCCTAGCACTGCCTTAAGGGACTAATACAGCTTTTGCCTGATGCCTCCTGCTCCTTGTGAAAATCCCTTTGGAGGGGTACAGTTGGGTGCTAATTTTGTCAGCATCCTGCTTTGGCAGTGGCTTGCACGTCATGTAGTTGCTCAGTGTGGGAGGCAGTGGAAAAGGTCTGAACTGTTAATTTCTTGATGTGTGGGTTTTAGTCCATGAGTTCCTGGTGGGGGGGAAAGAAAGAGGGAAAACGTGTGACGGGTTTGCCAGAACAGAGGATCTCAGCAGACCAATCTCTTGTGACTATTCAAAATGGCCATGCACTGACACACAACACCAAAACCCAGTGTTGGAAACAAGGGTCCAAGCAATGAAACACAGCAGGTAGCAGAAGCCTGTGACATTACAATTACCTGCTCTCTTTCCTTGCACGCTCATCTCCCCAGTGCTTTCCAAGCAGAGGCTCGCTGGGAAGGGCAGGGAGGCTGAGCTCCCTTTTCAGCCTTAGGTGCAGGTGAGAGGAGTGCTTTGGCTGCAGACACACAAGGTGTGATTGTGATGGAAAGAGGGAGCTTAATTGCCTTGGTGTTTTGTGTGCCCATCCAACTGTGTCAGCCCAGGGAAGGTGTGTTGTGCTGCGGGGACAGAAGGGGGCTGCTGGAGTATCACATCCAGCACCGGTGAAGCTTTTATTGCCTTTGTACTTCAAGGGCAGGTTATACTGCGTGAGTCTCCACATCACACAGAATTTCATTACCTTGAACGTGAATGTGAGACCGCTAGCTCAACAGAGAGGCCAGAAAGTGAAGGGCTTGGAAGAGTGTGCTGGCTTTTAGTGACACAGAGGTGGTTTCTTCAGGGTAGGGTAAGGCCATAGTGGCAAGAATATGCCACTTCTGAAAGTGTTTGCTTGTATGTCCCTGGAGAATATAGCCTGTGGACCTGCCAGAATATCAGATAGCAGGAGCTTCAGGTGATTTATATTTAAAGAGTTCCTTTGGTATATACCTAGACATTGCTTTTCAGAACTCTTCAGCTAAAAACTGATTTCCCCTCCTTACCAAGGGTCACATTTCTTGTTCTACTGTCATATGCAATTATAGAAACATTTGCAAAATTCCTCACGCTGAATTATGTGGAATGATAACGTTGGGATGAGAGCAGGCTGCCTGAAATCTTAGCCTCTTCCAGCTACATTGTTGTATCTCTGCCATGCTAAGCCAAATAATTGATCTCATGAATGGATGATGCTGAATCACCCCAGGGGTTAAGAGGAGGTTCTCCTTGTGTGCATGGGGGAGTTTGGGAATTTATGTTTCTGAACAGATTGCGTGGGACACCAGTGTAGCACCATTCGTAGGGCCAACAAAGTATTGATCTCTCTTGCACATCTGTTTGAACTTACATGGTCCTGTTTCAGAGGATGAAGAGGGATTTAGCTACCTGATTCCCGTTAAATGTGGCGTAATCCTTACACTGTATGCTGCAAATTAACCCTTTTGGAAGCTTCCTTATTGGTACAAATGGGATTAAAGAAAATGCTGGTCTACGTGAAGGTCCTTTAAAACCTGTTACATTTGTGTCTGCTGGTGTGTAGTGTCTTTCCAAAGCTGAGGTGCCCAAGCTATAGCTCTCAGTGTAAAGAATATTTTATATCAGTCATTGACACAAACACATCAGTATAAGCACAGAATGTTTGTACTTTAGGCCACAACTCCCTGCAAAACAAGGTTGGCCTCTTACAAAGCTGACCGTGGTCCATGGCGTGTGTGCTCAAGTGCCTTTCTGCAGCCCCCAAATCCTCCTGTTTACATTGAGGGTGCTCAGGCAGAGCCCAGCACTCGAGATCAGGGATCGGGAAAGGGAATCCCCATCTTGCAGTGGAGCTGATGGTTATAGCCATGAGTGTTCCCCTGGGGAGCAGGGCAGGAGGTGTCCTCATGCCAGGACTTCAGGTGGTCAGTGGGATCCAGCCGTGCTGGTGGCTGCCTGGTCTGCAGGCAGCCCCATGGGGAGGAGGGCAGAGCAATGTGCCTTCCTACTGCAGAGCCTCGGAGGATATCCTGTCCTGCTGGTGGACAGATGTGCTGGAGGAGGCTTCCTGCAGCCCCAGCACACCAAAAGCAAAGCAGGATTCCGGCATAGCTTGTGGCTCTATATTAAAACTGAGAGGCACATTCTTTATCATGTAAATTTACTCACATCGAGGTGAATAACTTTAAATTTAGGTGACTTAATCAATGTCCTCTAGTCCTGGCTTACTATGGAAAGTCCACTTTTGGAAATGCCTGTACGTCAGTGTAACACACTGGATACGGAATCCGAGGGGTCAGTCTGCTGCCTTCTGTACTTTAGTCTCTGTTCACACACATCCCACGAGTTTTTCACAACTCGTTAAATCTGTTTAGATGTTCCCAAAGAAACTGCATAACGTTCCTGCGGCGATTAGCTGTGATGTTGGTGTCCCAGAGACAGGGAGTTGTGCTGGCATGGCAATACTGACTCATGCGAGGGTGTTCCTGCCTGGGACTGGCTGCAAGTGAAAGCTCTTTGTTCCTAGCAGGGTTGCCCTTCCATTCTGTATTAGCACTGCGGGTGGCCTTGCCACGAAGGAGGTGGGAACATAATCAGGAAAAGGCACGGAAGGTGTTTCACATTCAGTTCTGTANGACCTCCTTGTTACAGTTATTTGTGTCTTGCAAAGACACCTGTCCAGGAAGATGTCTGTTCAGTTGGTTATTCGCCTTCTACCACTTGCTGCTGTCAGGTGGATGGCCTTTTAAATAGGTGTGTGTGTATTTTTGTTTTTTTAAGCTGCTAGGATGGGATCCATATATCCCATTTCTCTTCTTATAGGTTTCCATTGCCTCTGGTGGCCTTTAGTGCTCCACTGGTGAACTTAAATGACTTCTTTATCCTCTGAAAGTTTTCTGCTGACTCCCTTTTTTTATCTTTCTTTATTTCTTTTTTTGTTTGTTTGTTTTTTTGTTGTTGTTGTCATTGTTTAAAAAAAAATTGTAAACAGTAGGGGAAAAATAACCCCAAATTGTCATCACTAACTTGGAGGGAGTTTTGGAGGAAACTAGCAGCAGTTCATTATGTCTGTGCCTGTGATGCAGCCAGGAAAACAAGTAGCTCTTAAGCAACAAGGAGACATCTTGAATTCAGAGCCACTGAATATGTTTTTATAGGTGTGAGTTAGAGGAGGGATATCCCAGGTTTTCAGTCTGAAGAAATAGATGCAAGTGCATGCGAAATGGAGCAGAAAGCCACTGACTGAGGTTTGGGATGCCATACCTGTGTGCTTGGCTTTCCTTGTCTCTTTGCTTCTGGACACAGAAGTGTTTGTACTCTGCTTAAAAATCCTCATCTGGATAGAGCCATATGCCCTCATCTTTTCTGTGAGCATTAATTGCTTTGTAGCTCAGCTCTGAAATGTTGATCATCATTAAATATTTAACTGTCTGTACTCTTAAAACAAGTAGGTAGTTGTCAGATCTGAACCCTTCATGCCTGTTAGGCTTCCTGAAAACATATGGGACTGCCTGTGTGTTTCACTGCGTGATCAAATATGGAAATGAGATCTGTGCTTAGCACATGGATCTGTCAGTTTGGGGAGGTTGAATATCAAATAAACTTGGAGCTTCAATGGTTACAACATCATTGAAGTCTGCAGCTGAGCCTGTTTACACTAGTGGTGAAATTGACCCTAAATTCCTAGTTGTTGCATTGGTCTTGGGGCACTGTAGCCAGGCAATATATAGAATGGCACAGTAGAGCTTTACTGTCTGTATAGGAATGATGATTTATAGTGAGAAGGGTACTTTCATTTCATGAAATGTGATTTACTTGGCTCAAAGCATTTGGGGCAGGTTTTATATCATTAATCTTAAGTGCCTTACTACCTCTGCAGATATGTGCCCACACCTTTCTTCTTTTGACTTTTCCTATAAGTAACCAAGAACGTCTCTTCTTCAGGAAGTTTAATCTGCATCTCCCTTTTTATTGTCTGGATTTTAGGTTTACACCCTGTTAGGTGTAAATCTAGAGAAGATTAAATCCCTCTGGAGCAGAAAGGTACAGGATTTTTGTCTGTAATACTAAAGCCACAACATAGCACCACGTTTATTAGATAGTCCTCACTTTTTACAAAGGAAAATCTTAGAGGAACTCCTAACAATTGCAAGCTGAAAATCATTAATTTTTCCCATATGGAAGCACTAGCCATTCTTGGCTGAAAATCTGACACTCTGTAGGTGAAATTATTTGGGTTTTTTACATGCAGCAGGAAGATTTTCCCCTCTCCTCTGTAAGGTGAAATGCCACAAAGCCTGTGAGATCCTAAAGTGTCCCAGGGTTTTTCCAAAGGGGGTAGTGCCTGTGGCTGGCCCCTGTCAGGAAATATTACTCTGTTGCATACTGAGTTATCCATGCAGGTCTTGCTGTTGGTTTTTTTCACACCATGCCATGCTCCACGTTAGGTCAAAATAAGGATGCACGTGTAGGATTTTATCAGCGTTCCTGAACTGCTTGAGCCAGCCTCAAACTTCAGTGTAATTTAAGTTTACCCTACCCCAAACATTGGGAGTAGTAACAATGTTGCTAAAAAGTTCACTAAAATGGTAAATTGTGCCTTTTTTTTTCTTTTCTTTTTTAAATCAAAACTTGTTTATTCTTATTTCAGGGAAGGAGGAAAAAACTATATCAAATTTTAATTACTTTTCTTTTTTTTATTATGAACTACAGGTCTACAACATCAGGACAAGAGCAAGGAAACTGCTTGGTTCTGAAGTGCAGAGAAATTAAGACCAGCTAGAGCTGGAGTCAGCCCAGCTGGGCGGGTGATACAACAGTGGTTGACTCTTTCTGCATGGAGCAAAGGACACACATGAAGATGAAGAGCCAACTATTCTGGTTTTGCTATTGAGCCTTTTGTTTGTAAGGCCGTTTATGGGTCCCACAGTGTTGGAAAAAAACAGAAACCTAACTTCTCTTTCTTTCCTCATCTGAGCCTGCTGCAGCTGGGCAACCTAACCCCTTTCTGCTCCTTTAACAGTGTTTTGTTTTGTTCAGCTTGATATTTTTATGAACAGTCTCAATTGTCAGGAAAAAAACTCTCCCTTGATTACAGTGCGCCTCCTTTCAGGAATACAGTATTTTGTAGCTCTTTGTGCATCTATTTTTGTAGAAATACAGAAAGTTTGGGTAAGGATTGATGGGCTATTTTAGGATGACATATTTTTTTAAAAAAAAATTGTAAAATTGTTAAGTTCTGTTTAAAGAACTTGCTCTCAGAGAAGCACTGGCAAAAATGTATAAAATGCTATTTTTAGATGTCCGTGACGTGTTTGTGCATTTTGGTTTTTTTTGTTTGTTACCTCAAGTGTCTATCTTTCCTTTCTTTTTAAAGAGTTAAACCTCCCTTGTTTCCACATTACTCGATTTTGATGTTTTTGTCCTTTTGTTCTGGCTTAAGCAAGTGTAATTCTCACCTAAAGTTTCAGCCAAATATTTTTCCTGATGTTAAATTGCAGTAAGGGTGTTTTTATTTTTTCTTGCTTCTAAAGGTGGCTTTGTGCTGTGCTGGTTGTCAGAAACTCGCAAACACCTTTAGCATAAAACAAAGCTTGAGGTTACAGGAACTGCATTTCCAACCCATCCATTCTTTCAAAATGGACCAAATACTCTTGTGGATTTAAACCAGACATAAATTTGGGTCTCTTCTATGACCCATTGAAGCTGTTGAACACAGTCCCCTGTGGGTTATGTTGCAGGCCCTCCAAGTGCTCATAAATATCAGTACAATCTTGGCAGGCAGGACTTTCATATAAACCATTTCAAGGGTGGTAACTTATAACATCAATATTCAGGGAAAAGAAAAAAAAAAAGAAAAAAAGAAAAAAAAAGAAAAAAAGAAAAAAAAGAAAGAAAGAAAAAAAAAGCCAGGTTTATAGAAATGTGTGACTTGTGGAAACAAAACATTTTCAACTGACCTGATCTGCGTGCTGAGCACCTCAAGAAAAGAGCTGAAATGTTCATCTTGCGTTGACTTCAAAACGTGTTTGTCCAAGCGAAGCTGTGCTGTGGGCCTTGTGAGACCCCACCTGCAGCTCTTGGCCTTCCTAACAAGCTGCACGTGCTCAGCGCGCACGCACTGAGGCTTGGCTGCCATCGGGGTAAGGATCTGCAAGCTTGGCAACGACGGGGCCACATCCTAACCATAGCCCTCTGCAGCCCTTGGGAGACCCTCCTCCTGGCCGGGGCTCTGCCTCTGACTCGCATTAGGAGGACTTCAGTTGGAGTCAAGGTGAGGGTGCTCCAGTCCTGAGCAAGGGCTGCGAGGTGACCCTTGGCAGCCCCAGTGCTGCCTCCGTGCCCAGCCCTTGGGGACTCCAGCGAGTGTCAACACGTGCTTAGGTAGGACTGAGGTGAGCCCGAGATGGGGACCTGGGTTGCCAGATGTGCTTGGAGATGTTGCCTTTCTGCCCTGTGCACCCAGAGTCCCTCTGTAATATTTCCTTGAGGCTCTTATGACTTACCGTGTTCCTGTTACCACTGTTTTCAGACATCATTTTTTTAAAAGACATGCTGGCTGAGTGGAAACCAAGACATAAACGCATGGCTGAGATAAGGAACAGTTCAATTTTAAGGCACTGAGCATTGGAAATGCGGTTTTGTCAGGTGGAGACCACATGGATCTGCGTGTGAAAGGGGAGGGGGGAGTGTTGGGATGTGCATGCCACTCCAGGGTTCAGGGCTCCCTCCCCGCACTGCTGCTTCCCTCCGAGCCTTTTGAACTTGATCCTACGAGGTGTTGAGCGTTTTCCCACGTCACGGGAGAGGACTTGACATGCTGGCACTGGAGGGATTAGAATTATGTCACAATTTGGCAATACCCTTCAGTATGTACCTTGCTGATTCGAAGTTCAAGGCAAGGTGTAAGTGGTGAATAGACTATGCTTAAGTATGGCTTTCAAATAGTAGGGTAATCCTTTCCGTGTTGGGATGATGAATTAAATGCGATGGGGGTTTTTAACTCATCTTTATAGTCCATCAGTATTTCTTTCTCTTAATAAATTTCACTCTCATGACAATTCTGTATATTACTGCCTCTCTGGTGGGGCTATAGCTTCTCAGCTTGTCAATAAATTCATAATGCAACGGGAAAACTGTAACGGAGGGAATGTAGTAATAGCTGCCACAGTTCACTGTCTTAACAGGACAGTGCAGTTCAGGAAATATTTCAAGAATGAGAGTTCTGTCTTAGGAATTCTGACAGTATTAGAAGTACTGGGAGGAAAAAACCACCAAGACTTATTTCCCCCCCCACCACCCCTGGCCATGGCAGAGCTGGAAGGTGAAGAGACGGTGTGTTCTCACTGAACTTCGGGGCTGGAGAGTTTGGGTGGCAGGGGGAGGAGAAGAAAAGGCAACATTTCTTTTGGAGGTGGAGTGTGTTTGACTTCCTGAAATAGTTTCAAGCCTAGCGAGATCAGTCTGTTCACTGCCTTTCTCTTCACAATATGAGGGACTTCCACCACTTCCCAATAGATGTCAAAACAAAACAGGACACAAAAAAAACAGGTCTGCAGTTTGCACTGGAATCTCTTTCTGGATTGTACTATTGAGTTGCTGGCTAGTGGTGAAACTATTGCATCTTCCACCTTGAGGACTACTGTTGTACACCCAGTTCCATGGCTGAACCTGTGAGTGAGATGAAGGAACTGCTGCAGGCTCTGAGAGACAAGTGCCAATGAAAACCCACCATCATCTATAGCCATTACTGCACCAGTCAGTTGGTTCTGAAAGTTAAATAAATTAATTTTTCCCCCTCAGTCACTAACTGCCCCTTGTGCTAACAACTGAGTTGAAAGTAAAATGTAGGTGCATAGCAGTAGCTATGCTGAGTTTGAAGGGTGAAAAAAGGAAAAACGTCCCTCCCTGTGACAAATTTTAACTTAAATTCAACAGATTTACTTTCTCTCTCTCTCTCCCTCTTTCTCATACACACACACTTACACACACGCACAAATGTGCTTATGAGAAGCAGATGCTGTGATGGTTTTGTTCTGGGGGGGAGCGCTCGCTCGCAGTGTTGCAGTTACAGAGAATTGGTGTCAGTGAGAGGGAAACAGAAACGTTGAGGCTGCTCATGTGTCTGCAGATAGGAAAAAAAGGCCCTTGATTCCAGGTCACAGATAAGTTACGTGCCTTCAAGCATTACTAAAGGAGTAGTTTCATTCTTTTTATTCGTGATGAGTTCTGATGCTGTCCCAAGGAAGTGGATGATTCATTTTGAGAGGACTGCTAAAACATGTTGTACTCTGTCACTGTTTCTGGGAGAATGTAGGGAAATTATTGTTTTATTTCAAGAAAATCAACATGCTAGTCTCTTTAAAGTTGTCCAGGATTTTATTTTATTTTTGTTCCTGTTGAGAAATTTGCCATTAATTTTTGTTTCTTCCTTTGAAGACTGGGAAGGTTCAAGCTGTCCACAATTTTTTGAAAAGCAGATACCTGTTTGTTTGAACTCCCCGTATCCATCCACACAAGGGGATGGAATAATGCAGCTACTGACTGCCCAGGATGTGGGTTCCAGAGAGCTGAATAAGCTGCACTTGGCAATAGTAAAATGCTCTGATTCCTTTCCTCACCAGTCACAAAAGTTCAGTTATCAGTGGCTCCAGAACCTCTTTTGTAGTGGGATGGTCTCCGGTGACTGGCAGTTTTTTCTCAATCATCTCCTTCTGCATCAAAATGTATTGTCAAGAATGGGTGTCCCATCACAGCTCTCAGAGAGCAGAGGTTGTGGGAGGGGAGTCTCATGTTTCCCCCCACCTACAATTTGGATTGCCTTGCCTGCACCCAGCCTTTCTGCTTCCAGGCTGTTACATAATGTCTTGCTCCCACAATTTTTATGTGTATATATGTATTCCTCTACAAATATATATATGCACATACATGTGTAGCTATACCTAGTTCCCCTCATTCCACCCTCAGGCTTCAAATGCGCATCCTTTGGAAGTGAAGTGAATGACATGGCCAGATCTCATCTGAGATGGAAAACGTAGGCACTTTTTTGTGTTCTCTGTTGACTCAGGAGTGAATGGAATTTTTCCATCCTTGTAAAAATAAATTAAACCCCTCAAAAAACCCCTTTCAAAACACCTGATTAGTTGTAGAGGTCTATAAAGATGACCATGGAGACAGCAGAGTTATGCAGAGAGGTGCAATATATTGCCTTTCAGCAAACAAGCGTATCTTTGAATATGACACTTTTAATTAATTTCTGGTACCAGCTTTTCCTCCATATCAATGGACCAGCAACATACATTTCTTATAAACAATTCAGAAGCATATATTATTTTTAAGTTGACTGCTTGGTTTTGGTATTTCAGTCTTTGAGCTTTTAAAGGATATTTGGATGATAAATATTTGTGGGGAGATTTTTTAAAAAAGTTGATGCATGTTGTTTAGAACTGAAATCTCATGTAAAGCGGGAAGGTATTTAAAAATAAATACTGCTTTTACATACTAGCCCTATGGGCGCAATCTGACAGTTGTGATGCAGGAATATGTCCCTTGAAAAACTAAGAGACTCTTGCCTGAGCAAGTTCACAATCCAGTCCTTGGGACAGGAGAGGCAGGAGGGGTCTGCTTGGACAGGTTGAGCTGGTAGAGCTGAGAGCAGAGATGATCCTCTCCAGCGCTGTGTGGAGGTGGTTGGGCAGTCACTGCTCAACATACTAAATGTAGACTGTGTTGGCAGGTTTGTACTAATGGGGTGACCAGCTTGCCAAGGGGAATTGTAAACGTCCCTGGAAACTTGTGTTTTGTCTGTCCTTGGTCTGTACGGTGCCCGTGACCCTCTCCCTCTTCTTGCTCTTCAGTCTCTATGATAGCACAGTGGGACCTATGGAAACTGGACTGGGGTTCCCTGTGGAGTGCAAGATCCTTTTAGCTCCCAATAAAGAAAGGTTAGGGATGGAGGTCATTAAAACATCACAATCATGCACCTGCTGAAAGGCTCAGGCCTTCAAGATAAATCAGCTAATCAGCTAATCAGCTGTGCATCATTGACCATGGCCATTTCCCTCCAGGAACCCTAACACTGCTCCCTCCCCTCAGTGGCATTGGGATCACTGGGACCAGCCTCGAAGGCCTAAATTGCAGTCCAGTGTTGGCTGGCGCAGCGTGGTGGCCTGGGATGTTGGACATCAGTTGGAATCGGCGCTGGTTCTGGTGAGCTTGGGCTCAGGTAATTAGTACCGATAGACACTTGGTATTTTTAGCAGTTGAGGTTTACAGTGGTCTACTCGAGTGTCTGCAGAACGTGCTGCACTTTCCCTGCTGGCTGTTTGTAGCTGTTGTTTAAAACCATCAGCCAAATCAGGGTCCTTCTCTTCCCCACACCTGTTTTCCGACCTTGCTTCCCTCAAAATTCCATGGAATTTTTTGCCCCTCTCATCGAAACTGATGGGGAAGAGGGGCAGGGGGTGGGGCTTTGTATAAAGAAAAGTGTCACTGTTTATTACTGAATAAATAATCTAATGTGAATGTTATGGTAATTTTTTTTTAATGTAGCATTTTGGTTTGGTCTATTTCTCAACAATGAGCTAATTCTTTTTATTCTTATGCAACTGGAGGGCTCATATATTCCAGCATCCTGAGTTTCTATTCTTTGCATGAGATTAATTTTTTTTTCCTGTTGAAAACATCATGAAACAAGTGCTCTAAATGGGTTCTGTCCTAAAATTAAACAGAGCGTAAGCTTAGCACCAAAGGGGTTTCAAACAGGGGTCTCCTGGAGGCACCAATTTGCCTTTTCAGGTACTGTCAATTGCTTCTGCTACAGCATATATATATATATATATATATATATATATATTTAAAATTACATTTAAACTAGAGGCTATGGTGTGATCTAGTAGAGACACAACCTGAGACTTCTTAGTGTAAGACCCTTTTTAATTGTATCATTTCCTGGCAGTTTTGACAGTCATCAGGCAGAGACTTTCCGTGCAAGTTATTTATCTGAAATTGATTTTTATTTTTATTTTTTGGCAAAGTTCAGCGATTCCCACTAAGGAGGTAACTGTCCTTGCTAAAATTAGTTTACAACTGTTTAATTAAGAAATGTTTGCATGTCTGTGTTCTGGCTCGGGGGCTGAAGGTTTGGTGTTTTGGTCACAGAGACATCATTTACTGTTCCAACAGTGGAGAATAAAAAAAAACCCTCCAAACTTTGGCCAAGCACTCAGCTTTTGAAAAATTGCCACTTGCACGCAATCAGCAGGGAGCTGTTAAGAGTTTAGTTGCCAAATACTCTGAAGATCCTGACCATATGGGATGGAGCCTGTTTCAGAGCATCGGGACATGAGCGGCATTTGTCCCATACTCCAGGCCCTGGTTCCAGACCCAAGGCAGCAAGCAGGGCACTTTGTGCAGAGTCCCTGTGTTCTCCTTTGGTTGGCTGTGACAAAGAGCTGGAGAGAGCTGGCAGCCAAAAACTCAAGGAGAGGAAGGCCAGGAGAGGAGGAGACAGGGCTCGAAAGCTTTCTGTAGGAGAAGATGGGACTGGGAGCTCTTGGGACAGAAACAATCTCCATAGGCAGTGGAGATGAAGGTGGGATGAGGACTGCTGAAAATTAAGCAAATAGTGCCTCAGGATCACATGGGTAATACATGAAAGATGTAGAGGGGGATGTGACAGCTATCAAAATAAACCAGAATAATGTGAGGACTTAGCAATTTGGTACAAACTAAGTGTCAGTGAAAGCTTAGGATAAGCATTGCAGAAAATGTCCTTCTTTGAAGTGAGCTGTGTGCCCCGAGGTTTGGTCTGTGAGAAGAAGGGATGGGGGATCCCTTTGCTTTAAGGCTGTCAGAATCATCCTCAGCAAAGAAATGTACTTGAGCAAGCAGGAGTGTGCGAAACTGGGGGCTCAACTAGATGAAGTGCTTTCTCTTCTCCTGGTAACTTCACTGCTCTTGCCACAGTAGGTCACCAGCTGCATTGCCCCACACCTGGGTTTCTGGATTCTCTTGGGGGTTGTTTCCACACACTCTCATTGCATCAAGATATGCAAGCAGGGGAAGTGATGCGTTATTTTGTGACTGATTGTAATTGTGATGTTAATTGCTGTCACTCAGTTGGCTTTAGTGAACTGAACACCCATGGAGAATCCTTTCAGTTACATCTGGATAGATCTCATTTTGGATGTTATCAGCTGGAAACTGCGTCCCAGATGGGTGCATGAGAAAGGTACTTCCCCCAGAGCCAGGATGTAACTGGGTGACCTCAGTGGTGCTCGATCCACCTGGCAGAGGGGAGTGTCACAGGAAAGGAGAGGAGTGCCACCGCCATCCTCTGTGCCGACAGCGGAGAGAAGAGTGTCCAAGGACCAGCTTCTGGGGCAGGGGTTGGCCATCAGCCTGGTGGGACAGGGGGGCCACCAACCCAGCTTGGACATTCCAGGCACGGTGGGGCCGGTCGTCCCGGCAGGACCTTGGGCTCTGAGGGGTTATGCTGCCTGCGTGACGTGGGAGGCCGGGTGGGGACGAAGACATCTGGTGAGAATTCCTCATGGCTGAGCTGTGCGTTGGGCTGGGATGCCGAGTAATTTAGCTGATTTCTTTTTTGGGGTTGCTGGGAGGAGGAGGGGGGCTGGATGCCGCAGCCTTCCAGTAACTGTCTCTCCTTCAAAATATCACTTTTGCTTTCTTTGAAGGCAAGTAAGAAATTATATTAAAAAAAACCAAAAACACAACAAAACAACAAACCAGCACCGGGAACTACACCAACGTGTTTGCTTTGACTCTAACTATACATCTGCAACGGTTTATCACTATGGGAAAATGAGTGGGCAATAAAG
Organism: Grallaria varia; assembly: GCA_013396735.1. Classification (NCBI taxonomy): domain Eukaryota; kingdom Metazoa; phylum Chordata; class Aves; order Passeriformes; family Formicariidae; genus Grallaria; species Grallaria varia. The sequence goes on from VWZG01008543.1 coordinate 634,467, forward strand.
TTTTGATGTTGGCTGATGCATGTACAGAGGTATCACAGGCTTTGAAAATGATTTGTTACGTGAATGCCCATAGTAGCACCACGGCTCAAAGGGAGGTGGTTTGTTTTTCATGCCCATTTCATTATGAATAACACCAGCTCTAATTTCCTCCTCCCACCAGCAAGCAGAGAGTCCTGCATTGGAAGCCAAATATAGCAACAAAGATTTCTATCTCTGGCCAAAACCAAAAAATCTGTTCCCTTTTAAGAATAGCACTCTATTCTTTTTTGATGGAGATGGATAAAGAGAAAATTCCACTTTAAGGAAGCCAGAGTCTCAGTGGGAAACTCCCTGGTCTCTCTCAAATGGCCAACATAAAAAGTATGCCCTTATTTTTTGGTGTCTTTGTAGAAGCCAATGAGGAGGCTTCTGTAGAACCCCATCAGCAAAGTACTTTTGGGGTGGCAGTCTGGATAAATCTTCCCTGCTTGTTGGTGTGTTTTTTCTGCCCTGCCTCGTCAGCCTTTTGATCAGCAGAGCCAATGCTGAATGGTAATTCCATGAATTGCAAAACTACCCCTTCTTGTTCTGCACCCTTTTCTTTCTGGTTTGGTTTTGTGGAGAACTTAATTCCTTGGCTCTGAGGGTCAGCCTTCTGCTCCACCTGACAAGGAAGCTGGACAAGGTAATGTGGAGCAGCAGCACTGGCCCAAACCTCCTTGGCTTTCTCATGGGGGGAGTGTGTGGGAAGCCAGCCCTCTGCTCTTTCCCATGGCCAGACTTTCAGGTTGTGTTGTGTCTTCAGAGTGGCTGCGGGCAGTGGGGCTGTCCAGGTCCTGGCTGGATGGGCTGGAAGAGAAAGGATGTCTTACAAAGAAAAAGCAGAAACGTCCATGGGAAGGAGCTTCCTCAGGTGGTGGTTTGACCTTTTCTGGATGGCAGTTGATGCTCCTCAAAGGTGAGCATGTACAGGAGTGTCACTACTTGTTTTTCAGCTCAAATACGCTTTTAGGAGGAGGCACACACCTACACCCACGCTCCCTTTCTGATCTTGAGCAGGGTTGTTTTTAACTTCTCTCCACAACCTGAGGAAGGCGATTCAGCCTTTCCTTCGAAGGATTTACTCCCATTCCAGCCCACCCCCACCACCCACCCATAAGCAACTGGCATCTGTGACATGTGAGCAAAAGAATCCCTTTCTCTGATGTACCAGCTGTCCTTGTTTTAGAAGTGTTGCTTCATTCATTTTCAGGCTGTTTGACTGAAGGCCTTTGCTGTAAGGTGAATACTTCAGGGTTATAGAGTGAGCTCTTCCTCGTTTGGAAAACTGATTATTTTGTTGTTGTTGTTGTTGTTGACTTTACTAGAAGCAGCCTTGGACCTCTGAAGCATTTTGAAACTGATGCAGGGAAGTGTCATCCAGTAAATATATTTGCACTGGATCTGTTTTGCCAGACATATTTCTGGTGGAGTTTTAAATAAACACAGGGATGTTTGGAAATATCTTGTGTATGTAAATATGTAAAATATGCAAAACAAAGCTAACAGCTGTGGGGTGTACTCCTTGCTCACGTGAGGAGGTTTTGTGCAATGTTGGGTTTTTTTCCACCATCCTTCCCTTTTTTTTTTTTTTTTCTTTTTAAGCATCTGTATCTGTTCCAAGATAATCATTTCTCTGTGATTCCCACCGGACGGCGAAGGAGGAGGCTGGATGGGCCTATGGGATACCCTCAACTTCTGTGAAGCACCTCCTGCTGCATGGCGAGAGCAGCTTTCCACAGGGCACAGGAGGATCACATGCCCTGGGACCAGCACACAGCAATCGCTTCCCTTTAGAGGTGCCCTGGTCTGGCTGAACGTGACCCCTCAAACACAGGACACGGCGTCTATGGCTGTCCTTGGGTGCTCCTTGACTGGTGTGACAACAGCGTTAGTCACCGGCGCATGAGTCTGAATTTCCTGAATTGAATGTGTTGCTTGGGAAAGGACGACAGTTTTGTAGCCTCAATTTAGCCTTTATTTAGGCAGGGAGAGTTGAAGCCCATGTGCTCGTGTCAGCCCGCTGAAGACTGGGGAGCACTGCAGGGAGAAGGAGGGGTGCTCACCCAAACTCAGCCCACGGCACTACTAGACTCTTGTCATATTTGCTTTCTTTTTTAATTGAGGAGTATGCTGCTTTTTAGACAGCCCTTCAGAGGGTAATTCAGCCTCTGTGCGTAGCAACTGTACCACTTCCAAATTCTACGGGATATTTTGTGTGACTTAGCCACCTGTTGTTTTTACTGATTTTTTTTCCACCTCTATCCTTGCTCTTGTTTTTCCAGTTTCGCTGCTTTAAGGGCAGCCTTCCAAACTCCTGGCAGGCTGGCAACGCGGGTATCCAGGGACGTGGCTCCGTGTGCTCATCGAGTTTGACCTGCCCATAAGCCGTGGCACTTCAGCTCGTAGATGTCCAAAGGTGCAGTACAAATTGCAAGGTCCTTTTGTTTGGTTGGTCGGTGGTTTCAGTCACAACAAATAAAAGTGCTTGGCAGGATCAACAGCCCTGGGTAAAGGATAAAGTGGAAGTGGAGCATCCCAGGAGACCTTCTGGCTCCCTCAGGAAAAAAAAACATTTACTCTGTCCAGGGAAATAGTTTAAGTGAATCCTACAGAGATTTCCTTCTGCTTTTTCTTCTTGCCCCCAGTTAGTCTAGCTGGCCTCCTTGCCTTGCAGTCAATGTCATTTGTCTTTGAGCAGATTTGAGGAGATCTTTATGACATCTGGTACTGAACCTCATTGCCACTTTACCTTTGCTGTAATGCAAAAAATAAAAAAAAAATCACGGAGGGAATAGGAAAGTCTGACAATCTATAGCAATTTGCAGTTCCTTGATGCTACATTCCCCTGGCTTAAGGAGTGACAGGTTCCTTAACTCTTGTTTCCTCAGTTCTTGCCCCACAGGACATCTTCCAGTGATTACACATATTCTACCCCCAGTTTCCCCTTGAAATGGCTGGAAATTGCTACCAACCCAGATGGTGCAGTCAAGCCTTTGAGGCCACTGTTAAAGCCCATGACTCAAAAAAAGGTTACTGTTTTGTGGCTCATATGTGGCCTGATTTTCTGTTCTCTTCTGTCATGCAGAAATAGTCATTTTTTGTATGACAGTAGATACCAAAAGACCAGAATAGCCAACTTGTGCAGAATGCCCCAGCCTTGGGCAAACCAGAGGCAGAAACAACTCAAGAACAGGACACTGAACTTCCCTCTTTCCTCTTCCATCCAACGCCTGCATGTTGCTGTGAGACCAGCACAAGACATGACATTTCATTCTTCACCCCCAGATCACTGGGCAGAGAGTGATTTCTTTTGGTTGCTTTGTGTTTATGACACTTTGCAGTATGTGCTGCTCCCATCAAACGTGCTCCATACCAGCTGGCCAGTGTTTTTCTTCATGACCAAACTCAGCATTCCCAGGGGACACTTGCAAAAAGCAACATTTGCCGTGCAGGGGGTTGATAACAAACAGGGAATGGCAACACTTTTTATTATCTGGATTTGAAGCATGGAGAAACTTAGAGGAACATTAAAATTGAATAGGATTCTCAAGCTTCAAATCTGCCCCATCAGAAATTATTCCCTTCTAATGTTTTGGACTGTCTTTCGTTGATTCTTAACAAAGGTTCTTCCTAGTAAAGGAGAAGATGCAGCTGTCATCCATGACAGACATTGCTGATTATTTTTCATGTGGCTTGTTTGCTAATTTGAAGAGCTCTGAGAGGAAGTGTAGAGAACCCAGAACAACTGGTGAAACTTTCAGTTCTCCCATGCATAGTTTAATTCACTGTTGCAACGAGTCTTCCAAAAATCTTAGACCTGTTATTTATGTGAAATCAGTAATCATTATAATTTCATTTCAGCTGGAATATTATTTCCCCCCCCCTTTTTTTTTTTTGCTGTTTGATGGTCAGATTTAAACCATCTGCAGGCAGATGGAAAGGAAAAGTGGAATTATTGTTTTCACCAAAAAATTTTGCAGCTGTCAGGGTGTGTTTGACACAGGCCTGATGGCTGAAAACAAAGACAGGACACGTTGTCCCGGCTGGATGTCAGAGAGCATAAGAACTCTTCATGGCCAACTCTTACTTGGAGAACGTGGGGCTAAATGAGGTAAACAAGATCATTATTTAGCCATACCCATGGGTTTTTCCGAGAGAATTATTCACTTAATTATGTGCTGCTTTCGCTGGGCCCTCAGTGAGACCCTGTTGGTTTTGGCACGAGGAGGTGACTCTCCAAGTGATAGTCACGATCACACAAAGCTCTGCTTTGTGACTGTCATACCACATGGCAGAGGCTGCAGCCATCACTTCCAATACCTGTCATGACGTATTGCTTTTATAATCTGGTTTAATTTATGGCCCCATCATTAACAGCTGCAGCCAATGAAAAAGGGATTAAAGCAGAGCTTTCTAGGAGGGACACCAGGAGCTATGACTCAAATCCTCCCAGTGTGGATGAGGTTGCTGCTTCATGTCCAAACACCAGTGGCTCCTTGGTGATACGAGCACTACTGCTGCTTTTAAGGCAGGTCTTTCCACGGGAACTTGGTCTGTGTGAGGGCTGGATGCACTGCTGGGAGCTCGTGCATCTTGCTGCTGGTGTTTTTGTTGTTACTCTTTGTAAGAACAACCATTTCTTCTGCTCACACCAAGTTAGGTATCTTCAGTTTCCAAAGCCGTCTAAAACTCAAGTCATCTTACACACATCAGTCTTTCCACAAAGAAGGGTAATTCTTCACTAGCAATGTGAAGTTTATGACTGCTAAGCCTCCCTGATAGGATTTTTTTTTTTTCCATTTAATGGGAGACTTCAGCTGTGGTGTTGTGTGTTCATTTGTTGTTTGAGTTTTTTAAACTACTTCAATATTAAGATCAGCAACATGACCCAAGACAGTTAACAATGAAGTTTTTGTCCTTTTCTTCGTGTGCTCTGAGAGTTCTAACACTATGAAGGCATTGGGAGGTGTATTTTTCTGCTCTGAGGTGACAGCCATGTATCATTTCTGTCTCCTGGGGCTGACACCATTATGTTGGTAATTATTCATGTTGTGGTTTTTTCCCCAAATAATTCAGCTGGATATATCTGTGGTCAGGATCTGCTTGAGCTAAGCTAAAACTAAGAGAGTGAGATGTTCATGAGCTGGGAGCAACCATCTATCACCATGTCATCTGAAGCCCTGGAGTGCACAAGATTGGAATTGCTCTCTTGTTATTCTGTGGTTACTGAATGTGTTGTACAACAGATCAAATTGGAGGCAATTTTGGAAATAGTTCATCAGGTCTTCTGAAATAGGTGAGGAGACTCTGCATCACAACCATCCAGGGTCAAGGTAAGATGGGACTATGTTGCTGCAGTTGTCTTAATTTGACTAGTGTGGGAGGAAGGGTAAGGCCTGAAGATGTGTGGGTTCTTTTCCCTGCATCCCCCACTCCCATTTTGGGGCCCAGAATCCTAACTTCAGAAGGCCAAATGATGGCCAAATCCTATTCATCTCAGCATCATTAATTAGCAAGTATATACTTGTGTCGGAAAGAGTAATAAGATTTAGGTTTAAGTACCTCAAAACTAACTTTCTCAAAGGCAGTATTTTCTCCTATCCCTGTGCTTGCTATACAGTGCTTGGACATGTGTTTACAGCCTTACCAGGCTTATGTCAGGGGTGTGGAGTGTTCCCCACTCTGTACTTTGCACGGTTATTTACACCTGCACAAAGCAAGTGTGAAAGGTCCCCTCTCAGCACTGGTTGTGCTCACCCACAGCCACTGAACACCCATGTCAGACGTGTAAGAGTGAGGTGAAGGAACCACATCCAGCCAACCCACCTTGCCTCTCCTGGCAGCCAAGCTGCTCCAGGAGATCTGGTTTCTACCCTGCTTCCTTTTAAGGTCTGGGGAAAAAAAAATGACCAATATTCACTTGTATTCCTTTGCTGCTCATTGATATCTTTGTAAATGATAAACAAAAACGAGGATACCAAATGCTCTCAAGGAGTTAAGGCTGTTCTGGTCTCTCAGAGCCATATGTTTTCATGTGGTTTTCAGCTGTCTGTAGGTTTAAGAGATTAATTCCCATATGGCAGATCCAGTTGCAAGTGCCTTACTATGATCTCTGAGCAGGTGCATCTGTAGCAGTCCCTGTCCCTGCTTCGGAGGAGAATAACAAGCTCAAGTAACAGGAACCTGAAATAAAACTAAGAGAGAAGGTGGTGTAAGAGAGGGTAACTTATTGAGCTCCTTCAGAGGAGAATAACAAGCTCAAGTAACAGGAACCTGAAATAAAACTAAGAGAGAAGGTGGTGTAAGAGAGGGTAACTTATTGAGCTCCTTCAGAGGAGAATAACAAGCTCAAGTAACAAGAACCTGAAATAAAACTAAGAAAGTGGAGTAAGGGAGGGTAACTTATTGAGCTCCTTCAGAGGAGAATAACAAGCTCAAGTAACAAGAACCTGAAATAAAACTAAGAAAAGTGGTGTAAGAGAGGGTAACTTACTGAACTCTGAAATGATGCGTGGGGCATTTTAAGGAGAGAAAAACTTGACACCGTCCAAAAGCAGTTAGTAGAGGAAGCATTGTGGGACACAACTGCAACTTGTAGCTGCTACAAACAGCGCTCAACCTCTGAAAAAGATACAGATTTATACAACCTCTGCAAAAAAAACCAGCTGCAGAGGCATGCAGTTCAGTCAGTGCACCTTCTCAGCCACGCCTGTTCGCCTCTGTATTGTTAAGCTAGTCGTGGCTCCTAAAAGTTCTAATGGGAACAAGAAAACAGTTCTCTGGCTGTTTTTCCCCACTGCCTATAAGCTGACTCATTAAGGGGAGCTGTCTATAAAACCTTCCCAAAAGTTCAGGGGAACAGTTCATTCGAGCTCTTTCTGTCCTCTTATGGAAGCGCTTTAACCCCAAGGAGTGACCCAAAAGCAGAGCCACCACTGATTCGGGCTGGTTTGTGCTCATCACGGGTTGCCTTTCCCAGTACACGGCTGAATAAATCTGACTTCTCAGCATGATACAATGTCTGGAGAGGGGAAATATTGGTTAGCACACGGATGGATGTGGCTTTGTTTTTATAGGTGTTGGCTCTCTGGAGGAGCGTCATTAAAGGAGAATTCAGTTCCAGGATGGAAATGAACTTTATAATTTGTTATCAGTATATTTTAATATAAAGCAAAGTAGTTTAATTTATTAATGGAAGGTCAGGATAACTGTGTAGAAATTCACTGGTGAGCTGACTGCTGACCAAGCTGAAGAAAGAGATAATTACATTTCATTAGCATGTTCTATTTCATCAGCCTGTTCCTGACAAAGATTACAGCTCAGGTAGGTTTTCATCTACTTTGCACTAGTGAAATAGCCTTCTTTGTTTTCTGTAGGGTCTGGTGAGGAGCACTGAAATCAGCTAAGTTGCTGGGGAGATCTTGTATTTTCTGTGATTCTGTTCCTGAAGTCAAGGAGGTTACTTGGCCTTGCAGTAACTGTTCTACAGCTGTTCGCTTAGTAAAACATATAAAAACTGTCTGAGATTCTTAAGCAGGAGGAGGCTGAGGCATTGCACGATGATTTGTTTAACTTTTGGATTTCGTTTCCTACTGAGGGAGTCGTACAGACTTCTAGATTAGAGATTCTTTCCTTCCTCTTCATGTTTTTTCCCTAATATTTTTTTCCTCTGGGGAGTTTTTGGAGAAGCTTGCATTTGAATGGAACTCTTTAAGGAGTGTGGTCTTTTATTGCGCTGGATGCACAATAATGGGTGTGCTTTTGGAAATGGGTGGGATGGCACGAGATCTCCTGCTGCCGGAATCCTTGAGTGAAGTTGTGGCTTGGCTGAAGGTAAACAGTGTTCTGATCATGACTTTGATCTGCCTTCCCAAACTGATCATGTATCACTATGAGGTGCATGGGCATTCTGCCTCCTCCTTCAGAAAACAGCGTGCACAATTTAAGGCTTTAACCTTGATGTGAAGATAAGTATCTATTTTATTTTCTGTGGACAACATGTATCAGTTGCTTGGTTATTTATTTAGACTATTTATACGGAGACTGCACAGGCAAAAGGAGGTTTAAATGTGTCAGTGGACAATATTATTAGTATTAGTTCTCACAGTACAGTCTTACACTAAGGGCTCTAGTACGACCAGAGTCTCATTCAGTGTTAAATGCTGCATGTAAAAGCAGTTCTCTCTATTGGAAATATCGCCCTAAGTGCAGCAGAGAGGAGCTGGGAGAACAGGGAGGTCCCCCTGCTGTCAGGAGGCAGGTGAGTGCAGACAGGGACGGTGCCCCGTGAAACAAATGTCCTGCTGACAGGCAACAATGGATCACGTTAATTACAAAGGCAGGAGATTTAAACAAAATGAGCAGATTGAAATCCCGAGGAAGGATTATTTGGAATTTACCTCTGTTAATTTTTGTGCGGGTGATTATAATTGTAACCACTAGGCACGGCCTGTGCAACAGCTTGGCTATTACCATTTACGAGCAATTATTAATAACAGTGTTAAATTGCAAGCTAATTTCCTCTAAGGCAGCTTGTGCTTGAAGCTTCTGTGATTTAAATGTGAAATGACCCCATTTTTCCTTTATTTGATTGATACTGAGAGTAATTAACATACAAAAGTTAAATCCCCTTTAATTAGAAAACCCTTAACTGCTTCCTCTCTAATTGGTATGGAAGGCAATAGTGTTTTTGCTGGCACCAAACTGTTAATGCGAAAAGTAGCTGTATGAACCACAGTGACAGCAAATGGCCTTGGACCAAATAGACCTATAGAGGTTTTGTCTCCACTTTTTTCAGATCTAGGGATTTTAAACTGTAAATCTTACCCTTAAAGTCATACATGCTCCCATATTTACAGATGACTTTCAGGACACCTGCATTTAGCTGTCAGGGTGCACTGTTACAGCAGGCTGCTTTTCTGTCCTTAACAGAGGAATTAAGATTGAGCTAATTTTCCTGAGCTGTACAAACAAAGTCTCATTCACAGCAGGGTAAATTTCTCCAGCTGTTTATGAACTGGATATGAACAGCTGATCTCATCTAAAGAATTCAAGCTGGGAAACAAGGTGGGGGAAAGCTGTTGAGCAGGAGGTGAAATGGGTAATGATGTAACTTACTGGGAAGCTGGTCATTCAATCAAGCTGGGCGCTTTGCCTGTGCCTGCTTTTGCAGCGCTGTTTCATTCGCTTTTAGATTGTATTTTTTCAACGTGATCATTTTAAAACCACAGAATAAATTTGCATTATTACAACCAAATTTTTATGCCGGTAGAGGCACACGAAGTTTTTACCTTGGTCAAAAACTCAGTGCACGTGCAGGAGGGGGAACGCAACAGGGAAAAAAATGGAAGTCGTGTAGCTTTGGAAGTGAGAACTTACTGTAAGGGATAGCTTTGTTTTAAACGAGACCTGCAGCAGCAGGAAGGGTTCTGCCTGAAAAGCAGCCTGTGCACAGCTGCCCACCAAAAACCTTCCAGCTCTGCCCTTGGGGGAGCTTCCCAGCAGAGGCAGAGCCAGAGAGGGAGGCTGCGGCACAGCCTCGTGCTGCCAGCAGTGCCATCGTGGGGCTGTGCATCGCGGGCACGTGGAGTGATGTTCATCGCTGGGGTTTCCTCCTTGAAAGATCCTCTTTGAACCTCTTTCGAATGGCTGCAGGGCTGTTAGAGAAAGCCAGCAGAGCAGATTCACTCTGGCACGGTTGGTTTCTGCTCTGTTGTTGGCTAGGGGTTTTTTTCTTTTTTATTTTTGTAGCTCCATCTGTCTGAAACAAAGAGAAAACATGATTGAAGTAGTTGCCCGGAATTCTCTGATGTATCAGTCCATCTTCAGGAGGTTTTGGTTGAAAGATACAGTTCTACGTATGTGTTTGAAAAGAGGAAAAAGCACGCTTTGCATATGTACCTCTTTTTGACATTTGCATTTTGTTCATGTTAGAGAGTGACCCCTTACAGCAGGGTTGGATTTGGAGCTTAGGAAAGGTTGTATGTCATGCGGATGGTGTGTTGCTCTAGGTTAATGTTTGTTAGTAAATAAGCACAGCTAAACTGATGTGCCTGGCTCGGTGTGTGCACGGCATGACCCTGGGGACAGCCGGGCAGGGGCGGTGTCAACTTGTTAAGCTGCAGAGTCTGGGTGGCAATGAGGGCTCTGCCCTGGGCCCCGCAGTGGCTTTATGTAAGTTTGCTTTGTAAGTGTTGTGGGTTTTTCTCTTTCTGCTTTTAGATTGAAATTATCTATATTGTGAATTTCGACTTCAGAAGGCCAGCTCAGCTTCTTCCTTTGCATTCAAGGACTTAATAAAGACCAAGATATCCTTCGGTAAAGGAAAGGGTTTTGCTCTTGTTCCCCACAAATCATTTCATATGGATTCATTCATTTCACAGCACTACATGAGAGCAGAAGAGAAGATGAAGAGTCTGCAGAAATACAGTGTTAGTTTCTGAGAGCAATTTTGGTCTGTTTCAGTGAAATCATTAATGGAAAAACTATAATAACTAGTTAACTACTTTCACAAGCTAGGCTTGCCAAACCAGATAGCTTTTGACTTCACGTCAGAAACTGGAAAGAATGTTATAGTATAGAGATGCATCTTAATAAGCTTTAAGTTTCTTGCAAAGATTTCTGAAGTCCTGTTAGAATGTTTGAAATAAGAGGAAATACGTATTAAAGCAGCATCAAGGATGCATCCTCCAAATGCCTATTACTGCAGTGGTAAGGAAATATTCTGAATCATAAAAAATTTAGACCTGTTTTAAATTTCTGTGACTTCTCTCAGTAAGTGCCTTCCACCACTATAGTCGCAGAAATAAATACAAAAAACTTGGTGACGAAGGTGTGCCATGAAGAGAAATAGAGCAACTGGACACTAGTTTCATGCTAGTAACTGATGGGCCTATGAGGCAATCTAACTGATGTAACTTTTATGGCATATTCTAAATTGTAACAGGTATTTAAGATGCCGTTCTCATGTCTTGTATACATTATCTTTATTAATTCTTGTATTGAAAGTACTGAAAACAACTCTGTATACCTCTAAGAGGCCAGCATTTTCAATTTTCATTATAAGGCAGTCAAAGATGTGTTGTTTCTATCATATCTAGACAAAATGAAGGAGGAATTTCAGTGAAAATGGGAGCATCAAAAAAATCAGTGGAAAGAAAATGTTAATAAGAAAATCTTATTGAAAGATCAATTCAGTTGCTCCTATGTATTTTTTTGATAGTATTGGAGTATTAACTGTATTCTTTTATTCTTTCACAGCTTTTCATCATCTAAACTCAAGGGAAGTGTAGAGCTTCTATAAGGGGTCACATTTAGGCACAAGTCCTTGGCTGAATCAGGTTCTTTGCCCTAAAGAATGGGCAGGTTAAGCCACTGAACAACCAACCAATGCCCCAATTAAAAAGAGGAGCCTACCCTATCAACACTCATGTTGGTAAATGCTAAATTAAAAGGGGCCTTTTGGGTATGAAGCCAGAATTACTTGTATGCCATGTATGAACATAGATAGATGGTTTTCTTGCTTGAACCATCTCGCTTTGAAATGACAGAATACCAAGCACAATCCTTCCTCCAGCTGAGGCTCTCCTTGTGCAGCTCTCACTGAGCAGAGCTTCTGGGTATGAATAACCTCAATGAAAGGATTTAAAAATGAAAATATTCTTCATCAAACTTGGCTTTCTTTGAACTACTTAGGCAAGCCTCGTTTGTAGAAAAACATTCTGTGCAATTTCAAAACAGAAAATTGAATTTCTGGGTATTGTGGAATAGACTCAGGCAAGCACCAAAATCAAATCAGAAAACATTTGGAAAGCTCTACTTACCTTTACTGAAATGAAACTTGAATTCACATACTATATAGTGGAAATGTAGTTCTATTTTAAAATGTCAGCAACTGAGTGACGGAAAAGACAAGGTATGGAAGCTACAGTGCAGTGGTAAAAGAAATGCAGCAGAGGAAAAAAAGCTTTCATTCTTTTCATTACAGAGAAAGCATTTTAGCCCAAATCCAACTGCACTGGAGTGAGGAAAAAGATTCCCATTAACCTCTGTGCAGCTGGATGAAGCCTTTGACTGGGATAACTGACTTCCTAAGCGGATCATATTCTACATCTCATTCTGCATGTTGTTAAGCTTTTTCAGCTGCATGCTCCTTTAAATAATATTGGAAGTGCTCAGCATTTCGTATTTTTTTTTCCTTAAGCACGGGAGATTTCACTGAGTCTGAGAAAGAAGAAATCTGTCACCAGTGGACAGAGCTCGGATCAGTGCACTGGAAACCTGTTCTCTGAATGTTGTGGGATTTGGATCATTTCGTGCAAATGTGCATAGAACCACTGACTAAAACCCCTCAGACTGATCATGAACTTCCGGAAATCAGAATATCTTCATTCACCAGCAGAAATTCCCTTTTAGATTCATGACAGGTTTTGCACATTTATAGAAACTAAGGCATATAGTTGGAGAAAGAGGATGGAAGTGTTAATTGACAAAAAGATCTTTAATTTGGTTTATACATCATGAATGTGACCTAAATAAAGTGGATTTAGCTAAAGGAGACTAGATTTATTGTAGGCCAAAAAAAGAAAAAAAAAAGAACTTTTACAACAACAATAGGTCTATATCCCATTGCTGAGCAGTCATTAGTTTTTACAAGTTCCTTCCTTTCTCCAGGTTCTAATTGGTGGCCTGTTGGGAGCCCTGAGTGCAGAACTGTCAAAGCAACCCCCTTTTTTACTTTTTCTTTCCTTTCTTTTTTTTGTTACTGTAATCATCTCTCTAATTATAGTGGAATGTGACAAACACAGCACCAGCTGTTTGAAGCTTAATACTATGTAAGTATTACCATGCCTTTATTTTAAAGGTACCAAAACATATGGAAATCATAAGCCATTTCTCTCTCTCCTTTGTCCATTAAACTAAACTTTTATATTCAGATGTTAAGCCTGTGTTTGAAGAAGGGGGCAGGGGGGGCGAAGGAATATTTCTGAAATGCCCTGTAATAACTCCAACTCATCTGTCTCATTCATGCAACGCAAATTCCCCTTTCTAGTCCATCTCTTTCCTGACATTGTTTCTCTGGAAACAGAAGAGTGACAATAAGCAGGTTGCTGCAGCTCTGACAGCCTAAGAATCGATTAATTGCAATAAAAGGAGTAATAACAATGATAAGGATTTTTTTTTTAATGTTCTTGTCCTTGAAAAACTCTTTGAGGCAGCAGATGCATCCTTCCTAGGTGGGGCTACATTGCTGCTTTGGGCAGCTACAGGAACTAATTTCTCTCACAGCGTTCGAATTTTCTACAGTGCAAGTTGTTTTCAGAAAGATACACGAGAAGTGAGAAAAATAAGTCTGTTTTAGAAGAAAGCTTATACAAAGGGAAGAAAGGAACGTACAGCAGTAAGTAATTTTAAAGATATAAAAAAAAAAAAATCTTACAGCCAAACTTGCCCTGTGCAATATTCCTGAGAAATCTACAGAGCTATCCCAGGGATTAAACTAACCACAGAGCTTGCATTCTTAGTTATACAGAGCTAGCTTTCTGCCAAAGAGCTTTAAGACTTTGGCATCCCTTGCTTTCATGTAACTGGGAATCGGGTCCTACAACCTTATCCCCTCCGCTCAGAGCTCTGTTTAGTGAAATCCCTGGGCTTTGCTTTCTCTGTTTATGATGGGTGAGAGGAATGTGTAGCGGGAGGCTCGAAGGAAGAGCGAAGCCAGGGGTGTAATAGCTGGCTTGGTATTCCAGGATGTCGCGGGGTTGTCATGCTGTGCCACTCACCGGGGCATCTTGGTGTCTCCCAGGGGCGTAACAAAGGGATGTACTTAATTCCCTCAGGGATGAGTCCTACTCTTCCCATTTTTTCACAGTAATATATTTTCTGCTGCGTAAGAAGCCCGTGGGTCATGGTGATTTTACCCTTTAGATACCCTGTATGTTCACATGTGCCTATTCACAACCCAGCAAAAATGTCACCGCGCTCGGAACCAAATGCCCAGCGGTTGCTGGAGAGGATGTGCTGGTTTAAAAGTAAAGCGGCAGGAGAAATGAATCCAACTCAAAAGAGTTTAGAAGTCAGAACTATAATTTAATTAAAAGATTACAATAGATACACTGATACAAAGGAAAATTGGTTTCAGCCCTCAAAACCCAGTAGTACAACCCAGCCCCCTGGGGCACAATCAGTATGGTGCTCACCAGCCCCTGTGCTGAGCACCACGTGGTCCCCCTGAGTCCAAAGCAAAAAGAAACAGAAAACCTGTTTTCCTTCCAGAAGGTTGGTGGTCGCAGTCTGGCTGAGAGTGGTAGTTGCAGTCCTGTTGAGGTTCTGGTCCTCCTCTCAATCTGACGAGTGAGTGAGTGCCCCAAGTCCCCAAACCCCAAGCTTATCTATGCTTGGGTTCAGATAGGAACACCCAGTACCTCCCCCAGGGTGAGGGGTTTCTCAATGGGCAATTTACTCAGTGAGTCACAGGATATTTTGGTCTACTTGATGGCCCATTAGCAGACATGATCCCTCAGGTGGGGTGTGAAGGTGTTAATGATTCCCAGAGGGGAGTTATCACACCTGAATCATTGGTGTGAAGACAGGGAACCCTCCTATCTCTGTTTTCTCATGCACCCAGTTCATAGCCTGAGGTGTCAGGTGTGTCCTGGGCAGCTGCTGCAAACAATGCATCATTAACAGTTCATGATAAATGGCAGAGAGGGTATGGAATGCGCAGTCCCAGTTACATTTACCCAGTGATAAACTGGTCCCAGCCACTATAACTAGGACAAGAGGGTTTTGTGGTGTGGGTTTGGCTGGATCCTTGGGAAAGCTGCCTTCCTCCGTGGCCCGGGATGGCAGAATGTGAATGCCAATGGCTCAGCTGGCTGGAGCTGCCCGCTTGGGAATGCACAGCAGGTGCAGCTGCTTCTTGTCAGCTGGGAGCCCTGCAGGGTTCCCCAAAGAGTTTTGGTTTTCCTTGAATGGGAGTTTAAAATCTTATTCAATAATCTCAGTGTTTTGATTTCTTTCAGAGTGTTGGGATGCTGTGGCTGGTCTGCTTTTAAAGATGGAATGAAAAATAGGTATAAAAACTGCAGCTACCCTGGTCAAATGCAGAAAGCGACACCTGCTTGTTCTCAGAGGTACCTGAATTCAGATTGTATGATGGGCATTACTTCCTGCAAATTCTAATTAGGTATGATTATATCAGTAAGTGCTTAATAAATATTAGTAATGGAAAGAGACGTTTAAGACAGCAGAAAAATATTTCAGTTTATTCTGGGGGAAACGATTTTTTTACATGTCGGTATTTTCAACAGCCCATTATGAATGGATATTTGGCTGCACAAAAGATTAAGTGGTTTATTTCTCCTTTTTTTTTTTCATGCTTATTTTCCCCTTTCCTCACCTCCTTACCACTTTAAATTTTGAAAATGAATCCTTTCCAAGAGCCTGATTTCTTTTTCTTTTTTTTTTTTCTTTTTTTTGATGTCAAATCTGTAGACAACTGAGCTATTTCACACTTGGGAAGCCAAATTTTGTCTCCTAATGCGCATGTTCAAGCCTAAATTTCAGATGTTTCAACAGAGACAAGATTAGTGCAGGCATAGGGTATGGAAATTTACACTGAAGCTCATGTAGGTATGCTAGGGAGATAATACTTTCCAGGATGGGAAATTGTTTCACCTTCACTGGATAGTTTGGGAGAAATAAATCTGATTTTAAAAAACCCAGCAGAATTAGAGAACAGAAGGTGTGGTTTAGTTGCTTAAGGGAAGGCTGAGAGGAACTTTAAAGTAATCCTCTTCGAAGGCCAACCAAGCCTCTGGCATAAATCGGAGGAGTTTAAAATGTGGTGGTCAGTGTTGTGGGTCACCACTGTCCCCATGACACTCTGTTGCTCTGGTCTGACCCTCCCTTGCCCCCAGAAGAGCATGGCATTGTGACCTCAGTACCATTTCAGGATGAAAAATCCAACTCCTGCTCCACTGAGACAGAAGGGAGGGAAGGCAGGGAACGGACTGTGGCCAGAGCTGGGGCAGTTCAGACTCTCCTAATATATTAGACATGGGAACCCCGTGAGATTTTAAATATGTGGCTATAAGTTCATAAATATATTTATTTTATACATTTTATAAATTTATATATTTATAAATGTGCTGTTTAATTTTAGTTGTGAATTGAATGCCTTTAACTTGTCGTTTGGCCCATGGTGCAGCGAGGCCATTTAGGCAGATGCCTCCATCCCTTTGTGCTTTGCAGTTGCTCACACACGGCCCTAAGGAAGCCCAAACCTTCTCTTGAGATGCTGGGAAGAACGCTGAGGTGACCCTTGTTCTTTCTCTCCATAAACTGGCTCCTGTGAGGTGGCAATCAGCAATGGATGTATAGATGAACCCCAGCATAAAACCTGATCTGAATAACGGTGCCTTTGGCAGCTCAGAGTTTCTCTTTTTTTTTTTTTCCTTTTTTTTTTTTCCCCAATTGTTTTTTTTTTCCTGGAGTTTCTCTGCTAGAAATAAGAAGGTCTCCCACTAGGATGATTAAAACCAGTTGGCTGACTGAAGTGGGCATACTATGTAGCATAGCACAAGACACGAGATGCTCTGAGAAAGCTTTTTCTTGTCTCTCTGCTCTACTGTTGCACCAATTAAAAGCAAGGATAAAAATAAGGTTTCCCTTCCCCAGCCATGTTTATCTCGAGAAAGCCATATTGAATATTGAAAGTCTTGTATTTTTTTTTGGCATCGATCTTAAAGCTGAGCTGTGGTCATTTTGGATTGGCTTCTTTCAATTGTACTAGAAGATATGCTGTGCTTAGAGTTTAGATTTGTAAGTCTTAATAACAAAAGCAAAACATGCAGGTTGCTGAGAGAGGATGTTTTTTTTTTCCTCCAAGTGGACTAGAAGGATGACTGCAGAAGAGAAGCACAGGATTGAATATTCAAGACTTAATTTACTTTCTAAAAAAAAAAAAAA
>VWZG01008543.1:651470-924784 GCA_013396735.1 Grallaria varia
AAAAAAAAAAAAAAAGAAAAAAAATCCTTATTCTGAGGATATGCAAATAGAGTACCACACAAGTCCATGGAGGAAAATACTTGGAGGGAGTAATAGCTGCCTGTTAAAAATAAGCAGAATGTGTGTTCTTTCTAGTGCTTCTGTCTAGAGTTGTGTTCTGGCACCTTTCAGTCTGAAATGGAGTGAAAATCATAGCCAGCTATTCAACACCATGAATGCAAGGAGGTGAGATGCCAAAACAGAAAGGTAAGGCCATATGATTTGTGCAGCTACTTTAATTAAGCTGCCCAATGACTCCTTGTGAGGAATCTTACAAAATATGACATGTGTATGAGAGGTGACAAACCAAGTGGCTTGTGACATATCTGGCCCTCAGGGGCAACAAGATGGTTCCAGCTTGGTGCATAAATTGATACAAAAATTATTCATACTTGCTGATCACTTAACTGCATTTAGGTGATACAGATTATCTTCTGAAAGATACTTGGAAACTTAATGGTATCCAGGCCATTGTCATAGCAGAAGTCGCTGTTTACCAGTGTGAATGGCTCAGCTTTTGTCTCACTGAAAGACAGACACTTTTATGTCTGAATGATAAACCAGACAGAATTTAGAACATAAAGATGAGCCCAAGATGACAAAATGTCCCTGTTTGGAGGCTGATGGCAATGTAGGACCCAACCCACAGGCGAGCAGTAATGGGGCCAGGTCAAGTACACAGGGGGGGTTTGGCCTGCGCTGGGCTCTGCTGTTTAAATATTTCTACCTGAAATAACCTGTTTGGGTTCTAAACCAACACAACCTTCCCGCTGCACCTGTTTTTGGAGGGTAACAGTTGGTTTGAGAGTATGACTCGAACTTGTAATTTTGCTTGGAATGTCTTCTGGTCAGAATTCAGAGATGTTCTTTTCTCCTCTCCCTGTCTCTGAATGCTGTTAAAATGCTGTTATGAGCTTGATGGTAAAATCAAGTATGAGGCTAAAATCTAATCTGAGGCCATTTTCAGACTTCTGAAGAGGGACAGCAATGTGGCTCTTCCATTTCAAAGGTATTTGGAATTTTCCGTGGATTAGTTTGGTCCCACAACAATCTATTGAAAAGACCAATATGGATTCTTCTCTCTGCTTCATAGCATGAGCCTGGCTCATAACACAATACATTTTAACCATGAGAGGAAAGAAAAAGACCACTTTTGCTAAGCCACAAGCATTTTGTACAGAGATATGTTTTGATTCAACGTCCTTCATCCACCCCAGACTATAATTTGCTTTACTGTAAGCTTTGTAGGGCTATGCACAACATGAGTATATTTTTTGGCTGGTTATTTGAAAACAATCTTTAAAGGAAGCAACTTTGAATTTTAGTGGGGGAGGGAAAAGGAGGCAGTGATTTGGAAATAATCACAGGACGTGCCCAATTAATGTTTTTGTTAAAAATATTAAAGATGGCTCTACAGACCAATATGGACTTGGGGAAAGAGGGCTAGGGTGTAGTACTGCTGTTTGACTCTTTCACAGGATGCTTGACACTGGAGATCATCCTGTCCAACCTTCCTGCTCCAACATCGTCACCTAGACCTGATTGCTCAAGACTATGTCCAGACAGCTTTTGAATTTGTCCGAGGTGAGAGACTCCACAACCTCTCTGGGTAACCTGTGCCAGTGCTCAGTCAGCCTCACAGTAAGAAGCTGTTACCCAATTCACATCCTTTTTGGCTTGTAAATATTCTGTGAAAGATTAGTCAAACTTTTGATGGCCTTTAGTGGCATCTGTTGGGTGAACAGAAGGAGGGAGACAGTCAAGCCTTTGTAGCCCAGCACCTTGAATTGCTTAATCTTTTCCTTAGGCTGCTGAAGGGACTGAGAGCCAGCAGGGACCTTCACTGTGAGCAAAGCTGTCTTGGCAATCCTGTCTTCCTGCTCTTTCCCCACCTGTCTTCCTGTTCTTTCCCCACCTGTCTTCCTGCTCTTTCCCCACCTGTCTTCCTACCCTGTTACAAAACAATAATACTGGCCCATCTGAACGTGGATATGATTATCCACCTCACCTAATCATTGTGTTTATTCAGGGGTTATTGCCCACTTACAAAACTTTCCTTAGTCTGAAAGCAAATTTGACATAAATCATGTGATGTGAGAGACATTGTGTTTGTGTTCGACTTCTTTGGCAGGTCGAGAGCAGAGTAACGAGTGTTCCTACTCCTTGTACTCGGTGCATTCTCTTCTTACTGTGTAGAAGGTGTCTCTGCGAGGGGGGTGATTTCTACTCTGGTTTCACAAACATTAGTATTTAGATGGAGAGCTTACACCTTATTAAAGCATGTTTGCTGTTGTGAAGAAAAAGGGCACACCTGTAAGAGTGGCTTACTTTACATTTATACCTGCCTTAATTCAGTGTGCAGCTAAAAGGAGTGAAATACATTTAGTGTCAGGATGGGGCTGGAGGTGGCAAGCAGGTGGGAACCAAGCTTTGGCCAAAAGTCAACTGGGCAAGGTTTTTTTGCATTGGTTGTTTTCGGATTTTAAAATGTGTCCTCCTGTTACACACCCAAGCACCTCCTTACTTTCAAGGATTCTGTCTGAGGTGCCCGTTATGAAGCACGCGGGGCATATCCAGAAGTAGCATCAGCAGTTCAAGTCTATGCATAATATTTTGGTTATTTGCCCTTTTTTTTTTTCTTCTTCCTAATGTATTTAATGGCTTTTTTTTATAATGTCCTGGCTTTCTGGATTAGCAGAGAGACCTAGCAAGTGGGAGCCAAAGAGCTCTGTGTGCATGCTCATGGGTGATAGGCACAAATTAGAAGGGCTGTGGGAAAGAAGCCCTCCGAGGAACAGCTGCTGTGCCATGTGCATGACTCTGTTGGGAAGGGGGAAGGCAGGTGGTTTTCTGATCAATAATGTTATTCTGGTCAGAGCCATCCTGTGGATGCAGTTATGGATTATGTCCCTTTCACATAATATGAATTTATGCCCCTATCCTCATAGGAGGCTTGGACTGCAGTGAATTATACTTGCATCTCTACAGTATGGTTCAAATTATGTGAGTAGACAGGACTTATTTCCAGTTTTTAATGAAACAACAGGGACAGATCCAAAGACTGTCAAAATTAACAACAGGAATCCTGTAGGCTCCTTTCCATTTATCTGAGAGCCATCTAAGAGGGCACTTTACCCTCTAGAAAGAATTTTAAATAAAAATTTCTATGACTCGTGGGCTTACTTTCCCTTCCAGGCTAGTGGAGAAGACTCCTATTATTACTTTTGGGAGGTGGTTCAAATTCTGGTATTAGATGTGAATTCTCTGAGAGTACAATTAGGAAATAGATCACTTCAGCATTTTTTATTGTAAACATACATCACTGCAATACCCCACTGTTATGAAAAAAAAAAAAAAGTGATATTCTGGAAATACAGAACAATCCCATTTGTTTTAAGAACAGAAGGCAGGCAACTTTTCTTCAGGATCACAAAAATATGGCTCTTGCTGCTGAAAGTGTGCTTTGCATTAAATTCTAGAGTCAGTGGGTCTGGACCCACGTATGTGCTGGCGAGAGGGTGTCTGTTGGATGTGCAGCGTATGGAGATGGCAGCAATCCTGGGAGGCTGATTAATGAACATGGGCACACTGAGAAGTAAAACCATCCTTTTCCCTGCCAGCCTTAGAGATTTTTTTAAAAAAAGACATCTGTGCAGCTCGCCTGCATGCAATGCTTTGTGTTGCTTGTATGTGCCTCCCTAGTTGGGTCTCAATGGACATGAGCACCTACTGATGTTGCTGGTGCCCTGTTTACTTTCCATAATCTTGTTTGCTGGTTCGAACCCTTCCAGTGCAAAAGAAATTGTTGCCCTGTTTGGAAATCAATGACTCTTTACATAAATGCTTAATTATATGATACCTTTTGTCCTTTTGTGAGTTGGAAGTTTAAACCCCTGTTTGGCCAACCCCAGACACAGACTACTTGACCCTGTGTGTTTGTAGCAGATTTACTTGACCTTGTGTTTCTTCTTTAGTTATTTGTCACCTTTGATTTTCTGCTGTTTGCTTATTTCAGTGCTAGCTACTGACGTAGCTGCTGGTTTTGGGCAGTGGGTCCCATGAACACGGTCCTGCCTTGTGCCGGCACCGTGGCTGAAATTCCCCTAGAAAATGCCCATTTTTCAAAAGAGAAGCGTTTAGCAGCAATGAGTTTCAGACATTGTTGGTTTTTGTTTTGTTTTGGTTTTTTTTTTTAATAGCATTTTTCTAGCTAAAATACTTTGCCCAAAATACGTATTTATGGGGTTTTTTTTTATTCCTTCTACCTTTTATAGATCTGTCTCTATTTGAAAAAAAAACAGCCACGATTCAACCCAAACTGCACCTTGCTGGGTATTTAAGTCAAGGCCAGGTTAATTATTTTGGGGACTTCCTTTTATGAAAAATCAGATTTCTTTCAGTCTAAATCCACACAAATGGCCGGTGTCAAAAAGGTTGAATTGACATGCACGCCAACTCTCAGGTGCTTTTCTCTGAAAGCCATTAGTCTGGTGCCATGGTGATCTAACTTTCACTGAGGTAACAGTCTAGCTGAGATGCTGCAGAACCCAGCAAATGGTACCCTCCAGATGCAGGTTGTTGCCATGACAATAGTTGGCTCCAGAAGCTTTGACACTCAAAAGCTGTGCTCCTGCCCGCCCTGGAGCACAGGGGAACTTAAGGATGATGATGATGGTCATGGAAAGGTGTTGTTTCAGACCACCCTACAAAAGCTGCTGTACCACTTTTTGGTCTTCTGCATCTCACTTGTTGGGGAGGCTGCGCTGCAAAATAACATGGTCAATGACATGGAGGACCTAGGTGTAAAAAAACATGTGATGCCCTGTGATAAAGCTACAACCAGGGCATGATTTCCTGCAGAACAATAGCAAATTCTGACCCAAAAAAAAAGGAGCTGTCCTAACCTGGGTGGTGGCCCTGGTTCCTGCATGATGGCTGAGCACCAGCACTTCTGGTTTGGCTCTGGGTCTGCCCTCATTACTCCCTCTCTGTTTTGCCTTGCATGGCCCTGTTTGAGGAGTAGGATGAGGCTCAAAAATGAGGAAAAAAAGACAAGTTTATCTCTGATTTAACCTGAGCCCAGACGTAGTCCCCTAGGGAGGGACACACACAGTGGCAGTGGTCTTTGGCCAGGAAAAGGGTTTAAATGTAACCACAGCCTTTCCCATGCCCTTTAAAACCACATTTGAAGTGAGGGTTGTCACTAACAGCATAAGCAACTCCCAGGCCCTTGGGCTACTCCGTGAATTAGAAGCAAGCTCAGGGGCCACCTCCTGTCCCATCCTCCTCACTGTGCAAGCACGCAAGGATTGCACAGAACTGAAGCAAGAACTGAAAATCCAAAATGCTTCTTCCTCTGGGGGGTCATGTGTTGAGGAAAGGTACCACAAGGAGATTTTTTGAGAGCAGGAGGAGTTCATCTATACCCTACCAGGAGGCCACTGTACTACTTGTTCTGTGGCAGAGTCCAGGTTTGCCCAGAAACCAAACAGAAACTCCTTTCTGCTGTCCTGGTCCCAGAGAGCAATATAAAGAAAAATACATAAAAAATGTCCTTTTTTAAGTGAAATGTGCTGTGCTATAGTAGAACTGCACAGGCTCCTCAAAATGATATTCAGTTACAGCAGGAATAGTTTATTTTTAGGTCAATCAGTCCCTCACTTATTCTTTCTATATGCCTTCTAATTAACTCAGCTTTNAATTAATTGTTCCCAATTAATTGTGGATATGATTTTCGTATTGATTTTACGAATTTACAGTTAAGGTTTGTGAAGCATAGGCTTGGAGTTCATGGTTTTTGTTGCTGTGTTCTCAGCAATTGTATTTATTAAAGCAGTCCATTGGGAACAGGATATTTATTTTTGAAATTTACAGATACTCTTGGGAGCACAAGGAAATTCCTTCCTGGAAGCATCTGGAGTATGTGGCAAACATGTTTTCATCTCTCCCCAAGACCTGTGCTTTAGGGGAGGAGAAAAACCTGCGTAAAGACCACGTTATTTTCTTATTTCACACCCATGATACAGGTATACATGCACCTTTCCTGTATATAACATTGATAGCTTTGTCAGGCAAGTCTGACTTTCTTTCGTGGTTCCTTTGTGCTCTTAAATGTCAGAAAGTGAGTCTGCAACAAATTAAGCATTGGAGTCCTGTGTTCCTTCTGCCACCTGTTATGGACTTTCTCAGAATAACTACTTGGTGTTTAAGAAAAAAAATTGCAATTGAACCTGACAGCCAAGCACCTGAAGTTGTTAAAAATCCTGTTCTGTGCAGTGTCTTGTCTTTACCATAGTAGCACCTGAGCACTCTCCACAGCTAGAAATGAACCAGATGACTTCTGAAAGTCAACATAAAGTCGATACGGTCCATAAAGTTCTGTTACCATCTCTTTCCTCAGAAAGGTTACTGAGATGGTTACTTGCCTGATTGCTTGTTTTTAAGATCTGACCATGTGTTTGTACAGACCCCCAAAAGTGTGAGTGCCATAGGGTTGTTTCCAATGTGGATTCAGCTGATACTGAATTGCCTGAACTCTGGCTTGAACCTGACAAAGAAGAAACACCTTCAAGTGCTGTCAGTGCTGAATAGAGCTCATGAAAGCAAAGGAGAACGCAGTGCACAACTTGAATGCATAGCCAAATGCAAGTCTAACCTTGAAGGCTGTCAAGGAGAGGCAGACTTTAACCTCAGGATTCTTGGAGAAGCAACTTGGGAGAATCTCAGGTTTTACAGTTTGGGTTGACGTTATCTATCTCTAATTCTGCTTAATTCCACATCTGTAATCGTGTATGGAAAGTACAAGAACTGATGCAATTGGAGTCAGGTCATCAGTGGTGAGGTGCCAATGAAACATCTGACCTGTCATAGGCCATCACAGTCAGAGAGGAATTCAGGTCTTGAACTTGTGGTTCTCTTGGTGCATGACCTTAACCACTGGAGACAGCTCTGCAGCAACTGCCTCCGAGAAATGATGTGTTCTTTTGCTTGCAAACATGACTCTTCTTGCATAGGTTTGATTCTGGCCAACAGTTTTCATGGTGCGCAATGAACTCAACCTGGCACCCATGGGTAATGGTGATGAAACTCTGAGCCAAGCTAGTGGAGAATTCCAGTAATACCCTTGAATCACCATTCAAGTATTCATAATTCAGTGGTAATGCATCCCCTGTAACTGCTGAGATTTCTAGGCTGAAGCACTTGGCACTACTCACTAGTCCTGCTTAATAGAAACAACTTGTTTTACCAGCAGCCAGTCCTTGGTGGGTTCATCAAAGAATGACTTATCATTTCTTCTCTGATTCGCTGTAGCCACAATGGCAGAAGGGTGATTTGAGGTTCTGATAGTGCCGTCTTGAACAAATTACCAATCTTGCCCTAGCCCACAAGCAAAGACCACACTGGTATCAGTGACACACCATATGGACCAAAACCTGCTTTGACTAGATCTAAAGTTTGATGAGTTTTGGCAACCCTGACATCTGTCTGAATGAACTGCAGGACTTACCTGTGTATCAACTCCGCTGGATAAGTGAAAAAGACTTTTGCAATGGCTCTTCCTTTCTTTGAACAGCATAGGACACCTAAATTAACTACTCTCTGGGGAGTAATTGGTAATATTTTAAAGAGTGTCTCGAAGTCTTCAGGATGTAGCGTACACTTGCATTTTGATAACAGGTTCTTCCTCAGCTGCACAGAAATAATATTGACTAAAAAGAGGGATTCTGAGTTTTGAGGTTAGTAAAGCTCATTACACCTATTCAAAAAAAGAAACAAAACAAAAAAACCCAAAAAAAAACCCAACAAAGGGTTTGCCTGAAAACCATTCATATTATTCCAGACCACAAATTGACCAAATTAATATAGGATTTATAAGGTCACACGAAATTCAGGGCTATTCAGCTTACTTTATGGCATTATAAAGTAAAGCATTTACTATTGCTTTAATATTCTGTGAAAATAACAAGATTTACAGTGGACTGAAAGCTAAATATTGCTTTTGTTTATAAAATACTGACATATATATATATATATAAAGACAATGGAGAAATTGATGTTTGGATTTTTTTAATCAATGAATGTGTGTTTAGTATTAATGTGGGATGCGTATATATGTGTGTGTATATATATTGATACATATTTTAGGAAAATACTGTCCCAAAAAGCATTTTTGAATCATGTTGTTATATTATAAACTGATTTTCTGACTTCAGGATTAGCTTTGATTGCATCATTGCTGTGAGTTACAGAAGCCAGAAGCTGTGGAAAGCTCTTTGAAAATCAGCAAAAGACATATGAGGAATTCATAGTTCTATAATGCCCTCAAATTACATATACAGGATGCTTAGCGTTAGAACTATAGTGTAGTATACAGTATCACTGTATACAAAGACCTTCTTACAATAATCTGATTTGATATATTGTTTCTTGACAAATGGGAACTCTGTAGACTTTATTCACCCAGACTTTATACTTACAATTCTTTAATTGTCTTACTTTCAACAAATGTAACCTCTACAATATTTTAAGACAAATGTAAACATTCATGTATTTAAGCTACCGTCAGATCGTAAGAATTATTAACATATGTTGAATCAATTTAAGCACTTTCAGAAATGTGTATTAGGTATCCTCAAAGGGTTTGAGAGTTTGGGGGTTTTTTTCCCCTTCAATCAGCAGACCTGCATTATGCAGTGAAATTGCTCTTGGACAGCTTCCTCAGTACCAGCAAAAGTTCCCCTGAGCAAAAGAGTTCCTTTATAACAGCTCTTATCTGAATATATCGCTATAATCTGCTTGCCAGACCTGGACACCAGCAGTGAAATTCCCCAGTGGTGCAGTGCAGGGAATGGGTGTTTGGAATCTGGATGGCTCTAGGAATAAAGGTAATTGTTTTATTGTCGGGTTTGCCCGTGCAATGGAAGTATCTTGCACACCCCAGGAATTATTCTTTCATTTGTCCTCTATAGGGATTTACTTTTAATTTCTCCTATATGCTTACCACATCTTCAATCACCAAGTTGAAAAATGCTGTAGGTTCAGTGACACTTCTGGTTAAAATGATTCAAAGCAGAAGACAAACAGGAAAATAAGATTTTAGAGTGGCTTCTTTTGTGCTTGTGAGGATTTGAGACTTATATACATGGATGCTTGACCGACTCAGAGCAGGTCATTTCATGTTGCCAGATGTGTTAAAATAACAATCTCAAAGATGTTTATTTAAGAATCAAAGTTAGTTCATTATTTTGGGTTTACTTTAGTAAGTAAGTAGGTCTTTAAGCAAGCCACTCTGCTTATTTTGATTGAAGTATCCAACTTTCACCTCTCCTTGTGAGTGAGTTGAGGGTAATAATCCTGCAGCAATGCCAAGCAAGGTCACAATATGCTTTCAGAAGAACTTTGTTATTTAGAATATTTTGGAATACAGGCTGAGCCAATGTTTACTTTCCACTTTTAAAGTGCCTGTCCTCAAACACCAGATACTTACACAGATGATTATAAATACAGGAAAAATATAAATAATGGCAAAGCCTTTCAGATTAAGCCAGATTCCAAAACATAAGTAACCAGTGAGAAGACAAATCTCTTCTGCCAGTTATATGATTTGCTTTGATTCCCCACAGTTTTCCTCTTACCAAGAGTTTCAGCAGGTAAAGTTGTTCTATAGGGTTCCTTGAAAATTAACAGGTTTTGGTGTAGACCTGAGGTGGCTGAGGAGGACCTGGGTAACTGGGGAGCCTGAATGGAAGCATCACCGTTCTCTCTGCGACTGGAACCTGAGAGCATTCCCAGCCCTGCCAGTTTGAACTGTAACAGTAACTCCAGGCTAATTTCACAGGGTACTGAGTTTCAGACCACACAGATCAACGAAGGCAGATCCGTCAATTCTCACGTTCTCAGCGTGCCTTTTTCCCCTAGAATTTCTTCCTGTGTCAACTTTGCCTTCCTGCGTGTTTAGGAGAGAAGAGAGTCCTCCAAATGTGACTTGAAGCATCTACGCTGGGCGTTTAACTCTTGCTACTGTTATAAGAGGGAGCCAATGTTCAGGTAACAAAGTCAGAAGACTCAACAGCCTTCGGTATGAAGCACCAATGCCAGTGGGAGCTACTTGTTGCAAGCCATAGGAAATAAGTCCTTCAGCACTGACTTTTACTCCTGCTTTCCATGAAGATGGATGAAGATGAACCAGCTTCTCATTTTTAACTCCTCTGGAGAGGGAGGAACACAAATGCAAATGTACAATGACTTTGACCACTGTATTTTTGACTTAGCAAAAAAGGTATGCCCTGTTCTTGAGACAAAGTCAAGAGATCACATTGATGATAAGCTGATTCTGGCAAGGCTTGGTTTTGTAACTCTGAATTGGCAGCAAAGGGCTAACTTGGTGTGTCTTTCTTTTAGTGAAATAAAGCAACAAATGATATTTGGCTCCGCTGAAGGCAATTGTCCACAATGGAGCGGGCAAACCCCGCTGACAACAGAGCAACTGGGTTTTGCCCAGACTCTGCAGCTGAGGGGAATTCTTACAGTGAACCAGAGGATGAAAATAAAGATTGCCCTCAAGCAAACAACAACACAACCCATTTGAGTTAAGTTGGATGAGCTGTGAAAGCTGCCTCAGTTGTAGAGTCATAGAAAGTGTCACACTGACTTCCTCAGCAGTTGACTTGTCACGTATCAGTGCATGTGTTGTCACCAGGCACAGCAAAAATAGAGTTTTTGGTTGTCAGCTAAATGAAGTTGCATATTATAGCCTTTTGTTTCTGTGTTTCCTGTTCCTTCTTAGTAAGTGTCCTCTACCCTTCTGAAC
The DNA here is from genome assembly GCA_013396735.1 of Grallaria varia. Taxonomy (NCBI): domain Eukaryota; kingdom Metazoa; phylum Chordata; class Aves; order Passeriformes; family Formicariidae; genus Grallaria; species Grallaria varia. Next base: position 662,320 of record VWZG01008543.1, read on the forward strand.
CAGAAAAGTCATGCACAGTTTTTATCATTTCGGAGTGAAGTGTGCATTAAGTCCCCTTATACCATTGTCAGTAAGACAGTCTTAGTATTTTGTCATTTGTGACAATAAAAATGGGTTTATTAAGCTCAGAGTTTTAGGATATAATTTGCTGGATTGTTTTTTTGTCGCTGTAAAATCTGGTGTTCAGATACCACAAGTCTACCGGACTTTGTGGCAGTACAAGTGTAAGTACTCCTGGCTTTGTTCAGTACTCTGACAGAGCTGAGAAGCTTTATTAAAATTGGTGGATTTCTGATGCACGTTCCTGGTATGGGAATACAAGAACTGGACATGCAGAATATGGATTGACAGGCTGAATTCAGTTAAAAATCTAATGAAAATTAATTCATTTATTCAATTACGTGAAGTACAACTAAAGTAAACTTGGGACAAAATATGCACTTAGTTTTTGCCAGTGTTTCTCCAAATGGCAAACCAGGGAGTTTAACTTGTAAAATCTGGAGGAAAGCCAAGTCCCTGTAACTTATTATATCCTCCTGCAACTTCTTCCCCCTGCCATCACCTATAGCGTGTGTCATGCTCGTGCCTGCAAAGTTGGTGGGGGATATTGTCTATATTTATAGTCACGTGATACTGACCTAAACATAAGTATCTTCACCTGAGTTTTTTTTTTTTCCTGGTGATCATTCCTTCTGTGCATGAATCTGTGACTATTTCTTGAGGTGGAGGAAGGAGATCAAAATGAGAAAGTTAAGTGTGTTTTTAACTGTATCAGGAAGATGAGTTGGAGAGGGGAGAAAAAAACCCCTCACTCTCCTGGGACAGGGATAGAAAGATGTCCTTTGACAGCCAGTGAGACGTTTGTATATTGTGACCCTGTGTGTACTTGGAGACAGGCACCTTGCTCTGTTTCCATAAGGTCCAAGAAAAAAAAAAGAAAAACCAACCACATAGTTAAATTTCACTATTCCTGACATGCTAGTCCTGTGTTATGTGAAAAGAACATTTTTCAACTGGGACATGGCAGGAGTTCAGCATTCGTCAGTAGGTACCTGCCAAATCTGAAGAATGAAATAAAGAGAGAGGGGAGGAGAGAAGGGGACCTGATTTATTCCATCTCAATAAAGAATTTAACCGTATGTAACAGCTGGACAACCTATGATTTTTTACACGTGGATGGCCTCAGAAGTGGCCAGAAATAACAATGCAGTTTAGGCATTCAAAGACTATGAGACATTTTAACCCAAAACAGTAAAAAGGGAGGGGAAGCTACAAGTCTTTTTAAGTGGGGTTTTGCATGAAAATACTGTCACAAATAGCTACTGCATGGCAGCAGTGATAAACCAATGCCAGGGGACAGCCATTATGAGCATCCCAATAACTTCTGACAGGTGCCAAATGAAATCTCTAAATCAACATCTGCCTTCAGAGGCTGCATATTCCCAAGAGGAATATTCACTCTTCTGCTCTTATCTCCTGCTCCATCCTCCTCTACCTGCCAACAGCTGGGAAGGCTGGCGAGCTGCCTAGAAGGCTCTTTGCAATCTAAATTAAAGAGGCATGTTAATTTGGGCAGACTTCTTCAAAACCCTGGTAGGTGGTGGATATGCCATAATTGTGTCTCATTCATGTTCTCCTTGTGAAGAGATCCTCTTTCAAAACATACATATATTGAGACACATCTGATGGGTTGATTCTTTTTTCTTTTTTTTTCTTTTCTTTTCTGTTTGCCGGTCTAACTCTCTATTTATTCTCCAATCAGATGCTGGCAATGTGGCACACAGGATTGTACCCATGAACTGATTTAATTTTATTTATTTTTCTGGCACATGATTCTATTGACTCTATTGAAATGAAGTAGTTTTACAAAGCTGTTCTTATTTGGGAGGACAACTCCAGAGCTGGAGAAGGTGCAGCCAGGATGGCAGTGATAGTCCTTAATGAGCAAGAAGTCCTCTAGGCATGATTTAGAGCAGCCTTGACACTATTCTAACCTGTGGTATGGAAAGGTAAAATGTCTTCCAGCTGCCAGTTGGACCTGGAAGCAAGAAACTTCATCAGCCTTCCCCTGTGAGGCCCTGCAGAAACTGCATTCAGTAGCAGAGAGAGCTGCTTAACTTAAAGGAATAAAATCTGGGAGTTTAAAGAAAAGTTTCAGAAATGCATTACTTTGGGTTTTGAGGTTCAGAAGAAAGCAAGAGATGGAAACTCTTTGGGAAAAAAAAAGGAAGAGAGGGATCGTGCAAGCCCCAGTTTAGCTTTCCGGAATTACAGAGTCTGCCAGGGAGGTCTATGCTGGATTGCAGACCCAAGGGAACAACAAACCCAGTTGGATTAAACTGGCTTTCCTGCCAGCTCACCGAGACAAGTGGGAAGTCCGAGGTTTGTAATCTCCTTTTAAGTTTTCTCTGGACTTAAGTGGGTTAGAGTTTGTTTGCTTGCTCCCTTCCCGCCGTCATCCCACCATTTAATAGGAAAATGAAGGATGAAATGGTTAAGTCTCTCCTCTCTTATTAAAATACCCCAAAAGAAGCACAGAACAGAGCAGAGAGAAATAACCCCAGTGACCACTAGCCAAAACTCACAAGCAGTGTGTGCATATCTGAAATAGTTGGTGCACTCGCATAGGAAATCGCTGGATATTTTACACCTCTTGCAGCGCTTTAGTAACTGGCTGTGGAAGCTCATTCCCCACTTGAGAAAGTCATGAATTATACAGTTTTTACATCTGTTGAGCATGTTGTGCTTCTCAATCATCCAGCTATACTGAGCCCTAAGTTTTCAGCCTTCACAATGAGATCACTGTTTTCAAGCACGTTCTAGTGGCATTTTGTCAAGCCATGTGTGTTTTCAGGATGGGGGCAGGGAGGGAGGAACAAAAGTATGCTGCTGTTTCACAGGATTACAATCTACTTTTCAGCCTACAGAAAACTGTGACCGACCCATCAACAAGAAATATTCTTTGTTTACTGCTGCTTCTCCACCTTGAAATGGTCTGACTTTTGTTAGGAAGAAGAACATAAAAGGGAGGAATATGTTTTTCACTTTTGATTTCAATACTTGATAATCTTAAAAAAAAACCCCAATCAAATAAAACAACCATTCACCAACTAAAGAACCCCCAAAACATAAGAACCAAGCCACAAACCCCCAGTCATCCTTATTCTTCCACTTACTGTATTTATTTCACTCTGTGATGATTCATTTTTGTTTCAGCCACGTGGTGTTATGAGTTAAATTGTACTATTAAACAAGGTCTGACCATACAAAGCCAATCATGGGGAATGAGGCAGATAGAGTAGTTTAATTTTGCTTAGACACAGTCATAAGGAAGAGAAGTACACTAATTAGCAGATGTTAAATCAAAGTACTCCAGGTTCATAATAGCAGGACGTAGATTCCATAGAATGAAGAACAAACAACTCAGGAATAGCCAAAGTAGAAATTATCCATGGATAATCTTTCCAGTGGAGGCAAACAGGGAAATTAACACATTTATCTTCATTCACCCAGGGCTCATTAAGATCCCTCCAGGCTGAGCAATTCACAGGCAGATAATAATTCCTTGCACTGAATGTGTTTGATCATCACCATATAAAGTTTTGGGGTTTTTTTCCTTTTTTTTCCCTAGAGATGGTCACTCATCACCTAAAAAATGGTCAGCCGTGGTAACTCTTCTCCTGGCTACAATTCAGATGCAAAGGACTCAAAAACAAAATCGATGTCATGAAGGCTGACTGCTCAATACACAGGGATAGCCTAAGATTGATGCATTTTTTGTACCAGCTTTTAGGTTTTGGACTAAAATCCACTTGCTTATATAGTTTGAAAGAGATGAACAGGCATTCCTCTCTAAATAGATAACAAATATGGCACTGAGGGAAAGGCACTGATGGAAAGGCACTGAAAATTGTATGTTTTATATAACATGATGCTGGACTAGCAGCTGGATCAAAGAAAAGGTTTCTGCGTTCTTGCTGAGAAAACTCATTCAGAGAAAACCCCTCAAAAGGCAAAACTTCTTAAAGCACTTAGACCCTCAGTGCTTAATTCAGGTAGCCTAAGTGACTGTAATTCGTCTGTTTTCCCAGTCCTGCGAGTGGGTAGGGCCAGCTGGGCCCAGCTGGGCTGGGGGATTGCGAGCAGGGAAAGGCTCTGCTGCTCCCTGCTGTGTCCTGGGATGGATGTCAGACCTGCCTGTGGCAATTGATGCTTTCCCCCCTGCCCAGGGCCGTGCACAGGAATGGACAGGGAAGAAAGCAGGTCAGGCAGGAGGCAAGGACAGGGCAGTGCATCCTGCTGAGCCACAATGCCCACTGCTCCTTCCTGGTGCCCGAGCATGCCCTGAACTCCTTCCTGAAACGCCCAGATCAGCTGCTGCTTTGTGGCTGTGTTGAAGTGCCCAGAGAAGTATCTTGGCTGTGGGGCTGAACTTGCCTGGCTGAGCAGAGTTCACACCCACCAGCTGAACCCGACTGATTTCAGGGGTTTTCTCCATTAAACTCGGGATTATCCACACTGTGTGCGGACTGGAGAAACTGACCTGCCATCTCTTGGCCCATATCTATAATACTCTTCATTTTCTCCTCACTAGCACTTTCTACCAAAGCTCAGCGACGTTTTAGTGACGTTTTTAAGAGGCTCAAAGATGAGTTGCCTTTGGCCTTCTCAGGGGTGCGACCATAAAGAAGAGCAACAAGGCTGGGGAAGGGACTGGAACACAAGTGCTATGGGGAGAGGCTGAGGGAGCTGGGGGTGTTTAGTCTGGAGAAGAGGAGGCTCAGAGGTGACCTCCTCACTCTCTAGAACTCCCTGAAGGGAGGTTATAGCCAGGTGGGGCTTGGTCTCTTCTCCCAGGCACTCAGCAATAGGACAAGGGGGCACGGGCTTCAGCTCTGCCAGGGCAAATTTAAGTTGGAGATTAGAAAAAAATTCTTTCCAGAGAGAGGAATCAGGCATTGGAATGGCCTGCCCAGAGAGGTGGGGGATTCGCCATCCCTGGAGGTTTTTAAACTGAGATTGGCCGTGGCACTGAGTGCCATGATCTAGTAAACTGACTGGAGTTGGACCAAGGGTTGGACTTGATGGTTTTGGAGGTCTTTTCCAACCCAATCGATTCTATGATTCTATGATAGCCCTTCTGGTGGCGATCAGCCCCGTGTGGCTGAGAGCCCCTCTCTGCCAGCTGGGCACCAGGTTTTGGCCCCTCCCAGGGGTTCTGGACCACAGTGGGACACCCTGATGCACGCAGGGCACTCAACCATGTTATCGATCCACGCCCACATCTCTGCCCACAGAGAGAGACCCCACACCAGCGGCTTCCGTGGCTGCGCTGAAAAGTGGTGGCTTGTCACCCCGTAACGTGACTTTGGAAAAGCTAGGCAAAGGTATAGGGGGGGAAAAAAATCCCCCTTTGGGCACAATATCGTTGTTTTTTATTTTCCTAAAAATGCTTGCCTACCTGCAGCTAAATGCAATGCGTATCTTGTTTTGTGTTCTGATTAATTAAGCAAATCCCTTTCCACATGAAACAAGACAAGGCTGAGATCCCTGCTGGTTCCAAATGATACAGTTAAGTATCTTCATACTGGACTTAAGTTTTAGCTACAAAAGCTCGCTATGGGATTCTGATTAAACTTTAACATTCGTGGTGCCTTTGTCCTTTCACTTTAGATAATAACATTCAGTGTTTCCAATACATGCATGAACAATAATACCAAAACATTGTATGTAGCCAGTTTTTTCAGGATGCAGAAATACTATTAAAAGTAGGGATAAATAATCTCTGACTGGTATTCTACTTGGCACGTAACAACTGAATGTAAACTGATGTGCAAAAATCAAAGGTTTTTTGTGGAAAAATATCAGAAACGGGATGAAGTTTAACAAACAAAGCTGTTCCCTGTAAATCACTGAACAATATTTTAATTTTATGGTATTTATGTTGAGCTCAGACATGACAGAAGTTAAGGAAAGATGTGAAGACTTGGGGAGGGGAGCCTATGGGCTAATATTAGCTGCAATATTTGTTTGTGGACGCTGTCGCAAAGAAGATGAGAAGCAAAAGCATCTCTGGTATTACCCCTTGCATGTTAAATGGGATTCCCTCCTTGGAGATATTTTTTGCGTTGTCAGAGGAAGGAAACAGCAGCTGCAAAGTCAGGCTCCTCTCGTGCCGACCGCAGAGCCTGCCCCACCCCCCTGGAAATCTATGCCAGATGCAGCAAAGAATGAGCAAGGTTTTCAAAGTGGACACTCGGCATATGGGAGGGAATATTTTAGCAACTAGGAAGCCTTGGGTAATTTCAACAACTCTCAGCACTTGAAGCAGTTCTTCAAGACAATCCACTCCAAGCCCCTCAAAAGCTTGTGTAAAATAAAGAGCTGTATGTCTTCTTCCCATCTATGTGGAAACCAAGTGCAAGGCCAGGCTGCTGAAAGCCTCTTTTGATATGTTGTCTGCATGTTTGCTGTGAAGCAGAGCTAGGATGTGCTGGGTTTGAAGGAAGAGTAAGCTGAGGCAATGAAGTATCTTTGAGAAAGCAAAGATCTTTGACCAGCCTCTGAGACAATTCCTTTTCTAGCTCTCTGTCTCCAGGAAGTGCTTTGACTCCTCAGCCCAAAGGCATAGCTGTTATAACTGGGATTGATTAGAAAATGGTAAGTGATTTACAAGTAACAGAAAAGCTTAAATATTTTATTTACAAATATTAACAGAAAGGTTCAACTAGAACAGCTGAGCACCCAAGACTCAAGCTTTATTTTCCAATTATTTTAAATGTTTCTCTAAAATCTTGGCTTTTAGAAACACGGATGAAATCTTTTAGGCTGATTTAGCTATACGCAAAAGAGAAAAACCTGAACAAAACACAGCGTCTCCAAAAGGATCCATTTCAGGAGAGGCCTTTTCCTTCTTTTGCTGAAAAGTGCTTGGGTTGAAAAAGTGTGATTACATACATTAGTGCACTGAGTGTGGAAAGTTCATACGGAACATCTTGGCCCTGCCACCAGCAGTCCTAGTGCATGGGCTCGCTGCATCCCTCGCCTTGGAGCAAACCCAGCAGGTGAATGTAGGTGTCGGTGCGTTGCACAGCCAGAGGCAGGTACAGGCTGAAGCCAAAGAAATGAAACAGATGTGCAAGAAGACAAAGAATGAGGGCAGACCCTGGGACATGGTTATAGATCTGCTGAGAAAGAAGATGATTCCTCGGCTAGGAATTAAATTGCAAGTAGAAAGGAGAGAGAGAAAACAAGGTCACATGCTTAAAGGAAAATGTGCTTTCTGGTTCCTTCCTGGGCTCCAGCAATACATTTATGCTCTCTGGTCCTCCACCACAGCCATCCTTTCAGTGCTCTAATTTCTTGACTCACTAACTGATAAACAATTTTAATGACATGGTACTAGGGGATGTTTTCTGAAGAGCTTTTCATATTTTCCATCTCCCGGTGTGGTAGTAAATTGCAGTTATTTAGACACAGCTGCTGCCTGCTCCAAGCATGCTTATAGTGTCAAGGTAGGCTGCATGTTCAAATCTGAAGGTTGGGGCACAGAGCTCCTGCCATCAGCAATACACTTGTTTTTCTCTTGTACGATGTGCACCTTATTCTTCCTCATGAACAATGGATTGAAGCTATACCCTTATTTCAATTTACGTCAGCATTTTATGTACGTGGAAATATAATATCTCATTGTAAGTGGAGGCATTTATTCTTATATTTGGTCATCTGTCTACCATGGATATACTTCACAACTGAGATGCACACAATACAGAAAATTAGATCAGGAATAACCCCTTTCTTGGGTTTTCCAGCTGGAAACAATAAATCTTTTCCTATAAGCCATACCCAGGGGTTCCTGGGCACTCAGAATCAATGGGGTACTGCAGCTCTCCAGTTGCAGAATTAATCTTTGTAGGGAAATTGTGGTTTGCCTTTCAAAGTCAGCAAGGACAAGGGCTGCCTTTCTGAACACTGCCCAAGCTAAACTGTGTGTTAGAAACCCTTGCTCAAATAGTTCCTAACAGAGTTCAAATACAGTGCTCAAAAAATATTAGCCTTAGAGCTGTAGTCTGCTGACTGAGAATTACCCTTCCAACAGTCCTTTTAAAGAAGCTCAGATAGGGGTATGCTCTGAGTCCAGTGCAAAGATACCCAGACCATTATTATAATGACAGGAAATGGTGTGGAGTCTGGGCAAAATAGTTGTGATCATATGTTTAAATGCATTAGTGAGCACTAAGCATTCAAACGGCTCTGCCAAGCCACCTCCTTCTTTCTGTTGCTATAGGCCATGTATAATTTGGGTTATACTCAGTACAAAACCTTTCAACACCTCCTGGGATAAGGATCATCCTTTGTCTTCATTTGGGAGGGCTGAATTCTGTGATGTCAGGTTAACAACAGTACCAGTAAGTAATCTGCAAACAGCATATTTCTAAAAGACAGAACTTTCACATGCAGGATTCTGCTTTTATTTCATCTGTATCTTTTTTAGGTCTCATTTCTTCCATATCTTTTGACATCCCCACTTTGTCTCCATAGAGTCATAAATGTGAAGCCATACTGAATTAGATGATACAAAAAACCATTATTTTATGAAAATTTTCAACCTGCAAGGCCTAGATACTGGAAGTAAACCTAGCAAAACTCTCTTGGATAGTAGAAACAGTGCAGTAGCACAACAGTATCATCTAAACACTATATTGCTCGGGGCTTGCTTACTTACCCTCAGATTTAAAGGACAAGGCACTTAAATTTAAAGTGAGGTGAATTCTAGAAATGAGTACTGCATTTTGACCAGTGGCACATAAATTTAGATGATTCTATTAAAAAAAAAAAAAANACTACCCCAGAGAAAGAGCTGTTTCTCTTTATTTTCAGTTGAGATTTCACTTTTTTTCTCTTAGTAGCTTTAAGTTCAAAAACTTTATACCTTATGCAGAAAAAAAAATTTCCACAATATTACCATAGCGAAAACACCATGCCCTTTCTAATGGAACACCTATTCAGGATATCAGTAGGTTAGATGAGCCTTTCATAAAAGCATAACAAAAAAAAAGGGAGAACTGTGCTTATCATCTATGGGAACACCTCCCAGACAAATTACAAATAAGGGCAGCTCTGATACTGCATTCCATTTCACTCACTTCTACCAAATATATAGAAAAGGATGTTGAGCATGCTTATGATCTGAATTAAATCAGGAAGGTCATCTAAAGACAGATTTAGATCTAAGGAGAACTAGGATTTAGTAAACTCACTTTAATCTGGCCCGTGATACAGTACCAGATTTATAAAGAATGTAATTTGAGAGACTTCTGAATGCTGCTGCTCAGAAAATAAAGTTCTTTGGGGTTTGGGGTTTTTTGTTTTTTTTTTTTTTTTTGTTGTTTTGTTTTTCTGCTGAGACAAATGCTCCCTTCTTTTTATTAGATGGTTTAAAAGAAAAATTGTTTTGCAAACCAAAGCATGTAGGAGTAGAGTGTTTCCATGAAAACTACTCATGGGAAAAATAAACCCCAAACAAACAACCCTACCACTGCCACAGTCTCCCTCCGTTCTCTTCTGCCTTCAAGAGAAAAAGAAAATCCCACTAACATAACTTGATTAAAACAATTCTTCAGGAAGATAAAAGGTTCTGCATGAAATGTGACCTTACATTGCTTTTAATATGAAATTGCATGAAGTCATGGCAGGAATAGAGTAGAGGCTGAATTCAGCAGATGTTACCATTTCACTGGCCTGGAGTGACAATTGCCACAAAATGAACGGCCTGGGAATTCGTGTGTGTGCTACCACAAAATTAAGGACAACATAATCAAGTAAAACCAAATCAGAACCAAAACCCAGAGCCCAAAACAAGCCAAAAGGGTTCTTTCACTCAACAACTGAAAGAAAGCTGAGCATCCTAATCTGGTTTGGTTGGTTTTTTAACCGAATTTATGCGTAATTTATTCTCTCTACGCCTCATCCCAAGTTTCTCTTCCCAGAATACTTGAAGAACACGGGGGATCAGGGGAGGTGAAAGGCAGAGCACTCCATCACCTTCTGCGTGCAGAGTCCCACCTTTGTGCAACTTCATCGCGTGTCGCAAAGTCAACCTTTGGCTGTGAGCTGAACTCTCTTGGTAATCCCTCGTGAGCCTGGAAAGGGGCAGATGGAGCCGTGGAGGGACCAAGATCTTGGTACCCGCTGGTTTCTCTTACTCCAAAGTCTTACTGAAGAGCAGTCCCATTTCTGCTCTGTATTAATGCCCCAGGTGTGATTTCATTTCTGGGTGCAGTTTGGGTCTGTTTTGCCGAGAACTGCTCCTGGGCACGTTCGCTTCAGTGTGGCATAAACATGAAGTGAAGAGCTGCTACAAATTGGGCCCTTTTCCAGAATAAGGGCCTTCCCTTAACATTCACAACAGGCTCTCCAACTGGTCTCGTTAATTATTCTCTGAGCTCAAATAGATCGCCTTATAAAATTACCGAAATCATGACTATAATGAGTGGTTTTCACATACTGTTCAATCAGACATGCAGGTAAAACTAAAGTTCTGCATCAAAATCTGTACGAAATCCAAAGTACAAACTGAATCAAACTTACTTGGATGTAGGTTTTCTTTTCTTATTCTTTTGGACTCACACGTGTTCTCACATAGGCCGTATGAATACGGTAAACCAGAGCCAAGAATGAATGTGGTAGTTCTTGTGCCATTTCTTTCTGCCAAAATTAAAGCTGGTCCTACACGTGCCACATTACTGCTTGGAGTTTAAGCCCTCTCTGTAGGAACACCTTAGCTGAGTGATATTTCATTTTTGAGGGTACCGGAACCAGAATGTGTGTAGAGAAATATCTCAGTCAAAGAAAAGTTGTAGGGTTGATTTAGGAATTAAGAGATGTAAATCTATATCCTCTAGAGCCTGGGATGAGTTGATCACTGTTGTGCTCTCTCAGTTGAGCAGCAGTGAGTCAATGAACAGCAACAATGCTAAATATTCAGTCTGGCTTCAGTTGTGATCCAAACTTTGCAAACACGCTCATTTACACCTACTTTTTATATGTCTCAGTCTTTTCAATTTTCATGCCTAAGAGGTGTAGACATCTGCATAACTAATTGCTGACTTTCTGTTGTTAGACATGAAACAGCTTCATCAATTTGCTGACATTCACTGCTGTCACATTTTGCTTGCGATTGCCCTGATGGCTCTCCTGAGGAAGACCCTTCCAGTGAGAACAAAGGAACCTCAATACCTCACAGGGTATTCTCATATCCTCTTTGTTTAAGTCATAAGTGATAATCACCAGGGAGAGCATCAAGTACTCATTAACGATGTTAAACCAACTCCACAGATTACTCATTACCCAAAGCCCTCTGAGGCCATCTGAGGAGTTTCACAAGCTTCATCAGGCTCCAGATCGTGCCTAAGCAGGCTTTGGTCTCCAAAAAAGATTAATACAAATCAAAACTCGGCTGTACCACTCAGCTATTCTTCGGCTATCCATAGCAGTATCCTTATCAGATGAGCATTGGTGAGCAAGGAGAGGGACCTTACAGCTGTCTGGTTCTTGGGCCAATTCAAAGCCATAGTTAGATACATTTCTGAAGCGTTCACCCCTTGTTGATTGCACTGTAATTAATATGTTTTAATTAGGCATCAAATAACTTGCTGCTTGCTCCCGGTGTATTCATCTGTCCACAATATCTCTGCAACAGGAGCTGCATCCAACAGATTTTATTTTCATGGCAAAGGTGTATTGAAAAGGGAGAAAGAAATCTCCAAGCACAAAACAGTACTAACTTGGCTAAGACTGGTCTTGCTGAGGGGTGAAACTCGATAATCAATAACAACAGAAAACACTGGGTGGGGGGAAAGCATGACACATATCCCAAGAGGAATAATAAAATGTGTTCAGCTTATATGATTAATCTTCGCTGTAGCCTTGCTCTGCAAATTTAAGGAAGATTAAATTTCAGATATGCTGTTTCTTGTTTTTTCTGGCAACAATAAACTTCGATTTGAGGGAGGTGGGGGGAGGGAGAGGCTGAGTGGGGAGAAAGAGCCACAGTAAAGTGTCTGCTGTCCATGTAGTTTTGCCAGACTGCTGTCTCAATTGAGAGCTGTGATCGAGATTTATTGGGCTTAAAATATGAAACAGACCTTTCATGTTGGAATTCTAAATATCTTCTTAAGCAGTAGTGAGTACCACCAAATGCTTAAAGGCAACACACCAGAGTTCAAATCCACACAATAGTTTTTTTCTCTCTTGTGAGCCAGCAGATTGGAGGAATCTTGCTCCATCTTCTTGGTTTTGAACTGAGGAAAGAGTATGTTGGATGTTATGATTATTGTCTGAAAACCACTTTGTCTTTTTATATTAGATTTTGGCTCAGATGGCCAGTGTTTGAACATGTGCATTGAACGGGCAGGTTTATCACTTAAGTTAATAAAGAAAATGCTTGAATGCATGCAAGATGTTTGCATCCTGGTAGCACATTTTATTAAGCTCTGAGTTACGTAGGGACAGCTTGGAAAAGATCTGGGCTATTTGTTTTGTGCCATTTTGCCAGCCTCCTGTTCCTCTGTTATGCCAACAGCTATGCTCTGCAGGAAAAATAAAGCTGTCTGCTGGAGAAATTAAACCAGAGCCAAAGCTCTCTCTGCGGACCTCAAGGGTTAGAGAGCAAAATGCAAAACCTTCCTCCTTTCACTACTTTTCCATCATTACATTTTATAAATATGTTTGGAAGACCTCATCTTCTCTTTCAACTTAGTAGGTGCAGCAAGGAGAGCATGTTAAGGGTTTTAGGCTGAACAGCATCGTTTGTGCCGAGACCTGACTAGAGTCAGCTGCAGGTCAGGTTGCAGTTCCACTGAATTTTTGGTGTCAAATCATTAGATTTGATTATCACAGATTTTAATTATTGGAGTTCCAGCCAGCAATTAAATCCTGAATGACTGTTTTCTAGTGGCTTATATGAAATGGGTCTTCAGTAGCAGCTCTATCTGCCAACAATGTGTGGACCAAGGTACCTATCGAGTGCCTGTTGCACATGTGCTCGAGGACTTGGTTTTCACCATCTGTTACTGTGGCACAGGGTGAGTGAGAACACAAAGGAGAGCATGTCCTGCAAGCCATAGGAACAAGAAGGAGTAGAAATGTCTATATTTTTTCTTTTCTTCACAAAGAATATCACTCAGAAAGAATGTTAGGTCCGGAGATGAGTAGAAAAGTCCCTTTCTCTGCTGAATGGTAGATACATAACATCTGATCTGCGAGATTCATCACCTGAGCTGCGCCTTTTCTTCGAAGATGCTTTATTTCAGCCGTGTTCATCAGACTTCTACATCCCTTTTAACTGCCAGGTACACCCTTTTCAGTCCTTCAGTGTAAGAAACTAGATTGTATCTCATTTGATTAGTCCATGTTATTTTTTCATAGTGCAGGAACATGGCTGCAGAATTTCAGTGGCTTTATTCCGAGTAATTCTGTTGTTAGCTCCTGAAATAAACAATATTGACATGACTCCTTGGGTTGAAAATGCTGCCAGTGAGATCTTGGAGGTGTTATCCGGGGCACTTCTAGCTTGAGCTTTGATGATGGATGTGATCCAAGGACAATTTGGAAGTGCTGTATTTCTCATGCAGTGGAATTTTGCACCAAGAATGCAGCACACCGGTGCTCTGTACTTTGTTCTTCCAGGGGAAAAATGATGAGCTAAATTTAGATTTGCTTAAAACATCTTGAGAGGTTTTTTAGCTGAAGAATGATGATGTTTTTGAAGGTGACTAAAATCCTGTGAAGGATCCTCCACTCTGTAGTTCACTTGCCACCACTGCTCCAGAGCTGAGATTTGTTAACATTCCAGGCATGCTGCAGGGCTCATAACTTACACAGTATTTTGACTTGGAGTGGCTTGAAGAGTGATGAAGATTGAATGGATTCATTAAAATTGTTGTTTATTTTAATCAGTTGTGCATCTCTTCTAGTTTGGATAGTCTTCATTGGGCAGGTCATTTATAGTTTTCATTGTGAGTCTTAGTCCTTTTCTTTATTTTTCATTGTTGGGACAGATGTAGAGCAAAAAACATTGTCCTTATTAATTGGACAAAATATTCTCCTTGCAGTATGTACTTCAGTTTTTTCTGTCATAACTGGTATTTCAAGAAATATGATAAAATTATCTGTTTTCTCTGAAATGAGTGTGTAATTAACCTTATACCATGCTTTATGTGCTACTTCTCTCAGGATACAAAGAACACTGCTTAAGAATTAACAAATTTGATATGAATAAAAAAAACCATGGAAATCCAAAGCCCGTGTGATTCTTCTGTAACTGCTCTAAAAATGGAGAAATATGAGTTTTCCACACAAAATAAGTGCTGTAGATGTGCTGCATTATTCATGCACCATCACTGGAGGAAAGCTTAAGGTTTGCTCTAAAGTAAATAATAAATAAATTGCAAAGAAAATTAAAAAAAAAGGTAGAGAAAACACCATTCGTGTTCAATTTACTCTCTAATTTGATATGCACAACCTATTAGCTGGTGGTCCAATTTTTGGTCCAAAACGTTAGATCTGGAATAACGAACATACGTTTGGACTCATTGCATTCCCCTACACAAAGACCCTGATCCACTTTCCACTCCTTGTATAATGGACCCTGCATGGCACTATAGCTCCACAGTGGTCTGACATTTGCATTGGCAGCAGTAGGATTCTTGGATATAGGAAGAATGACAATAGCCAGTGTGGGAAGGAATGGGTGACAGTCAGGACACTAAACAGATGTAAAATATCTTGTCATTCCTCTGAACAGCCGTCAATCACAGGCCCTTACCAAACAAGACATCGCTGAGGGTGACATCGAGCTTCCCTGTTGCCTTGTTATCTTCCCAGCAGGAAGCATGGTGGGACACCTTACCTGGGAAAACCAGGCTTCTGCTGCCTATATCTTTAGAAAAGTCTGAAAACAAACAAGCATGAAAAGTGAAAGCTCAATTTTGACATGGAGAAGGCTTCTTGGCACGCATGGCCTCACTGGAGAACTAGACACAATGGAATTAGCATCCAATTTGTATCAATTCCATTAGGGTCAGATCAACTCATGTTATCCTATTAGCTTGCAGCAGTTAGAGAAACACACAGATGGGTCTGTGTTCTGAAGACCAAGACAAAGCCTTGTTATGCTTTTTTTTTATCCCCCTCTTCCCTCCAATGGGATTACAATGGTCCCTGTTGTCCCTCTTTGTTTCAGTACTCCTTGATTGACAATACCCTGGGAGATGTCACTGTCCTTGCTCCGTGCATTGTAATAGCCTGGAGTACCAAGGGTGCTTTAGGACCTTCCTCCTCCCTTTTTTTTCAGGTGTTGTAAACATCTGTCATCACCCCACAATGACGACCTCATGTTGGGCTTACGTGTCTGATGCTCTATCACTGGGTGTCGGAGGGAGATGCAAGAGAAAACGTTCGGTAGGGGCGTAAATAGAGGGCAAAGAAAGAGGGCAACTTTATTATGGACCATCATCAGAAAGTAGCATGTGTGGAATGTCAATTTAATAATAGAATTGACAGCTTTTCTCTGGTTTCCGCAATGCCACAAGTGTTTCTTTGACAGTTTAAAAAATAGGCCCTTTGTGGCAGTCAGTGAGTGGCACTACATACATTTGTGAATGCCCTGCATAACTGAGATTCCCCCAAATGCCACCGTTCTAAGACCAGTCCCAAGAATCCTTCTGCATTGACTTAGGGTAGTGGTGCACGGAGACCCGAGGAACCTAAGCGATGTAAAATATGGTGTACAGTAGCCAGGAGGATGCAGCACAGCTGAAAAGATGCAGAGTTACCATTCTGTCAGGAGGGAGTTTCTAAATCAAAGAGGACGCATGTGCAGTGGTGAAAGTTGTTAAATAGCTCTCAATAAATTTTCAGATGTAAAGCGACAATTATTTTTCTGCTTTTTGTTCAATGAGCATTCACAGAAAGCTTTCACTTGCTCACCATGGAAAATACTAACATTTAGTGACAAACTAGAGGTTTGTCTCCACTTTTCACCAAAAAGTGAAAGAGATAAAATGGCAGAAACGTGCATGATTTTTCCCTGGTTTGTTCTTTATCTGGGGAAGAAATTCTAACTAGTTTCTGGTTTTGTGTTCATGAATACAGCTGTTTTAGAAAACAAGGTACATAGCCTAGAGAATAACATTGCTCCTCTACAGGCTGCAAGCACAAGAATAAATTAAGAGATCTTGGTTTTTTAATGTGTTTTTTTTTTTCCCGGTGTTGAATTTGACATTAACTGTTTTAGCAGAGAGCAAGGCACATTTCATAACCTGTTTGCAATCCTAAAACCATAATCCTCCAGATTTTTGTTTTCATTATAACTCTAAAATGACAAATAGATACCGCACCTTTGTTTTGGTGTCAACCGAGTAATTTTTCTTCCTCTTTTGAGGAACAGAATCATTCCAATAAAGAAAAGGTGACTGAAAAGAGTGGAAAATAGAATGAAATTAAAATTGTATTGTCTGTATCTTGGAATGATTTCTCATAGCATAATTTACCTTTCTCCACAGGCATGGACTTCCTAATTAATTTTGGCTTATAAGCTTAAATAGCTTATTTACCTGGGAGTCTAAGGAGAAAGTCATCCAACTTGCTTTTACTAATTTTATTCTAACAGTGCTCCAATACGTACTGACAAATCTATGGTAAACATGTAACTATAAATATATGTGTGTGTATATATATAAAGCTTGTTTCCGTACACATTTGATGCTCTAATAAAATTGGTTCTCCTTCATAGATGCAATGGGCAATGACTAGTTGAAATTAAAAGGAAGCAAAACCAAGGAAAACACATCAAGGTAGAGATCCTTTATAGCTCCCTACAACAAAATGAAGCAAGCAATCTTTGTTTATTCCCTGTGATGCGTTCGAAGAAAACAACAATTGAGTCTGAAAACATTTTTATCTTTAATGAAAATTTATTTTTTGAAAAGATCTGCAAAACAGGCTTAAGTTTTCCTCCTGTGACAGTTTCATGATGAAAGCTAATTGTGTATGTTATGAGACTGACACATCTCTCAAATGCCAGACGTACATACTCTCAGTCAGACTATTTGGTAACTTTTTAAATTTTTAATTGAGTAACATTCAGACTTAAGAGAGAAAAATAGATTAAGGATTTCTTCCTTCTTCTGGAAGGAAGGAATCTTTCAAGGCACTTGTGCTGTCAAAATTTACTAATAGGTGCAGTCCCTCCTCTTTCTCGTATGGAGGTTTCATGTGCTATGAAAGAGAAGTCATCCATTACCTGGTTCTCAGAGGTTAACATGAATGTCCTTCTCTCTCTGATTCTTTCATTTATTACAGTTCAGAATTAGAACATTAGTGCACTTGTCAAATATAAACCGCATCACTTGTTTCCCCTTTAAACAGTCAATATCTTTGAAGTGAAAGCTTAAGTCAGACAAGCTTAGCTCAGAAAAAAAGGCATAGCATTACAGTGCTGTCACTACTGGGAGCTGAACCACGGCCAGTTTAGGCAGTATTATATCATTGGAATTAAACTGGTTTCCTGTCCTCTTGAGAGAAAGTCTTTAAAAAAGAGAGAGAAGAAGAAAACAATATTCCTCTTGTTTGACTTTTCAGCTTTATGGCCCTGCGCAGTCCCCCTGTCACTTCCATTATCCAAAGAAGTTTGTTTCTTTGTTTGGGCATACAGGGCTTCTAATTGGATGTCATCTCTATTGCAGCCTTTGTGGCTGCATTATGTGAGGTAGCTGGGTGGCGTTTTACAAGAAGCCCATCCCTGCAGTAGCTGCAGGAGAGGTTCTGTCACTGGGGGAACAAATGTCCTCAAAACAATTTATCAACTTTATTTTTTTTTCCCCAAAGGCTGCAGTCAGAGTGGAAGAGAACAGCATTGCACAAGTGCTGTGGGGAGAGGCTGAGGGAGCTGGGGGTGTTTAGTCTGGAGAAGAGGAGGCTCAGAGGTGCCCTCCTCACTCTCTATAACTCCCTGAAGGGAGGTTATAGCCAGGTGGGGCTTGGTCTCTTCTCCCAGGCACTCAGCAACAGGACAAGGGGGCACGGGCTTCAGCTCTGCCAGGGGAAATTTAAGTTGGAGATTAGAAAAAAATTCTTTCCAGAGAGAGTAATCAGGCATTGGAATGGCCTGCCCAGAGAGGTGGGGGATTCACCATCCCTGGAGGTTTTTAAACTGAGATTGGCCGTGGCACTGAGTGCCATGATCTAGTAAACTGACTGGAGTTGGACCAAGGGTTGGACTTGATGGTTTTGGAGGTCTTTTCCAACCCAATCGATTCTATGATTCTATGATTCTATGATTCAGGGCTATGCCCAAGAAGCAAAAAGATCCACCACTAGGAATCGACAGGCCTTGACAGGCTTTTTCTTGGGCCATAAAAGTTGGTACAGAATGTGCTTGTAAGCCCAACCTGCTCATACTGCAATCTGTTCCTGTCAATGAGTTAAGATCAAAACGCCCTGTACTGTCTGGGTGGATACAAAGGCTCTCCAAAATGCCTTTTTATTTTTTTTTTGTTTTTTTTTTAACTGAGTCTAGAAAGACAGAGAAGGTATGAAATAACTTCTGGATCTGATCACATTTTGGGGGGACTGACAGTACAAAGGAAAACAGCCTAGCCTAGCCACGTGCCTCCGTGGCCACGAAAAATATTGATTCAAGGAACAACTAAGAAGACACTTCTGAGGGTTTTAGTCTGCTTCCTGTGTGTAAACTGAAAGAAAACGAAGACTTCATCAGAAATGTTGCTCACACAACAGTTTGTCTGTATCTAGCTTGGAGACAAGGTTTCACTCGGCTTGACCTCGCAGCTAAATAAGGCCGGTGGTCCCAACCTGACACCTAATTAGTATTTCCCCACCTTGCCATTATGCTGTCTGCAGTTTGGCGTGAGCTGAGATTTCTCCTCAGGAGACCCCACGTTGTGCAACGCTGAGGCTCATGAGGGTTGGGAGAGGAAGCTCAGCTGAGCTCCAAAGAGGAGCTTACATGGACACCGTCCGTGCTCAGCCACCGTCACCAGTCCCGTGTTTTCACCATTAAACTGAAAAATAACTAACGAAAGCCCAGGGACTGTAGTTTGGCTTCAGTGGAACAGTATAGGACAGTCGTGGAGGCTGAACTCCAAACGACCTGTGAAAAGCTTCCAGGGTGCAGCTGTTCCACCCCGGCCCATTTGCTCTGTGACTGGAAGGTTGCTGGACTCCCAACAACTGCTAATTGGTAATGATAGCACAACAGGAGTAGTAGAGAGGTTATGCATTCGTTAAACTCTCCATAAGTGTCAATAAAGCCACCGTGGAGTGAAGTGCAGAACATCCCAGTGGGCAGAATTAATCATGCACACTTTAACTATGGGGAGAAAACAAGGTTTTTCAAACTAAAAATAGTTTTCATATCCTTATTCTTTAGGGGGGTTTGCTTTCTGTTGAACTCTATTTTAACATCATCACTGTACCTGGGTAAAATCAGAGCTTTTGCTGAAGAGTAAAAGTTCTTTAAAAATGTTTAAAAATGGCGTGTGGCCAAAATGTTAGCAGTTTATGATGTATATTTAATATAATGAATGAAAGCAAAAAATGCCATTCGAATAGAGAAATTTCTGTAATCTAACAATTAGGACTTGCATAGTACATGCTTCAGGCACGAGAGGAGGTGAGGAAAGACTCACCTGAACCAGCACAATGACCAAAAATAATCCTCCAAAGGAATGCAGTTCTAGTCACTGACTAGAAAAGGAACTGTCCCTGATTCAGCCAGTCTCAGTCCTTGCTTCCCAACGGGAAGGCCCAGAAATCACTTCTGTTGTCTGGGCTCAAACAGTGATCAATTTGTCTCACAGAGGTAAAAAGTTTTGGTTTCGTCTTTTACCCTTTCCTTTTTTACTCTCTTATTTTGCATTCCCTTTGCTGTGAGGAAAGACGTGCTCAATTCTTCCTTTAAATTCTAGGTCAATACAAATTCAGTTCTTTCTAACCTTGCAAAATGCACCATTTCTGTGCAGGTTCTGCCATCATCTTCCTAACATTCTCCTTCTTCTCTTCTATGTACTTCATCTTCTACTCTCCTGCCAGTAGTACAGAATCAGAGAATAATTTAGGTTGGATAAAACCTTTAAAATCTTTGAGTCCAAGTGTAAACTTTACACTGCCAAGTCCACCTCTAAGGAGTGTCCCCATGTGCCACATCCACACATTTTTTGAACACTTTCAGGGCTGGTGACTCAACCACTTCCTTGGGCAGCCTGTTCCAAGGCCTGACCACCCTTTCAGTGAAAGAATCTTTCCTGATATCCAATCTAAACATCCCCTGGTGAACTTGAGGCTGTTTTTGTCCTATTGCTTGTTACTTTGGAGAAGAGATCGAACCCCATCTGGCCACACCCTCCTTTCAGGTCGTTGTGGAGAGTGATAAGGTCCCCCTTAAGCCTCCTTTTCTCCAGGTTAAACACCCCCAGCTCCCTCAGCTGCTCCTCATCAGACTTGTTTTCCAGAGCCTTCACCCACTTTGTTGCCCATCTCTGGACACACTCCAGCACCAACATGTCTTTCTTGTAGTGAGGAGCCCAAAACTGGACACAGGATTTGAGGTGTGGCCTCACCAGTGCTGAGAACAGGGGGACAATCACTGCCCTGGTCCTGCTGGTCACACTATTGCTGATACAGACCAGGATGCCACTGGCCTTCTTGCCACCTGGGAATACACTGGCTCATGTTCAGTTGTTGTAGACCAGTACCCCAAGTCCTCTTCTGCCAGGAAAAGATCAGGTCTGACAGTATAGGTCAGGTCTGACAATTTCTAGCAGATGTGATCTAGAAACAGCTGATTGAAGATCCAGTATGCCTACCAGGTCACTGAACCCTGTTGGCGTGACTTGTCATGCAGTGTCGGTGAGAGAAGGAACAGTCTGAGGTCACACAACATTGTCCTTACACCAGGAAGTTTCTTGGGTAAGGAAGATCAGCTCCTACGGAGGGACTTCTCAAACACATGAACACTCCCCAGTCCTGTATCCCCACTCAATTCCTCCATGCATTTTACATCTCTTAGGTTAGAGAATATGAGCTTTTGCAGTCACAAGGACCTGTTGGGCAGCTAGTAATCACCATGTGCAGGGCTTTCACTGTCATCAAAGTCACTGCTCGAGCTGGTGGTGACACTGGGATCATGCTGGAGTGTATTGAGTTGTTTGTGTCTGGTTTGCTGCACTCTTTGCCGAGCTCTCAGCCGGTTTGCCCCTCCGCAACTGATGCCATGAGTGTTAGAGCACACTGGAGGCACTTCCAGCTGCACCAGAGCGGGAGATCTTGCTTGATACAAAGAAGGTCAGGCTTTGGTGCAACCCTTGCTATGGACACGCTGCAGAACCCTGAGCCTCCTCCTTAGGGCCCTCGTGCACCAGGAGCAGCTGGTGAGCAGATCAAGGACGAGAGCAATCAATGTAACGTACGAGGTTACAGAACAAGAGGGTGCCTGCTTTGCTGCAACACAAATGCTAAATGCCAGGATGGCCTTTTTCTGGAGGAAGGAAAATACACTTAAGGTGGTGCCGGGTGAGGAGGTCTCTAGAACAACACATATGATTTGACACAGACTTTCCTTCTACCAAATTCTTCAGTCAGCGGTGCTTATCATCTCTGAAAATTAAACCCCGAGCAGTGCTACACATGCAAACCTCTCCCTTATTACGAGTGCTAAATCCTCTGGATGGAGGAAAAACTGCACGGAAACGGAACACCAGCAGTGTCACAAGGAAGAATTTTACAGAAGAGTTGCCATTTTAAGGCACTTATGTACAAACTCGCCCTCTATAGAAGAAGACATAACATTGCAGCAAACAGATTTGTCCACTGCTTATGTAAGGCCCTTGTATTCATAGTAAGTGCCTTGTAACCAGGGGCATGTTTACCCTCAGAGCATCCCCATGGAGTACTGAATGCTCCCATGCATCTCCTGGCAGGTGGTGATACGGGGCTTAGAGAGTCAGAATAGGCACCAAATTTGGCTACTGGGTAGCTTGTTGCTGTGTAAAGATCATCTCCCCACTCCCCTTGGGCTGGTATAGGAGTTCATCTCACACCCTGATGAGTGCAGGTGGTTCTGCCGTCTAAACACATGGAAATGTATTCTTCTTTCTTGCCAATTAATATTCTGCCAACGGGGTTCAAAAAATAGCTAGGCTGAGGGCAAGAGAGGTGATGGCATCTTGAAGCAAAAAATATACATGAAATGGGGCTATTATATTAAACATCTTTTTTTTTTTCCTTTTTTTTAACAGATAATGATTTTCTGTAGCAGGCCTTTTTTAGCAATATTACCACTTGTTCAAAAGCAAGAAGAAAGCATCAGTGTTGTAAAACTTCACCTTAAGTGCCTTAACTCAGGTTCCAGCAGGGCGCCAGTGGCTGAATAGACTGGATTTTAGACTGGATCATCCTTCCTTCCTCTCCTCAACTTTTGTTCTATTTTGTTGTTCTGAGCTCCATAAAAGGAGACTACAGGAAGAGGGAATTTTCCTGACTTGATTATAGTTCCATTATATACACATGCTCCCAAACATGTTCAGTTTCTTCTACAGTAATGAGTCATCAAGCATTACAGTAGAAAATAGTTATGTACTACATAGGGCTGCTGTGGAGAGCAGAAAAGAATGTGATTGTGCAATTAAAGTCTCTGTATTCAAGTACTTGAGATGGAGGGCTAAGCTAAAATTACATATAAAACATTAATTTATCCATTTCCTGACTATAATTCCTTGCCCGTCCAAGTAGATGGTTACATTAACACAGGATGAGTGGGTTTTTCCCATGTAAAATAGCAAGTTGCAAGTTGTTCCTACCAGTTTAATTATTACTGTATCCTTGACCACATATACTTTCATTCATTAACTTCAGTTGTGGCTTTCCCTAGGGTATGATTATTATGAAGTAGATCACATTTTAATCTGATCAAATGTTCTGTGTATTAAAAAAAAACAAACATACATTTACAAACCATAAAACTTATGGGTTTGAGTCAAATGAAAAACTACTTATCCAAAGTTTCACATTTGGGTGAGATGTCCACATTTTGGGAAGGAAGTAGTCTGATCTCAGTGCAGATATTTGAAAATAAACCTCTCAGGTGTTGCCTGTAGGAACTACTAATCAGATATTTCTGCTTTAAGAGAGGCTTCTTTCTTACTAAAAGAAAAAGATGCTTTCTGAAGTAGAATTTTTCTTAGCAATATCGCCATTTGTTAAAAAGCAGAACAAAAAGAATTAAGTGATTTTAAATGAATTTCACGTTTACCTAAAGAAGAACTTCAGCTCAACCATCTGCAGGAAAAGGCCACTATAATTCACGTTACTATAAACATGCTGTGATGACAGGATTTTTAATACTGCACCTGAAGGAAAAAGATAGTGTACAAATGTAATGCACCTGCTGGCTTGGGTGTTTATATGATCAGCTAAGCAAGAGCTCTTAATACTTCCCAGCAGATCTCTGCCAGTGGGCCTGCAATAAATCCCTCCACAGCCAGACAAGTTGGCCTTTATTTTTTCATATTGCTCTGGGCATCTCACATGACATTCCCAAATAAGGAATTGTACTACAAGCCTGCTCTGATTGCTAGTAATGACTTAACTGCAGAGGAATTATAACAGTATGAATAACAGTGGTTTGCACTGTGAATGCCTAAGCTACTCCAAAAATGCCAGAGCGACCAATATAATGTGCTTCTCACTCGTAACTTTGAAATGGAAGAGAAAGTCAGGGCACTTTACAACTGCTGCTAATCTGTAAACACGGGTTGTTCATTCAGCAGCAGGAAGCAAAAACAAATGGAAAGCAAATAATACTATTAGCTGTTACTGGGTATTATGGAAGTAAAATTACGCAAACAATTCGATTAAAAATATAGGAAGGGAAATAAAAATCCCCCTTCTTTACAAAGGATAATTTGAATGGACTTATTTGTCAGCTAAAAGTTTCTCTGTGCATGCTGCTCCTATTAAGCAGCATTAGATTTCTGTATCCTAGCTCGAAATAAACCAACACTGTTTGTATATGAATTACACTGCAAACTCCTTGGGGACAGAATCCTCTTCATTGTTTTTCCTTACAGCTTGTTTAAACTGGCCTGTAAGTTTGGGCTGTACTTGTAAACTGTTTTTAGAGAGAATAGACCCTGAACATCTATCTAATAGGTATGTAACAAAAGGTACCAATAAAAAGACTCCAGGTCTGAAAAATTTCAAAAGGCAACAATCAGAATTAAAAAAGTAACACATCGGTGTCTTTGGCAAAGCAATTGGATTACATACAGAGCAAGGAGGTGCTTCCTTGTGGGCACTGCCTCTCAGTGCTTGCTCATGGAAAAGCTGTAAATTGCTAATATATAGAGAGGAGACGTGAGAGGAGGGCAAAGTAAGATACCAAAAAGCAACTTGCAAATCAAGCGCGGGGAAGGAAGGAAAGCCTGGGCTTAAGAGCTCAGCAATTCCCAACCAATGGCAGCCGCTCTCCAGGCATGATTTTAAACAAATTCTTTGGAAGGATTTCACCTGCGTTTGCCGCTGTGCTGCTAATGAGTAAAGCAGTTTCCCCCGTGGTGGCTGGCAGCGCCGGAGGAACGAGGGGCCAGGGCCTGGAAAGGCTGTTCAACAATATGGAGTGGGGATGTTGGAAAGGCTCTGCAGGAGTGTAAGGCACGTTAGAGCTGTTGCGGCAGCGCTCGCTCTGAGCCCCCTCCTGGGTGGGAACTGTGATGGGCTCTGCCTCAAAAACAGACCCCTGAAGGATGGACTTGACCTGAGAAGCAGCAAGACTGTCCCTGCAAGGCTAATGCATCCATGGGAAAGCTTCAGTGCTGAAGGTTCTGCGGGCAGCTGGTGGTGCCTCGAATAGCCCTGCTGGTGTCGACCCCACCACCGTGGAGGAGCTTCGGGGCAGACCCTTGCCACAGACAGCTTTGGTATTTGGAGCCACAGCGAGAAACCAAAAGAATTCCTCCTTCCGTGCTATAAAAACCTGCATTCCTTCCTTTGGGCAAAGCAGGCTGGATTTCTCCTCGTCTGAATTCTCTGACTGAGCTGTGCGATTTGCCAGAAAGTCTGCCTCCCTGGAAAAGAGCAGTTACCACTAATTGTTTTGCCTGAGAATCACTCTTTTGAGTTGTCAACCAAAGCTGCCTCCTGGCAGCTGCCCAGGTTGCCATAGTTCTAGACAAAATGAAAATGTTATTCCACGAGGCATCTGCATCAAAGCGGGAAGCGATGGAAATATCAGTCAGCAAAACTTGTGATGCTCTGCCTGGGAGGAGCTGCATCTCAGTGCTTTGCACCATGGCAAGAATGGTGCTTGCAAAGAGGATGAGACTGTGAGAGCTGCCCATGGATTCCTAACTCCATATAAGGAAAAATTCCATTTTTCAGATTTCGTTTTCCTCAAGAGAAAGTGTGCCTTGGGTTAGGATCATTGTTTTCTCATCCGTTTGACTACCTGAGCAGACGCATAAGGAAAGAAAGATCAATGCCTCATAATTAACATGTTAGCTGTTAAAAATTTATTACTTTTGAGATTTTATCAAATCCTCCAGAGGGAAAAAAAAAAAGAAGAAGCTTACTGTTATGAGCAAAAGGAAAGAAAAAGCTTGCAAAGCTGGGACACTGTCTTCTCTTGGGTGACTATGTGCTCCAATGCTCAGCACTCGTTTGGACTGTAACTGTAGGAAAATGCCCTGAGAGCCAGCTGTGCTGGCTTGTCTTCTGTTCTTGAGTAGGAAAGGACTCCTTTAACCTTCAGGGTGGTTTGTCTGAGTTAACAGAAATGTGCTCTGTTGCTCTCTCTGTTTGGTTTGAGAAGAAATGACCCTTTTCTGCTATCCCTTTGTTTGGGAAACTCTAGTGAGGCACCACTCTCAGGGCACTTGTGAACGAAGAGGGATAAGTTGAGGGACAGAATTTAGGACATGGAATAACTGAAAAAAGAGATGGCTAAAACTGAAATTCTGCATGAGCAGACAGCACTGTTTAAATGGTCTAAGTACTCAAACAGGCTGTGGCAAGTGGAGACCTCCTTTTCTTGACCTACTGACAACATTTTTCCTAATGCATCCCAGAACACTGCTGGCCCCCAGGGCACGCTGCTGGCTCATGGGCAGCTTGGTGTCCACCAGGAACCCCAGGTCCTTCTCTGCAGAGCTGTTCTCCAGCAGGTCAGCCCCCAGCCTGTGCTGATGTTTGGGGCTATTTTATTCCTCCCCAGGTGAAGGACCCTGCACTTGCCTTTGATGAGCTTCAGACAGTTCTCTGCCCATCCCTCCAACCTGCTGAGGTCCTGCATGGCTCTCTAGGGCATTGACCGCTCCTCCCAGCTTTGTGTCATCAGTGAACTTGCTGAGGAGGCACCTGCCCCTTCTTCCAAGTCATTGATGACTAAATTAAAGAATATAGGGCCCGGTATGGAACCCTGGGGAACACCACTAGTGACAGGCCTCCTGTAACCAGACTCAGTGTCACTGATCATGACTCTTCAGGGTCTGCCATTCAACCAGTTCTCAGTGCACCTCACTGTCCACTCAGCCAGTCCACACTTCCTGAATTCTGAGGATATCGTGAGAGACATTGTTGAAAGTCTACTGAAGTCCAGGCAGGCAATATCTGCTGCTCTTCCCTCATCCATCCAGGTGGCTGTCTTAACACAGAAGGCAATCGGGTCAAAATGTAGATATGTTCAGGTTTATGTGGGAGTGCCCTGACACCTCCCCTGGAGAGGAGTTTTACACTGATGCAGTTGTGCCTTATGGGAAGGGAGGAGATTGGCATGATAAAAAACATTACCCCACCTCCTCAGGATCTGCTTCTTATCAGCCTCTTATTGTACCCTTATCTGGCACAAACCCACTTTGGTCAAGACATCACTCCTGGGTTATCAGGGAAACAATAGATCACATTATTCAACCAGCCCATCCAAAATCGGTCCATCACCCCTTGTCCCCTTCCCAGTTTAAAGGTCACCTCACCAGGCTGGCCGTTCCACCAGCAACCACATTTGATGGTCCCCAAGTTATCTTTGGTATCATTTGTGCTTGCATGAAAGACCAGCAGGTGGTTACAGTCAGACATGTTGACAAGCCTTGGCAGTCACTCTGTGACATCTCTAATTCAAGTCCCTGGAAGACAACAAGGCCCTCTGAACAACTGCTCAGGGTGACAGGTGGGTGTCTCTGTCCCTTGCAGTTGGGAATCACCCCCGACAATCACTTGCTGCTTTTTCCAGTTGACCCTGTGTGGCTCAGGGTCTGGAGGCTCATTTGCTTCTCTTGGAGCCTTACCCAGCTCCTCTTCAGCTCGGAGGGCACTAAACTTCTTCGCTAATGGCAAGTCTTGAGGATGAACAAGAGTCTTCCTCCTCAGTCCAAATATACCCTCTTGGGCATCGACTTCAGAAATTTCTGTTGCCTGCCATGTAGACTTTTTTAAAAATTGCCAATTAATTGCTGAGAATTTTTGGAAAGGTTTGCCATGGTATGGTAGGATATTTAGCAATTTGATAGTTTTTCCAGTAAGTAAAGAAAATGACTAAAACAATGCCTTAAATGATGGATATATTATCAACATTAAAAAGTAATTTTGAAAGGAGAAGAAAAGGTTGAAAATCATTAAAAATCATTTTTTTAATCCACAGAGGAAGATCACTTGATGCTCCTATTTTCCACTATGGTGATTCTATTTCTAATGGCTCACATGCAAAGCATTTTGCCAAGAAAAAAATACCCTGATGTAGTGTAGGCTGACTCTTGAACCAACTAGTCATTATCAGAAGAGACAAGGATAGGCTGACCTTGCCTGTGACTCCTACCCAGGATTTTCCTACAGTGTATACACGGCCACATTTCCGAGGCTTTTTGCAAGGTTTTTTTGGTGGTTTTAGTTCCCTGCTTAACATTTTGGATTAAGGGATTCCAGCGCCTGTGACGCAGTCACGGACATAGGTTAATTTGCACGGGTGTGGGAAAGAGATGTGAGAGTTCCTGGGGAAGCCAAGGAAAGGAAGGCAGTCCTTGCAGTTACTGAGAGGTGGTGGGGTCGTCCCACCACGCAGCAGAGCTGGGGGCATCTCTGGTAGAACCCCTGGCAGGGATGTTCCTCAAGGGACGTTGCTGAGTGACCAAAATGATGTCTGGGCATAGCTCTGGGCTTCCTGCTGACTTGGCTGTGTCCAGCTTCGAGGTGAGCTCAGATCACTCAGGGTCTTGGCCAGGTGTGTTGGGAATATCTTCCATATCCCAAATATATCCATATCCCAAAGCCTCCATAACTCTGGGCAACCCGTTCCTGTGTTTAATTAACATCGCTGACTTCAGCCAGCATCTCGGTCTGTATACTGAGGCACGAAGAAGACAGTGGGGTGTGAGAGGGTGAGTGTTGTTTGTACATTTGCTCTTTTAAAAAAAAATCAGTTTTGATACTTATTTTAGAAGCTTATCATTTTGTTGAACACTTGATTCTTACATCTTAGTTATGCCATCTCCCAAATGTGAGATAATTATCCATTGACCTCGTGCCTCACAAATAAATTTTACTGCAGCTTCACTCCTGGACTGGACTTTGTCTTTTGCTGGGGGCTATCGTTTGAATCACGTGGTGATATCTCAGAATTTTTGCCTAGAGGGCAGACTGTACAGTGACTATGACATTGTGGTGTTGGATGCTTGCCCGAATAGGTAAACTTACTAACATGCAGTTTCCAGGGCCCAAGACAGCTCCATTGTGGCTTTGCAGGCCATGAAGTTAAAAGGATATATGTATTTTTGATTGTACCTAGTTAGATAAAAATATAATTGAAAAAAGTATGCTGTCCAGTAAGTTTGTTTTTGTGTGTCGCTGTCACTAATCTGATATCTATCTATCTATCTATCTATCTATCTATCTATCTATCTATCTATCTATCTATCTATCTATCTATCTCTGGAATTTTACTGACTATTTTCTTTTAACAATAGCAATTGTGTGGAGAGCAGTCCCAGATAATTTGCATTTGAGTTTTTCAATGTGCATTCTTCAGAGTCCCAGGGCAATAGTGGGATGCAAAGTCTTGTTAGACTATTGGCTTTATTATCCAGCTCATGATTCACAGGAAAATGTTGTAATGACCTCTTACACCAGCAACTAATTCTTTTAAAAGATGAAAGTTATTTCTTCTCCTGGCACAGATATCAGAATCTGCCTTCAAAGAATGATATGGCATTAATAGTACAAGCTGCCCAACACTTCTAAAGGAGTAAAAACAGCAAGAGCATTTTTTTTCAAGTGTATACACAAGCCAGCTGTATTTTTTTTTATCCCGTGCTTCAGAGGCAGAAATGTTTCCTCCTGCTACTCAGACACAGCACATGTTAGCAATAAGTGAATCATATTTAAGATGGAGAAGGGAAGAAAAACAACTCTAAACAGAAGAATTGACCCAACTCCCCAATCAAAATTAACCTATAAAACTTGGAGTCCTTCAGAGAACCTTTCACAGCTATGCTGGCTGCTCTCAGTACAAAAGTGTGCAGGTTCTGATTCCAATCTGGAGTGTGTGCCCTGGAAAAGCACCTAGATAAAGAGACCCATTTTTTATCTGCCGTGAACTATTTCCTGTGCTGGATGCTTTTGATAAATACCTGCTCCAGGATAGCACTTTCCTTGTGTTTCGACCATTTTAAAATTTCTGGTCAAAATTAATTAAAGGTCTACTAAAACTTACTGGGTGAAGTTGTTCCTTAAGTTAAATGAGTCTCCTACTTCCCTGCTACTTTTAATTCATCAGGATAGACAGCAAGCACCCCGTCTTAGTAGGCCTAGTGAATCACTCTGGTCTGCAGATTTTCTGATGATAGTGCCAGTGTTCCCACTGGTTTACGGCCACGTTTTGCTTTGGATTAATTTGCTTGTGGTTCAGATGTTTTATATCTGTAGTGAAGAGCTTAACAGGTTTTGTCCTTTCCTGTGTTTCTGTGGAAATTGTTGCCTGATATGTCGTAATTGTCCTTTCACAGTGACACATCACTGCTGGATTCATCATTCTGTAGGGCTTCCTCCTTCTTGGTCTATTTTGATCCATGAGCGTGAATTTGCAGGAAATATTCTTATCAAATGCTAAGTGCATGACCTTGGATTTCATATTCTCTTTCATTTCAGTTACATCCAGTTTCTCCAGACCATTTTACATTTGCCAGTGAATAACCATCTCATCCATTACCTTTGGGAAACTGTTCCATTTTCGTGCCACCACCTTTAATTAAATATTCAGTGCCCATATATCTGGGGTTAAACTCCTGTATGTACCTCCATGTCAACAGTTTCCCTGTCAGAAAATTGTAATATTGTTTTCCCCTTTAAAAACAGCAGATCTTGACCTGCTCTACAATTTTCTTCTTTCGATAAAAGGTAGGGAAAATGTATCTTTTATACATTTTGTGCATGTTAGACCAGATCCAATGGAGCAAGCATATTTTGGATTAAAACCACTCCTTTGCTGGTAAAACTGCTGTCTTAATAAAGTAGATGTTGTTTATTGAAGATATATTTAGTGAACGCAGGCTGCATTTTCTCCCTTTTTCCTTTTTATATCTGTTTCTAATTATCTCCTCCAAGACTTTTCATAGCTCTCGGATGTCACTGTCCTTTTAATGTACATGTATTATTGGTCCTTGTTATTCTTCAGCTGCCTTAGCTTGATATCTTTCTATAGCAAAAAACCCCCACTTCTCAAGCCCTCCTCACAGGGCCTGGGATTTCAAGTATAAAATCTGTCAGCATTTCAGGGCAAAGAGGACCCACTCTTCTGATGGGAGTGTATTGGCTGTAAATTTTTGGCAATGTGCTTCTCTGTTACATGTAATGACTCCCCATCTTGCTGCTTACTTATCCTGCATTCAAAATCACTTCATTGAAAATGGAGGCAGAATATCAGTGTAGTCTTAGCATAAGAATGTTCATTTTTGTCTTAAACTTACCCCTCTACTACATGATAAACTACCTGCTATTATTTTAAGTTTTCCCCAATATATGCCTTCTGAACCATTCGTTATTTCTATTAATCTGCTTCCGACTCCACTTCCAGCAATTGTTGTGCTGTTCCCACACTTCAAGCTCTCCCTATTGATTAGTCCCTTTGCTGATCTTTGTAGCTTTATCCTTATTTCTCCTATACTGATCCTTTTCACTTTTTGGAGGGAAGCATGTTTGGTCCTGTAGGGAGTTTGTACAAGGGTGGGACAATGTCACTGAATGGGGCAATGTCACTGCACCTCAGGGTGCACTGGGTTAAGCTCCCATTTAGCTGTTTGAGTTTTTCAGTCCAGGCGAATTCTCTGATTTGCTCGATTTGCCTTTTGGAAATCATAAACTTGATTCTATAATCTCCTATGTTATAAACTCATGGTACGTCTATTCAGAACCATTTTTTTATATTCAGTTTTTCTCTAAGGCTACCTTTCAAAATTTTATCTAAACCTGCATTATCTTAAAACTTTGTTTCCTCAGTGAAAGTCCAAAGATAACTTTCTATTACATTCAAGTGCTTCTGAGCATTTTATTACTTACATTTGCACTCCATTCTGCATAAAGGAAGATAATACCTTTAAAAACCAGTATTTTAACTATTGTCTCTGATGTTCATCTCCATCTTAGGGGAAAGTTTGCAGTAGACCCTTACCTATATTATCTTAGATGTCTATCATGTTTCTGACCCAGCATGAGGCACCCATACTTCTCTTGTTCTTTGTTCCCATAATGCCTCAATGTGGCAAAATGACATTGCTAAAATATTCTGTATCTGGAGACTTAATACATTTAATAAGCTGTTCATATAATGAGAAGTAAGGAAGAGTGGCAACCTTTCTTTAGAAGTCATTTTTAATGTGCATTTAATAATTGTCAAACTTCTTTTAAAAGATACTTCCATTATTTTTTAAGCAAGATACTGAAAACTGCATATTCTAGCACAGGCTTTATCAGTTCAGAATAAAATGGAAGAATTACTGTATGAGGCTATTTAGAATTTCTGTTTCTGTATTCCAGGGTTTGTTTTGGTTTAGGAGTTATTTTGTTTTGTTTTATTAGCTAATCTGCTCTAATCCCAGGTCATCTCTAGCAAAGTGATTTCCTGAGCAGTTTCCCACCTGTTTTGTGCACTTGCTTCTCTTAACCCCATAAAAATGCCCTTTGTTTGTCACTTGGAGGAATTTTGAAGTTTTGCACTGTATTTTGAAGCTTTCTTCCCCGCCAGCTTCACAGTGTGGCTTGCCTAGTTTTGCATGTGAGGTCTTTGCTGGGGTGGTCAGTCTCCAAAGTCAATGCACTGTCCCACCTCGTTCAGGTCTCCATAGAAAATTTCCAACCGTATCAAATCCAAAACAACTCCCTGAACAACCCTCCCCCTTTGCCTTCCATTTAAAAAAAAAGAAAATCACTGACAAATATTTTAAGTGATTTGGGGGGGTTCGTTTGTTTGTTTGGTCATGTTTTAATACGTCATTTTTGGACCTGCCTCTCAGTTCTCATTCCTAACGAGAATGTGATTCAGGACACCATCACGGCTTCCTAACATCAGATACAAAATTCTCTTCTCTCCCAGGTGCGTGCCTTGGTGCCCTGTTTGAGAGGGAAATCACCTGTGGCTGATCTGCTTGTTCTGTTCCCATCCAAGCTGCAGCTGCAGAGAGGGCTCTGAAGAGCACAGGAGCTGGGAGAACTTCAGGTGAGGCCATCACTGCTCTGCTGGATGCAGATTAATTGACAGCCCCTCTGCTGTGGTGGAGCACTAAAATTGCCTGCTTTTAAAGTTAATTGCAAAGCGAAGCAGTTTGCCCTTTAGTACTCAATTCTGATACAAGTGAAGAAAATCTTACAAAGGCAACCCTTTCATTCTGCTTTTGAAAAAAAAAACTAAAAAAAAATTAGTTGAATACTTCATTACCTCCCTTCCCTTTGGAATTGCATTTAGCCCACCAGTGTCCTTAGGAGACCAAAGCAGTACAGCACGAGGCTGAGCTCGCACCTTCCTAAGGATCCTCGGAAAATTCATGGAAGGGGAAACCCCCCGGCCAAGATCTTTGCACTGACGGCAGCGGTGGCTTTGCCTTTGGTCAGGATCAGAGCCTGAACCGTAAGCAGTCGGTAAATGGCAAACACAACTTTGTAATGATGTAATAAAGTGCCGGGGAGCATCCGATGATCTGAAGATGGGGGTGAGCCAGGGAAGGAAAGACCTTTAATTAATTTTGACCAGAAATTTTAAAATGGTCGAAACACAAGGAAAGTGCTATTCTGGAGCAGATATTTATCAAAAGCATCCAGCACAGGAAATAGTTCACGGCAGATAAAAAATGGATCTCTTTATCTGGTGCCCTGGATGTCGGACATGCCACCACCTCTGGCTTCCCTACCTCTGCTTTTTTTCCGTCTCTTCCTTGTGCTCAGCGCTGAGTTTTGTCACTGATCATGATTCATTCACAGAGCTGAGGAGTGGGGCAGATGTCTGGGTGCTCTTCGTTGTTTAGAGCTGTGTCTGCAGCCCTCCTCACCTTGTCACACCCAGTGCCTCTGCCCTTGTACACCCATATGGTGACCCTGTCCCAGCAGGTCTTTTCTCCCACATCCCGGTATAATCGCCAATGCTGAACGAGATAAAGTGTGATTTCAGGGCTGTCGTGCCCACTGTTGCCTTGTTGTTTCAAGCTGCATTTTGCCTACCAGCTGCAGCCACAGACGTGGGTATGGTCTCTGACACTGCATCCCACCCTTCAGCCCTTCTGCAACGACAGATGGGACTGTTCATTAACAGGTTCGTGGGGGATTTGGCAAGTTCAGTAAACTACACCAGAGACAACCCAGATCAGCCAGAAAAGTCCTGATATCCTCCCCACAAAACATTAAGTTTCTCCAGAAAACGCCTTTATTTTATTTTAATTTTCTTCTCACGGTGAAAACGCGAAGGGAAAGTTTGAGGAGATGTAGCACAGGCTAATTCTTCATCGTTAACTTGGGTGAGAAGCTCTACATTAATAAGACACCACCATCTAAGAAGTTTTCTGCTGCTGGAGCACACGTGAACCAGCAGTGAAGCTCTGTCACAGGCTGCCTGTGCCACGGTTTGTTCTGCTATGGTAAAAGGTTGATGCTTGCTAAGTTTTTTGTCTTCCTAAACTGCTCACTGCTTGTTGGGGGCAGCTATTTTCTGTGCTGGATATAACAAAAGAGAACTTGTTTGCTTCATGCCTTTTTTTCTTCTGCTCTAACTTTGACCTGTAGTAGCTGTGCTTCTAGAAACAAAAAAATATCACTTAAACATCTGTGTAAGTAATAATATGAGGTATTCTCATCCCAGGCTGTCCTTTTGTGTGAATCACCAACTTAAGAAAGACATTTTTTCTTAATTTTTTTCCTCAAGACTGGTATTTTGGCTAAATCCGAATAATTTCTCTAAATTTATTATTTGTTCCACTGAAGCAAAATGAAGCGAGTACCATTTAATAATTACTACAAAGCCAGAAAACTTTGATTCATTTAAATTAATGGCTGCTGCTTAACCAATATGTAATTCCTGAGAGACTGATCCTTCATCCTGTGCACAGTGGTTGTGAAAGAAAAGGAAAATGTACTGAGTGACAAATGGAGTTTGAAGTAATTAAAAGAGGATGAACAAAGCACAAATTCTAGGAAATATGGGCAGAGGCTGATTTTTGCATTACACATTCTTTTTATTTTTAACTCAAATTAGGGACTGACTTCTTCTGTACAAAATCTAGTGTTGTGGCCTGGGCTCCCTTGTTGTTGCAATATGGCTAAATATGAAAGCACTAATGAGGTTTCTCAATAAAAATACTTGGTATTCCAATGTTCCAGCTACAAAGTGTGAACATCAGCGATGGATTGTTTTCAGTTGGGTCACTGCTTTTTCTGGGGTTTTTTCTCCTTCTCTTTCCTTGTGCCACCGGATTTCTTGAAATTGTTGCCTTTCTGGTAAACTGAGTATTGCAAAATTACTTTCTTTACTGTGAAGCTGAACCGAAATTGGAATAAAAACGGAATTGTACTCTGGGTGTTCATTACAATGCTGGAATGCTCTCGCAACTCAGATTCCCTTAAAAAACGGAGCGTGTTTATAAATGCCTGAAATGCACGTGTGTAGACTTTGCAGACAAGAAATTCAGAGAGAATATTTTCTATTTTTCAGTAACTCATGAATGATTTAGACTTTCCCCCCTTTCTAAAGGTGACTCTTGTGCTCCCCAGCTCTTCGTGGACCTCTGAATTAGCGGCGGGCACGTCCTGTCCCTGCATTACTTGGCATGGAGGGACCACTGCAGCTTTGGTTAACTTCTCCTGCCACCTCCTGGACTGCCTTATAAATAGAATTTCCTACTCTACAACCATAAAACCTCGGGAAATACGGCACTCACATGTATCAGCCATCGGCTTGTGAAATTATCTCAGCCTCCCTGCTCAGCGACTTTTCAACACATACTAATAATAAGTAGCATGTCACAAATCAATTTTCTGCCTCGAGAGAAGAACTCAAAGCCCAGAGTTAAGTACCAAAATGTTAAATGAAATGTTTTAACTCCTGTAAAAATAAAACCCTACAGCAAGAAGTCCTAACTAGCAAATTAACTAGCTGAGATAGAGCTGCCTTTCACTGATAGCAGGGGTGTAAGACAACAGTCACACGCATCTTGAACAGCCTTTTTAAGAAATGTCTTAAATGTGTGGATGCTGAAACACATCATGGGACATCCTCGTCCTAAGATTAGGCATAGATTATTTAATGACTGTGTTTTATGGTAGATTGCCCTAAATAAAAGAGAAAATGCTGCGGAGGGGCAAATGGCAGCGTGGATTTAATGGCAGTCATTACAGATCCAGTTCGTGGCACTCGCTTGCACTTAGAGCG
Organism: Grallaria varia; assembly: GCA_013396735.1. Taxonomy (NCBI): domain Eukaryota; kingdom Metazoa; phylum Chordata; class Aves; order Passeriformes; family Formicariidae; genus Grallaria; species Grallaria varia. The sequence continues at coordinate 698,288 of VWZG01008543.1, forward strand.
CAGAGGTGCTTTCTGTTCTTACCACCAAGTTTGAATGCTGCTTCCTGAAGAGGTATTGCAGAATAATGTTTGTAGTACTCTGCCAGCAGGGAAAAGCAGCTTAATTTCCCTCCTTAGCATCCTGAGTGGCTGTAAACACTTCTGCTGATGTTATTTGCAACTGACATCAGCAGAGAAGGTCTGTATTCTGAAGTCACAACAGTAAATAAATAAACACTATACCACGTGCCTTCTGAACGCATTGATCTTGTTGTTTTGAATCTACTGTAATAAATTTGCCTCCCTGGATTATTATATTTGTTTTAGTTGGAAATTTTAAGTCCCTTAGCCTGATGTTTGCTTTGAAAGCCTTGGTGTGCCTCTAGTGCCATTATGTTCCAGAAAGACAAGGTATTTGTTGACACCTGCCAAAGGGTTTTCACATTTTTCAACAGGTTGCCACGTAGTTTAGAAATCGTACTTTCTAGTGCTTGCCTTCACCCAGCTACTGAACTGAAAACAGTGGCTTTCTTCTAGAAGATTTCCCTGGCATGGATATTCTTAATTTGTGTTGGTATTGCATTGCCTTCAATGAAAGACTCAGTTAACAGAAGCTTTGAGAAGGAAACATCAACTGAAAAAATATAATTGTATTTGATCTCCCGTGTGACTCAGACCGTAACATCTTACCTGGTAATTCCTTCATCAAACTTGTAATTTATATTTGAATATAAATACTCTGTCTTGGAGAAGAATAACCAGACATGAGTGTTCAGCTTTCCTTGGTACTGTGTCCAAGTGATTGATTAGGATTGCTTCAGAATTACCAGTGGAGCAGTCAATTCAGTTTTAGGCCAATACATCTACTGCTGACTTGGAAATGGAATGGTAGAAGTCTACTGTAGGAATCTGTTATAAATCTCTACCATAGAAATGGTAGATTTGCCTCCTAAAATTGGAGCTCTTGGCGCCGTTAAGTACCATGACAACTCTGATTAAAGCTGATAAAGAGGTTGATGCTAAAGAAAAGCTAGAAGTTATCCTTGTGCGGTATTGCCAAAGGGAAAAGTTACAACTAATCTTCTCCAAGTTTTCTAAAGATCCGGAACAAAACTCTATCTGGTTTTGAACTAACCAAAATTTTTAGTTTCTTTTTCAGTAAGCAGAGGAGGGAAGTACCTTGTTTATCACACTTTCCTCTTTAGGGATCTGACTTCACATTTTTCCAGTTTCTGTTGCATGGAACATTTTTACGTGTGGAACAGCAGCCACCTCTATAATCAGTCAGCTGGGAGTTATTTTGTCATTTCAGAAATACTACTTTAGGTAACATTCCACTTCTTATTCCTCAAAGGGTACGTTAACAAGCTTTGGTGTCAAGGACTCTCTTAAAAGGCAGAGTTTGGCCCATAGTTTTATAGCTCACGTAATGAAAATACGCTCGGTGAGACATGTGAGGAGATGTGCTAACCAGAAATACCCTCTTTATAAAGCCCTTCTAAGAGCAAAACTATTTGGAAACACAAAGAGGAAGTGTCAAGTCTGTTTTTTTAATCGGAAGGCAGAGAGGGATAGTGTGGCAAAAGCAAAAAAAAAAAGGTGTAGAAAAAATTCTATCTGCCATAAAATCAGAAGGAATCTGAGCTTAAAACCCATCTCATATCTTGATTTCTGGCCTGATGGTTCAGCCCCGGAACCCTCCCCCCTGTCACTGGAAGCTGCGCTGACAGTTTTGCAGCGTGTACCTTGCCACAACACTCTTCAATGAGCTTTCCTTCTTCCTAAGGTCGACGTTTGTGTGAGCCAAGCCTTGACAGACACACAAGAGAAAAGAAGAACACTGCTGAGAAATCTTCAATTCTGCAATTTAAAATTTGAATTGTAGGTGCAAAATCTATAACTTCGTCTATGAGAATACCCCGAGTTGTAATACCATTGTAAGGGATTAATAGCAAATGAACCTGAGGATTTAGGGGTAAATTGGAATACAACCTGTTCTTAGGAGTCAGATTTGTGAGTTACAGGGCCAGAAGTGAACCTGAGGGACTGAGAGATGCCCTGAAGTCTTTGCAGTACATTTAAAATATCTTTTTCCTCTTGGTAAGATAAAATAATCGTACTTCTGTAAGAAACATGGTATTAAATTGTGTAGAACAGCTCTTTTTGATTTATGTTCCATTTATGCTGCATCTTCTGTGGCAGTAATATGGAAATATATAGACCAAATATTTGAAACATGCCAGATTACTGAACATTTTTGTGTGATAAAGTTGAGTCAAAAAGAAAACAAACTGAAAAATTCCCAGGAGACCATTAAAATTTTAATGAAGTGAAAATTGTTTTTCTCTTTGTAAAGATCATTTTTTGCTGGCTCTCTGCTCCTCTATGGAGACGTGATGTGAAAATGGTACAAATCACCACCGTGCTTGGCTCTTCCTCTGAGCCTGGGGTCTGAGTATCTGCACAATTCATGCTCATCTGAGCTACAATTAATGAATCTGGATTTAAAGGCTGGTTCCATTTTTCCACTGAGGCCAGCATTGCTCAGCTTGCATCTTCCATAATTTAAGGTTTTTCACCTCAGATGAAATGTGTTGCTTTGGAGGTTGACATCCCCCAAGCCTACAGGCGATCGAGTGTTATGGGAGACCATGTACACGCTTTCAACACGTGGCACAATGCCATAGTGTCTGTGGCACTGTCCTGTTACTACATAAAAGTTAACTTAGTCAGTAAAGAAGGAAATTGGAAAGGTGTTATGTGTAGTTGAGAATTTCAAATATTTTCTTTGCCAGGTTTAGAAGACTTGCCTCCTAGCAAGAGCCACTTGAAATTAATGTCACGAGGAGTAAGATTTGCAGCTCTTCCTTTATATTGAAAGCACAGAATCCAAGCTGTATTTCCTTAAAATACTCTGATGTATGAATTTATAAAAGCACTTGATGTTCAAACAAGATGGGATTCCAGGTTAGGGCTTAGCTGGTAAATACTAGGTTGCTATCTAAAGTTGTGTAAAGCAATTTAAAAAAAAAAAAAAATCACTGCAAATTTCCATTTAAATATATGACTAGTGTTGTCTACATCTGCTTCCTTCCTCTGTTTTGCAAATGTATTTGCTATGCACTGTGTGTATGTCACTGGGAAGAAAATACATGGAAATCTTGCTATAGTTCAGCAAGGAGTATAGTGTCATGTTTCCTGTGTCAGTACAACAAGGTGGGTTTGTTTACCAAAGTGTTTAGCTTTGTTTAGGAGAATTTCAAAGGAGTTTGTGTATGGATTGCTTCTGTCAGCCAGTTAAAGGTGTTGGCTTTTATTTTTTTTTTTTACTAATAGAGATAAACCAGTGCAATGTCTGAGGGGTATTTACTTATACCACTCTAAAATTTCCATATATCGCTGTAGTTAATAAACTGGCTACATTTTACTGCTTCTTCACTGGAAGTCAGTTGGACCAGGTGTTGCCAAACCTGATTTATCTGGACACCACTAAGCAGTCAGGTCCCTGTCACAGCTTCAGGAATGATTCTGTCCAGTCTGCATCGTCCACTTATCCCTCCCCTGCCATCAAGTCCATGTCCTTGTCCTCGCCAGCCACGCCAAAGCAACAGCTCTTGTCCTGGCAGGAGATTGGCAAAGGTAACTTCAAATTAAACTACAAACTTACACCTCCAGTGGGTGTTCCTGTAGGAAATAAAAAGAGCAGAGTGGAGTGAGAGGCAGTAACAGGAGTTTGGTTTGACTTTGAATTGCTGCTCTGGCGTGGAGTGTGCTGGAATGCTGCTCTTCAGCCAGCACTCCTGGGGCTGCTCTCCTTGAGGCTGTGCTGGCCCAGGTGGGGAGAAGGAAAGACCTGATCCAGGGTTCCTCCAGGCAGGCACCATGAAATCCGAGGCATATTCAAAAGGATCAGAAAGGATTGCAAGAAGAGGTTAATTGCTTTTAAGACGAGCCCAGTCCCGACTCAAGGGCTGACTGCTGGGACAGGAATGGCCATGACAGACCCTGGTGACCAGCCCTGGCCCAGCACTGTGGCCCCTGCCTGTGCTCTGATGGTCATTTGGTCAATTCTTTCTGTATAATAACTTGTCTTTTAATAGTAATGGGGGTTTTAGGGTCTTTATGTATAAGAAAGAGTGAAGCCTGATTTGCAATGGGTGATGCAACAGCAAACCCCATTGTTTGTTCCTTATGGTTTGCTTAAATGTGTTTTTTTTCCTAGTCTACTTGCTTCAAATTTAAAGTGTAATATATCTCCAACTTCCTTTTGTTTATTTTTCCTTTTCATTAAGGGCAAAAGAGAGTTACTCTTTATTGTTCCTAACAATAAGGTCTATAATAGAAACTCTCAGGTTGTTGTGCAGACGGGCTCCAGCTTCATTTACTCTCCCATCCCCACCTGAGCCTGAGCATTGCAAACATCCTACCTTTTCAGCGCAGCTGAATGACAAATAATCTCGGTGCATTATGGATAGAGCCAAGGAATAAAACTTGCAGAAAAAGGGAGGGGAGGATAAATAAATGCAGAGAAGCAGGAAGAGGCAGAGAATAGCCAGACAGTAAGAGCCCCCTAAGTCCAACTCCCATATTTCTTCCTGACAGCCGGCTAAAGCAGAGCCATGGGCAGAAGTGGAGGGGCAGCCACACTGTGCCCCCTAAGCAGTCACAGCTCAAATAGCCAAATTGGTTTTTTGCACAGATCCTGCACTTTGTTTTTTGGCTCTGGGGTGATCCAGCTGCTGCTTTCTCTTCCATCACTGATCTCCGATGCAGGTGATGGTAGCAGGGAAGCCTTTCCCTTCCCTGTGTGTTTCCAAATGGTGGCTCTGCCCCTCCACCTCGAGCTTTTCCCCCGCAGTGCAGTTGTGCTCGCCACTGCCACGTTCTTTCGCAGCAGGTTGACTTGGCGCCTGCGCTTCTGGAATCCCCTCGAAGGACGCTCCTCTTTTTCTGGGGGCATTGCCTGTATAGGGAGCAGCAGAACGAGGGGGCGGATTGCAGTATGTGCTTGGTTAGGAATACCCAGTTTCAATGGGTTTTAGCACAGATGTCTTCATTGCCAGCTAAAACGATCTTCTTGCATCCTCTCTGTTTAATGAACTTGTAAGTCAGAGCATGCAGCACGCAGCTACATTTTATTCATGTTTATGCCTCATAGAATCGAACAGGGAGAGACAGACTTTCTAATTAAAAGAAAGAATCTATATTTATCTGTTGCCAGAACATTACATAAATGTGTTTTGGATGCAGTTAAGTCCCTTATATCAGCAGAATTTGATGAATCCCAGTTTTCATTAGCTATCTTGACTGAGGATGGGCTATTGAATGTTCCCTGTAAGCAGCTTAATTTTCATTGTCACATGACATTCCTTACTTAGCATAAAAAATGAAAAACTGAATAACATTAAAAAAGCTGTGAACTGCCATCCATGGCTGTGGGCAAGTATTTTCCATCCTAACATGACAAAGGTGCCGTATATATGAAACAATGTGTAAATTTTCAGAATTTTTTCCATAAAACAAACTTTCTTCTAACCACCAGCTTCAAGAGCCCCTACACTCCATTAAGGGAGAAATATCCTAAAGGCACAGTGATTCCAGAGGCAGACAATACATGACTCCTCTAGTAATATAATGAGCCATTTACAAAAGGCAAATCATCAACACCTTGCTGTTCTGCAGCAAAGAGAGGCATAACATAACCTTTGTGGTATTGATTTGCTGTTATGGATTAGCCTTGAAGGGAAAATAATTCCTGTTGAAGCTGTTAAAAGAAACTCTCCTTGTCTTTAAAAGTTGATCTAAGATTTCAAATGTCCCAAAAGTTTTCTAACTTACAGCTAAATGTTAAACAAATAATTTACCATGTGTGAAGTGTGATTATCAGCTAAAGAAAAAAAAATCTGTAAATAATTTCATGTTTTGTAATAGTTTTACATGTGACCAAATAATTCAGCATGACTAATGACTAATTTTGGCTCTTTTTTTTTGATGCTCATGGAATGCAAATGGCCAGGTCACGGCTTAATTTATTTTTGTTAGCAGCATCTGATGAAGGTCTTGAATGATTTTAACTGCCCTCAATTTTCTGATTTTCCAAAGACAATACAGGGGAAATGTTACTCTCTGTGTTATCTGTAGGCACCCCTTTCTTGATGTTCTCAGAAACTGCTTGCTAAGTGGGTGGATCTTTGACCTGGCCTGGTATAACCACTCTTTTATTCTTGTATTACTCTGAACACAGTGCATTGTACAGTGGTTAAATAAATGTGCCAGCACTTCTGATTCAAATATTCGTACAGAAGATTTTATAGTTTTGTCTGCAGGAAGTCTTCTGCACAGGAAACTGAAAGATGCATTTTGTGAATTTCAGTAGTAAAATTAAATACAGAGATTCTTCTTGCTTTAAATTTCCTTTCTGTTGTAAGGAAGAAGAATTACAGTTCTCAGGGAGGCTTAAACTGTAGAGTAACCCTTCCCATCCTATTTCTTAGTATTCTGGCCAAAAAACCCCAAACCAAACCTGTTTGGATGGATGTGACAGTTTAAGCTTGTTTCAGACTGATAATCCTTATGCCAAATGAGCTGGATCTGTGGATTTTCCCACTCAAAGAAAATCCATTTTCAGATGAGATAAATTTTCTCACTCTTCTTTGCAGGGAGTTCCTGTGAAGCTATTAAATAAGGTGTCCAATAGTAGCTTGTCACCAGGGAGAAAAGATGAATAAGAAATATGTTTCTCTTTAAAATATTTCAGTCCTTGGAAGAGCAGAATATAGAGATTCCACCTTTTAATGAGCAATCCCTTATACCCATGTTGATTTTACCGATGCTAATAAAGCTCTGCTTGGCATAAAAAAATCCGTTTGCACTTGTCTCTTTCCAAGGAATCTGTTTTAGAGCTGATTATTTCATTAGAAAACGGAGAAGGAAGGAAAAAGAGTTATTGGTGGCTTACGGACCAGACCTGCTGTTCGGATAGTATCAAATTCACAAAATCTAATTTGAACAGCTGTTGCCTGGCTAGGACTGTGAAGAAATGCTGTCAATTACTCCTTTTTCGATGATTCCCTTATTTTCCTTTTTTTTTTTTTTTCCTTTTCCTTTGTTCAGCAAGTCTTCCAAGGGCATACATTAGCAAATTACCCTAATTACTCTCACAGTCCCATTACTGGGGGGTGTGGAGTTACTCACTCTGTTGTATGCAACCTTGCAGATGAGCACGTGATGAAATTCCTATATTTCACCTCTGAAGAAGGTTAAGACACTGGCCAGAGGTGTCCTTGGAGGCTGGATATTGTCAAGAATAATGACCACCCTGACATACACAATCTCTTAGTGACTCCAATTAACCCTGAATCAAAGGCAGTCAGAGCAGTAGCAATAAACAACAGGAGCAATGGAACGGTGGTCTGACCTCTTCAAAATACCTTTCCATTTGGATTGTTGGGAGCAAAGGAAGGGTAGGCAGTGTGTTTCTGTTGTACCCACCTCGGCCTGTGACTTCTGCAGCTGAGAATGTAATTTAGGCCTTTGCTTTGCATATTTTGATTATCTGAGTTCCACTCCCAGTTCTGGCGGTGGCGCTGGATCCGTCATCTTGGCCCAGGTCCACCAGTGAGTCTGCGAGCAGTTATGCTGAGCACTGCCACACTTCAGTGTCACGCAGCTGCTTCCAAATTCCTAAAATTCCTCGAATTCCTTCAAAACCCTCAGGAGGGTGCCGGAACTGCCTGCGCCGTGCACGGGGAGGGGAGGTACATGGCCCAAAAGCGAACTGGGGCCATGTTTCGGACAGCCCAGATGCAGGAGTGTCACGCTGTGGGGTTTGTGACTGCAGGAAACGCGGCCCTGGGGCAGGATCTGCTTATGGGTTTATTTTCATTACGGTCCCAGGTTGTTTCTCCTCAGCAGCATCTCAGGCACGTGGTGCCACTATTGAGAAATCCTGGCTTTGGTTCCTAATGCCAAGGAGATTACTGTGTCCTGCAAGAACCTCTCCTCAGGGAAGTGTCTTCACCGCTTGGCCATCACAGAACCCTCCTGGCTGTGCACTCGGGGCATGTTTCAGCTCCTCAAAACATCAGCATTTCAGGGGAGGAGAACTTGTGGCCCAACCCTTCCCTAGGGTGGGAGCTGTCGTGGTTGTCAATGCGCCTGGGTCTGAGGATCCCAAGGATTCGGGATGGCCAAAGGTTTGGCCTCCACCGCTTCTGAACATTCGTTTTCAGTGCAGTCGTGTTTTAGGGTCTCTCAGCAAACTGCAGCCATAGAAGAGTAAGGTTGCAGAGCAAAACAGCTGGGGCTGAGGAGACAGTGGTCACACGAGCCTTTCCTCTGGACTGGCACTGGTCTTGCAGGAGTTCAGGGTGCCCATTAGCAGCTGGGGGACATCAGAAGCACACCCGGTCCTCGTCTTTTGGGACAGATCCACTTGCAGGTCACTGTGTGTGTGTGTGCCTGTGCATACGTGCTGTGCCCACACCCTAAAGGGAACTAAAGAACTGCAAATGGGGATCACCTCGAAAGTCATTCCCGGTCTGGACTGAAACACCAGTGTTGGCACAGCCAGCAGGAAAACATCACACGGAGTTCCCTGGGTAGGAGACAAGAGGGCTGCACGACTCCACCCGTGCCTGAAGATGCCTCTAATATCCTAGACCCTCGAGTATTTAAACCGCACATCTGGAATCACTTGGCACAAGTGGCACCTTCAGTGCTTCTCTGGGATGTGTCCCTCACCTTGATTCACTTGCCTGTAAAGGGCACATACAAAGAATTCTCTTGTTCTTCTCTTCAGGATCCCAGGAGCAGTCTAGGAGGGATATCAGGGTTATATAGACAAGCAATTTTTAATTTTTTTTCCCCCTCCTCTCACATGGGAAATGCTAAGGTCGGAGTCGTCACACTTTTCTAAAGGTCCAATGCAGGAGATGAGCGTCCTTCCAGTAAGAAAACATGAACCGCTGGTGTGCGACCAAACAGTTTTAAGCTGCAGTTTCTGCTGTGGCAGATTGCCAGGAAGTGATGACATTGGGTTGGCATGGTACTTCTGTCTCTGGCCTTTTCCCAGACCAAAAGGCATACTGGGAATCCTGTTGGGTTTTTTTATTCNTTAACAATTAGGAAGCCATAGCCTGCTTCATTCCAACAGCTCAAAAAAGGATGAAGGAACGCCGCCAATATTTCTTTCATCACATATTCCCTCGTCTGCAATGCAAACCAAAGGTTTAATTCTAATTCCTACGCTGTTAAAACAGGGGGAAAAAACCTTAAACTGGTAATTAAAGAAACTGGGAAACCAGGAATTCTATTTTCTTGATATGGCAGAGGATATTGAAGGCAACTGTACTCTGTGCAGTAGGGTCAATAAACGTAGGGTGAGGAATCCCTTTATCCTCTCATAAATACAAGGGTTGGTGAAAACAAAATGAAATAATTTCATATATTTCCCAAATTTCTTTAAGATAAACCCAGTCCTTTTTTACAATTAAAGCAATTGCCTCATTTAAGTATTTTTAGTTGGCCTTCCTTAAACTCCTCTCAGCTGCCCTAAATCAGGGTCCAGCAGTTCATTGCATCACTTATAAGAGAAAGATGTACCTGCAGATGCTTTACCCCATGACTACACATGCAGGTACCTCGTCCTCCCCTCATGTCCCTTTTGGCTCCAATACAGTTAAAAATCTTAGCACAAGGACTGTGCATTTGGATGGGGTGGATTCTCAGAAGCTGATTTGTGTGCTGTTCCCTGGATTATTGCTCATGAGCTGCCGTGCGGTTCGGTTGGGCTGCACTCTGAGCAAACAATTCCTTTTATTTGGCAGACTTTAAAAAATAGAGAAAGAGTGAAATGGAGGCCATCAGACTGTTCCCGCACAACAACATCCAGAATAGTAACAAAAAAATGTTGCCCCTCTGTTGCACAACCATTAGAATCACTCACCATCAAAGGTCAAAAGCATTAACCACGTTGGCAACATTTATAAATAGACTCTCTATAGAGCTTTACCTAAAGTGGAATGGATAAACACTTTGACTCAGGAAGACCAATTAGAACCAGTAGGATCTTTTAATTTAATAGCTGCATTAAGCAAGATGCATGAGTGTTGGTACACACAGACAGAGAACAATTTCACTGCTTATGGAGTCTGAAATAGAAGGCAATTTCAACCTGACTCACAGAAAGACACAGTACAACTGGTCCTGGTGTGGCTGTGTAAGCGAAGGCAAGCGCAGGAAGATTTTTCTAGCCCCAGTAGTGCCATGTGACAAGCAAATGCACCTCTTGCCACAGGGATAAAATGACCCAAAATTTGGCTGGGATCCTAATTGTTCTTGTTCTCGGTCTCTTAAAGGTTTTAGGTGAGAAATCCTGCGTTGAAGATGCACAGTCACTCCTGGTTCTGCGTTCTCCCTCTCCACTGTTAAATGCGGAGGTGGTAGGAGGAGGCTCATGCTTGGAGAGTCATGCTTGGAGGCAGTGGGGATTTTGTTAGTGTAAAGAACAGGAAATATGCTATAAATACAAAGGTAAACTTGTAAAAATGCAAATACTTTGAGGTAAATCTCATTTTTCTCCCTTTAGTTGTTCTAATTCCAGTGACGTGAGTCAGGTCAGTAATAAACTTAAGAAAGATGATAGTTGAATGCAGACACTGACTTGAGGCCAGCAGCTGATTTACCTTCATTTGCTTAAACATTCCTCTTGTAGACAAGCAACTGCAAATGAAATTTAAAAATAATCACGCCAGGAGCACAGTGATGATTTTTTGATTACTGGAGAGGAAGCACAGTGAGTTATCAGGTGTGACACCCACCAAGCTCATTCATGAAGCAGGTGTTTCCAGCCTATTTGTGCACACACCAGCATCTCCCCATAGGGACTTCGATTTACTCAGAGCTGTCAGGTGTCTCTTCTGCATTTCTATGCTTCTCTATCTCACTCTACCCCCAAACCCAAGGACATTAGTCCCCATAGCAATGCTTTTTAGACTGCTGTTTATGTTTCACACTTTCTAAGATACGTGTGGGATTGGATGTTATGGCTGTGCTGGATTACACGTTCATTTTGTATCTGTCTCTACCTGCTGGTCATGCACTCCTGTAGTTTTACCTCTTTTCACCAATGCTAGGTAACCCTATACATGAAAAAGAGGCAAGAGTAAATATTTTAATGAATAAGATTACAGGTAAATATATACAGATTGTTTTAAGCAACAATGTGATCTCTTAATCATCCTAATCAAATTTCAAATGCAATAGATTCTTTCAGATGCTAAGTGGTTGTGATAGCTGATTACCAGTTTGTAAAAATGTGCCTGAAACTTCAAAATCTACTTTCACTCAGGATGGCTTTACTGTATTTTTTCTTTGTGTCATATTCCAATTAATTGACCACTTTGATGAACGGTGCTTTTACTATTCTATTTCTGGCTTTCACTACCTTCACTTTCTAGTCACTTTTCCCTGCTTTCATTTCATTTCTTTCAACTGTTACCCACCCAGATGGCCCAATCAATTTTTTTTAGTATTATTAAAACTACCTCAGAATTACAGTATTTTGCTTTTCTCACATTAATATAGAAGAGTAAGTTACCCTTCCCTTGCCCTTCCTCCCTCCTTGGAATGTTCTGGATTCACTGGAGTGGTGCTGTAGTCTGGTAGCCAATTCATTCATCCACCTGGTTTGATGCAGTTGCAGAACTGCAACAGACAGGACATAACTGATTGCCCCGAGTTACTTTTCAGCCACAGACAAGACTTTTAAACGTAGATAATAGAGTACACCCTGGGGCCAGTTTTTGTGGCTATGTAAGCCATTTTAAGAAGGACAATCAGTTCTAAGAACTATTGTTTTAATTACTTTTTAGCCCAAGCTTTCAAAACAGCTGATCATTTCATCTGTCAGGTTTGAGAAAACTAAAAGTACTGTGTTTTTCTAGAAAACGTGAAGCGCCTCTATTCTGAAAAGAGGCTTATTTACATGTTTCTTAAGATGTGTTTTGAGAACTGAATTGACATTTGGATCACTAGTCCAGTTTAGAAACAAAGGCCCCACCACAGCATCCTGCAGTTGTCTGTGTTTGAATTTTAGAAGCGACTCTTTAAGAGTTACTTGGTTACTGACATAGCTAAGGCAGACGACAGAGCATTCAACCCGAATTGATGAGCCAAAATTTGTCTCCTAAACAAATGGGAGAATGAATCAGGGAGTGATACAATCTTCTAAATTACATCTATTACCATATAATAATGCAACATGCCAGAAGGAGGATGAAACTCTCATAAAGGCTCTTAATTTAAATTTGCTTTGGATTGGCAAAACACACACAAAGCAAACATACTCAATTTAACTCATTTAGACAATGTCAGCATTTAATTAGACTATCAGGATAAAGTGATGGGATGTTACAGTCCAGATTTCCATAACATTTTACCGCTTTTGGGGCAAGAACTTATAGCACTTGGTACATAAAAAGGTACTAAATTTAAAATATAACTCCATGCATATTATCATAATTAAAATGCCAAACTTTAAAATTAAATTATCAAGTAATAGGAATGCCACACATCTGCAAAGCTAGAATTTCCTTAAAGCACATTAAGGACTTGCAACACTCAGCAGATTCCTAACTACTACTTAATTATCACTGCCACTTCTTGCTGCAAAGATGAAGAGTATGGAAAAGATACATATTTGTCTGACCAAAAGAAAGATCAAAAGATTTTCTTTTGCAGTTCTAGTACAGAGAGCCTTTTAGTATCCGCCGTGTACTTTGCTCCCTGAGCAACTAACGAAACCAGATGTAAAACTAGACTTCAAAACTGTCGTTTGAATACTTTAGTTACCATCAAGGACTCCCTATTGCATCAATCTCTGTTGGCCTCGTGCAAAACTCACCCATGTAAGAGTTCCAGAGTGCCCCTTATAAGCTCCTTTGTCTTTGTACTCACCGACCTGTTGCCATTCAAAAGAAAGCCTTACCTTTAACACATTAGTCCTTTTGACACCATCTCCTGTACAATCAATGTTGCGGTTCATGTTTTTAACCTGCTCTAGTCCCTTTCATATAATTATTGTAGAGTTTTGAGCTCATTTAGAGGCTGACTTCCTTCCTCTTGAAGATTTTAAAAAGTTTTATGTTTGAGTCTTGTGATCTATTTTTTTTTCTTTCTGACAAAAGGAAATCTAATACTTTGCTTATACAGCATTTAAGAGGAGAAATAGTTACCTAAGCCAAGCCCAGTTTAAGCTGTCTCTCTGGCCTGAGACATTTTCCATTGTCAAATACTTATTTCACACAGAGTTGCTGTGCCACGCTGCTCCAAAGGGGGTGGCAGGTGGTGAGGAAGGCTCCCAAGAATCTGCATCTGAAATTATTTTAGGCAGTGCCTTCTCCCTTTGGTGTCCCTGGACAGTTTGTAGGCTACCTGTGAACACCTTGCCTGGAGTCGTGTGCCTCGTGCTGTTACCTGGTCAGGAGGGTTGGGCTGTGTGGGTCTCACACCTTGCAAAGGGACCATCCTGGTTGAATTAAAGTGTGAGCTTTCAGGATCCCCAGGTGATGGTGGGTCTTGAGAGAAGCCTTGTAGCAACCACTGAAGACTTGGTTTCAGATTCTCTTGTTCTCGGTTTGAATGCCTTCACATCTGCGCTGATTATAAGAATATAAAGTCCTTATTCTGAGCAGGTTAAGGAGAAATAAAAAATAATAGGAAAAAAAAAAAAGACAAAGAAAGAAACCTTCACAAAGGAACAACACACCAGAAACAGCAATAGAGGAAGAGTAATGTTTTTTTGAAGAGAAGGATAACAGCATCTGGGGAATGCGGTTTGCCACAAAACCTCTCTCCCTTTGAACATTTCTCAGACTGGATGCGTGCCTTTTCTCTACTGTCTCCACTTTGGACAGACACAGGCAAGAGTAAGAGGTTGAGTTACTTCCTTTGCCTCCAGCCCACTGATTCCCTGAGTTGTGCTGGTCTCAGCTCCTGGAGCGCTCCCTGTTTTCTCAGGGAAGGCATGAGGCATTACCTCCAAGGCATAGGTGGCTTATGGCTTGTTGCCGGATTTTTTTCTTTTATCACAAATCCTGTAGAGAAGTGTTGAAAAGCTTATGCAGGTCCAAAAAGTAGAGACAGCATTAAGGGCTCGGAGCCTGCACCAAGCGTGCCATTTCAGTGCAGGCACAGGGAGATGGCACTGTGAACGAGAATGGAACTAAAAAATCCTTCAAAGAGCAGGAGTTCATTTAATTTTCCTTTACATTCACTGGACTGATGAACACAATAAACAGCTGTTTCACTGGAAAGAGCTTTCACTCAGTTATTTCCTTCGTCTCAGACTCAGACTCATTCGATAATTATTTTTACATGCTGACTTTCACATCATTGACTGTTCTTCCCAACCTTGCGCTGTAATGACAAAGGAATTACAGTAAAGTCAAGTCATTGATTTTTTACTCCTTCCTTGCTACATGCTTACTTCTTTTATAAGTGCAGTAATTTCCCCTGCCATGCTGAGATGTGTTCTACATCTTTCGTAGGACTATATCTGTATCTGATCAAATACATCAGCCTGGTAAGCCAGATGACACATCCAACTACTGTTCAGAAAATAGATTCTGCTTTGAATTGACTACCAGAAAAGCAAATTTCCATTACTTCAAAGAGCGGTAAGATTGCCCTCAATACTCATTTCCTATCAGTGTGGGACAGATAAAGCACTGAAGTGGAAGTCAGAAACCTATCAAATGGCTCATTGACTTTGGACAATTTGGAATGTTTTTCCTTGTGCTTCTTGACTACATGTCTACTTCTGTACTGTAATAACTCAGTGGAGGAGAAACCATTTCTGTACATTTGCACGGCCTCTGATTTGCTTGGAGTCTCCAGGTGACTTAAAATATGCCCCATTATAAACAAAGCTGTGAAACTTTGCAGCTCCCACCTGTTTCCTTCCGAGTTCCACAGGAGTAAATAACTTTGCCTCATAGCAAATGCAGACCCATGGTTTGGATTAAAATGGTGTGCCCTTCCAGTTGTGGTATCAAGTGGCCTCAAAACCTGTTTCCTTGGGGACTACTGCTTTATGCCTTCTACAGCAAAATGGGCTTCAGTTCAGCCTATGGGCTCAAAGTGAATGTGAATGTGAGTTAGTCCTCTCCAAATAAGCTGACCAAATGTGGGAATATTAAGATGGTTAAATAGCCAGTACGTGGATAAAGTTAATGGAGTAATATTGGTGAGCGGAGAATTCACTTAAATAGTAACCAGAGTAATGAAAGCTTAGTCTATTCAGTCCATCATTCCATCTTCCTGCCCGGAAAGCAACAGTGCTTCTGAAGAGTGCCAGGGGACAGTGAGCTCTCACATCAAACATACAGCACAGCCAGGGACAACATCCTCCTCTTGAGCCATGTCCTGATTGCCCTGGGTAGCTGGAAGGGACCCATATGTCACCATCATCTCCATTGGCTTCAACAGAATTCCAGTCTGTGCCAGACTATGAGACCTGAAGTCCCGATCTTTCTTTTTCCAACCCCACTCCCCCTTTTTTCCTCCCTTGGTTTCCCAGTGTATTGTGTATTTCTTCCCTTCTCTTCCCCTCCTTTTGCTTTCGTTCAAGAGTTCGACTTTGATAGCTGGGACTGGTTTGTGGCATGACAGAGAGCCTGTGATCACAAAGGCTGCTCAAGAAAAGTTCTAAACAGCCTGATTTGTGGAGGTGTGTCAGATCTAGTCACAACAGGCAAGACCCAGTGCTGGGAACTTGCCACTCTTTGATGGCAAGTGAGAGACAGCCTCGAAAACTGAAGCTGCAGATTTTTAAAATCTCCATAGTCCTTTTTATTTTATGCCTTTTTCAAACTTGCTTTGTCTTTGAGGAAAGAAGATCAGGCTGCACCAGAAACAGCAGTAGAAACAATAATTCCAGCTCAGTTCAACATCTGTTTTTCTTTGCCATCAAAAGGCCCATGAGTTATTTCCCTTGTTAGCACCCTCTGATAGATTTGCCAAACAGCACGCTTTGTGTGTTAAAACTCTGGTGACAAAAGAGAAAGGGAATAGCAGAGGCTGAAAAGAACTGCATTTAATTCTGCATCTTCCATATGTTTTCCTTTCTATTCTTCTTTTTTTTTTTTTTTTTTTATCCCACCCTTGTAACCATCATTTATGAAAATTATTATTCTATGATTGTTCTCCATGTGATTAAGGAAGTTAAAGTATTTGCTCTTGAAACCCTAGATGCAAGAATTTAATGTGAATTGGTCCAAAAGTATTATTCATTGTACTCTTGAAGAGTCCTGCCCGTAGATGTGACCTGTGTCTCTGGACACAACATCACCCTCTCTTTGAGGTGCAGCTTCCCAGGGAATGAATTGCCAGCCTGTGACTGTCCCATCAAATGTAGGGGGAGACTTCCTTTCTTATGAACCTTTCAGAAACAATGAGCTCATTCTCTCACAAAGCGTCTTTACTCGAATTACATAGTGAGCTTAATTTGCATGTCAGGACAAATCTGCATAGATAAATAAATAAATTTTTTTAGCATTCCTTGCTCTGAGCACTCGGGTTGAATATCCAGCTGAGCAGAATTTGTTGCACGTCTTTGCAGTACATATTTGAAAATGTCACTGTTGCCGGTGATTAGGGCAAGGGATGATAAAGTTTTATGGCTTGCTCAGAGATAGAATATTCTTTTGGGCTTTGGGGGAATAAATGAACTGTCAATATATACTGAGCATAAGAATTCACGAGGGACATGAACAACACCAGGGAAAATACAAATCTGCTAAAAGGCAGGACAGCAAGGTAGCCCTGAAATAACTTAAGAACCAAATACATCATAAGAAACTTATAAGTCTTTTTCTGAAAGAAAATTATATCATACATAAGTGGGTGAAGGGTGTGAAGCTGTTTTCTCCCCATATGTAGTGATTTCGGTGTTACAATGCTGGAAACAGTTTTAGCACCCGTATTTTGAGAAGGCTATTTGGCAGCTGGCAGGAGTGTGGAAAAAGGCAATAAAATCTTTGAAGTCTAGGGGACAATTTCTTTGTTTAGTTTCTCAATAACAGTCAACTGCACTGTGATGTGATTACAGTTGTGAAAAGCATATGGAAACTAATGGCTGGAACTGGGAGCTAGGGAATGGCCAGGTAGAAATACACCTGGAAATAAGCAAGCAGCTTAAGGGAGACTCCATCCATCCCAATAAAGGGATGTTTCTGGGGAATGCAGATTTGGAACAACCCTTAAGGGCAAAGCCCCTCAATCGGCATCAAGTCCATCACGGTCTAAATGGTTCTTTTTTCCTTTTTTCTTTTTTCAAAATATTTTTTCAATTTTTTTTTTTTTTTTAATTTGAGACAGCCATATTTATTAATGGAATATGTAACTTCCAGATGGCAACCAGGACTCTTAATGGGATCATCTGAAAGTTCTAATTTTTGAAGTGATAATGTTAACCTTTCATATAGCACAACTTTAAACAGTGGCTACCAAATTTTTTGAAACAACATTATTCTGAGTCTGAGTTAAAAACCATTTGTTCCCTTTTTTTTCTTTTTTGGTGTGTGTGTTTATGTCAGTGCTGGCAATTATGACTATTGAGTGACATCTAGTGGATGTGATGATGCTGAACAGCAACATTTTGAAGGTATAAACCTTTTGAAATAAACCAGACTTGTAGGGCTGGCAAAGGGACCACATAATTAAAATGCTATTTATTGAAGCAATGTGTAGGTAACAAGCCAGAGAGACAGAATCCAGCTCTCCAAGGGAGCAGAAACCTCAGGAAATCGAAATGTACCAGATTTCTCTCTTTTAGAACTCTTCAATTCTCATGTGAAAAAAAAAATCCCAATACTGTTTCCTGCTCATTATGTTGTACTTTGTATAATCTACACACAGAGACCCTTTGCCAGCACATTCACTGTAAATCACAGCCTGTCACATGGTAGCCCATGTATGGTGGCGAGGGCCTTCTGGTGTGTTTTTGATGGATACTTTGCCTTTTCATTTCTATTTCAATTTTCACAATTTAATATGAACCTATCCTTGAGGCTTAGAGGCCACAATAGGTCTAGAGTTGCTTTACAGTGAATTGATGATGGAAAAATTGTGGTTTTTCATGAGAGATTATTGAAGAAGAATACCTGAAATGCTTGCTTGCCTTAATTCTCTTTTGGGGGAAAGGTATTTCTGGAAAGATCACATTTCTGAAACTGAGATCCAGACTTCAATTTTTGAAGCTGAAGGATAAAAATGTCAACATAAAGCTTTTGTATCCCAAGCGCATGATTCATCAGGTGTCCCACAGTACGCTTAACTTTGCTGATCATTAAGCACAAAATTGTGAGTTCTGGATTTTTCCCCTTGTCCACAGAAGCTTCACAGGGCTCTGTAGCACCTTTTAAACTCCCACTTATTAACTTTATTTCACCCAAGATCATAAATGTAAAATCATTTTTTCTTACATATTTATGAGATAAAATTTAAACAAGTCTCTGGATACAACAAAACATTCCTATTCTATTGATAAGATAAATCCCAAAGCCACTAACATGGGGTATATGGGAGAAGTGGTAGAGAGTATTGATTATTGACAGATTATTATAGTGAAATAGAAATTATATATATTCAGAAGGTTGCAATGAGCAATTTCATCTATTGTGTCTAATCTTCATGTTCATGGCTCGGCTTCACGAACGAAGATTTGGGAAGGGCTCTCCCCGCGCTGATGGCTGAAGAGGCCGATGCGAGATGGGCAAGTCCGGTTGCAAAAGGCACAGCAGAAAGTCTCCATGGGCGGTGTTGGTGAGGCACGGCTCTTTCTGCGTTGTCTTTTCTCCTCCAGACTGACTCTGCGTGTGTTCTCAAAGGAATCAGCAGCGTTATGGATGGTGTCTCCACGCCTCCCGCTTGGAGGCCAGAGTGGACCATCTACAGGTAAATGAAATCCATATTAGACAGATATGTGTGGCAGAGGATCTGCAGTATCAGAAGAGGAAAGAATCTTGTAAGAGATGGCCTTGTGAAGATGATGAAGAAGCTTGTGTAAAGATGGAGTCTTGGTGTTTTTTCCCTTAGTCACTGTCTCCTTCCCAAAACCCCCTGAGAAAACCCTTATCTCACCAGCCAGACCTGAAGGAATTTGTCCTTGAAGAAGTTTAAGTTTTCCTATTGGCCCTTAGTTAACCCTTTCTTATTGGTTGTTATCCCTAGCTTCTTATTGTTAGTAGCTAGAAACCCTCTAAAACCTATAAATACCATATTACTAAACGCTCTCTCTGCCTCCTCGCCTGTGGTCTCTGTGTGGCTCGTTATGGGGCATCTCGAGGACCACGTGGAGGGGGACAATGGGGGAGCAGATCCCACTAAGTAAAGGGGTAACTCCCAGTATCCAGATGCGCCCCCTCGACTGTCGCAGATGTGCTCAGTAAAGATATTCTAAATGTGGAGAATAGAGTGCAGTGAAGTCAGTGATTTTATCTTGATTTTTGTACTTGAGGAGGGCCCTCTTAATAATAAATTAGTAATGCAAAGGATACTCATGGACACCACAAACTGACCAGTATGATCAAGGTAATGCCGTTTATTGTTGTGAAAACACCCCTTAAATAACCCAGATAGCTCACACTGCAAACCACCCCGTGCCTGGTTAATGCCAATAACACACAACTCTACTGGTGTAAAATAAAGTTCTCGTGCTCTCTCTGTGGCCGTTGTTTTTCAATCTTCTGCTGCAGCTTCTCTAAGTTTACATTCTTCTCCCTGTTGATCTCCACAGAGGCTTCTTAAAAATAATTTTTCACTGCAGTCTTAAAGGCCTTGCAGCATGACTGCATCTAAAGTTCTAGGGTCGCTCACATGGCCATTTTCTGCAAGAAATTTCCCAACACATCAGATTTTAGAGATGTGTGTTATTTTAAGGGTTGGCACGCTGTAACTTCATCGGCACCCACTCGCCGGTTCCTCCCGCCCAGGGGGAGGGGGATGCTGTTGGCACAGCAAGATAGGAAGCAAACGAGGTGTCTTGCTGAGCAAACAGAATACTTGCAGAGCAAGCAAGATACCTGTCCGAGTTGGGAAGTCTTAAACACGTCAAGGCGCGTGAACAGCTATCTGTAGCCAATCAAATATGCCTAACTGTAGTGTGAACAGCTGCTGTTAACCAATAGCTATATAGCTTGATGCGTGTGAACCTTGCCAAACCCTATATTACCTGTGTGAATTTAATAATAAATAAGCATTGACTGTACCTCCATGAGGTTGTGTCTTTGGCTCCAGAAGCTCCATTTTATCTCCTTGCATCTACAACAATGGGCTGTGAGGAAGGGGCAGTCGATACCAGGGACCCATAAGAAGTGGAGGATTGCACTGCAGGCTGCAAGGAGGGATTTAGAGGTGCTTTGGGTTTTTTACTCTGTTCCCTCTTTCTCATCCACCGCCCTCTCCAGATGAACTGCAGTAGCAATTTATCTGTTAAAGGGATTTTATTTGATTTATTTTTGTCTTTCAAAAAAAACCCCTTGTGCTGTATTTGCATGCAGATATACCTTTTCACAACAAATGCTTGTCTTTCTGTGATGTCTTGTACCTGAGTGTAGGCAAGGGCTGTGCTTTTATTTTAGAAGAAATGACGTTTTTAAGATACAAAACTGCTTTCTCTTACCCTGTATATTATGCTCAGGTTCATTAAATAAATAAATTACAGAGTAATTTAGGCTGGAAAAAACCCCCAAGATCAGTAAGTGCAACCTTTGACCAATTACCACCTAGTCAACTAAACCATGGCACTAAGTCAGTCACTGAATTGGACAAATTTAGTAGGGATAAGCCCATGCATTACAGATAAACTAATGCCATCAATACCAAATTTACTTTGTAACACAAGATCAAATTAAAATTAAGAAATCTTGATTCAGTAAATATTCATTGCTAAGTCAAAGTTTTCTTTCCACGAATATTTTCAGTGTCAGGTTATAGGGACTCATAAGTGAGCTGCTTCCTCACTGGGACATAAATTGGTGACATAGTCTAATCTTTTTTTCCTCAAAATGCGTACTAAAATGATATTCCATGGCTGCCGACTCTCAATTTTCTCTTGTTTTGTGCTGCCTTGCATTTGTATTCAACCCACTTGTAGAGATATCGTTTTCTCAGACCATTTTTGTTGGTTTTTTGGTTTTTTTTTTTAAAGAGGAAATTTGTAACTGTTTTCAAGTGAAAGCTTGAAAAAAACCTGTGAGCGTTCCCGATATTCATAACTGAGAATGCCACCAAGCAGGACCTAAGTCTCTGATCCAGGACCTAAGACTCTGATCCAGGACCTAAGCCTTTGATCCAGGCTGAGACATCACACAGGGCTGGTGAGTCGGGAGCTGCTTTTTCTGACGCCACTGACACAGAGCAGAGAGCCAAGGCTGCAGCAGGAGCCGCCCCTGCCCCAGAAAGGCAGGTTGAACATGGTGTGTCTTGTTTTAATACTGAGCCTGGACTCTCAATCTCTTTTAACATCTTTGTTTGTCAAATCGGTCTGCCCTGGACCACAAAGCCCAAGAACCATTCCTGAGGTTGTGTACTTTTCCTCCTGCCACACATGCTGTTGTCCTAGAGAAATTCTGTTTCATAGCAATTTCATAGAAAGGGCTATTTTCCCTGTCAGTTTTATGAAAGTGAGGTGATTAACTTTGCAGATATTTGAAGTTTAAAAGGTTTGGGCATTTGTGTTTATTTATTTATTTTAGAGATCAATATCTTATCTACTTCAAATACTGTTAGACTCCTACATGCCAAAAAATTTTCCCCTCCAAATCTATTTGTTCTCTGCATACACACACACACACACACACACACACACACACACACATATATATATATGAAGAATTTCTACTTTCGGCTATTTGGCTGTTGATGATTCAGAAAAACCAAAGTTTTTTGTTTGGTTTTTTTTTTTTTTTACTGCTACTAAGCCTGAAAAACCTCTGGTTTTAAGCATTGTCTCGAACAGTGTACTTGAACCATTAGCTGGATTCTTATTCACAGAGTGTGTACTTGTGAAGGAAAAAAGACTCTTACTGTCACAAATTCCTGTTTTCAGAATGGGAATCTTTCTTTTCATTAGTCACAGTTTGGGAAATAAAAATAATATAAAACAATTTCTCCACTCTTTTTTTTTTCCTTTTTTTTTTTTTTCTTTTGGTCAGGAAGCTCTGACCCTGCAAATTAAGCATTGCAGGAGAATTCCTGTTGCTGTGCCAGATCCTGCTGTCATTAAAGCCAGACAGTCATCAGGATGTTGGTCATCAATTTCTGATTTCAGCCAACCTGCCTTTTGCTGAAAATGTCTTGATAAAAGCTACTTTGCTGAAGCCCAGAAGCATCATGGCATTGCCTTGCAATGCGTTTCTGTGCTCTGATTTGCAGGTACACAATTTTTTATTCTTTTTTTTTTCACATTGTCCCAATGAGAAAAATATTACACACTAAAAATGCAACAGGGGTAGCTGAGGCAGCGCTGAGGTGGTGCTGCTGGGCTGCTTTCTTTATTAGCATCAACTTGATCCACATCCGTGATTCCAACAAATCATCTGGAGGAAGGGGCTACTCTTGAAAAGCAGAAAACCTGACTGATCCCTTGTTAGTGGTTACAGAAGGTCAAACCCCTCCTCCTTTTCACTCTCAGCCACTGGTGGGATTCTGCTTTTGTACGGGATGGAAAGTTCTTACAAAAGTTGGATACAAGAAACCAAGCAAAAGGCATGTTATTCACCAGCACAAGGGAATATTTAAAAATCATAAATATTATTATCTTATTTTCTTATTAGTTAGTAAAAGGTATCTTTTAATGCTTTACCATATATTTTGTCTTTCAGTGGTTGCCAGAGTGAAATCTTCCCCTTTTAGCCACAATATAGTGATCATTTTTATTTAGCAAAGGTACAAGGCCTGTAAGACAGTGATAGAAGTTAACAATGCTTGTTTTATTTTGTACAAAAACTTAGCAGAAGGCTTCTTTCTCTCATTTCAACATACTGCATAAGGTCATCATTCAAATACCGAAAAAACACAACTGGATTTTTTTGCTTGTTCATTGTAGAGACCCCTTTCTATCTTTCACTGTCATACTAGAACCTCAGTTCACACGGGCTCAGACCCTTGGCTTTCTCAATATAAATAGTTTGGAACCCTTTAAATCCGTATGCCATCCAGAAAAGAGGGATTAGAAAGTCTCGAGCTGAGTTGTACACAAGCGTCCTGGTGCCAGGTGGCCCAGCCTTCTGCATGTGAATTATCCCAGTGACCTCACTGGGATTTACTTGTATGGGCGAGGCTGCTCACAAAGAAAGAGCATTTACACTTCTGGAGTCGTGGTTGGTCTTTCCCTGCAGAGAGGAAGAGAAAAAGGCTGGTAACTTTAGCTATGGCTGTACAAGATGCCAAAAGCAAAACAGTGTTATTTGCAGCCTGATCAATGATAATAAATCATAACAAGAAAATCAATTGTTTCTTTGAATCAGGATTAAGAGCAGCTGGAATCACTTGCAAGAATGCCAGGAGCAGGCAAGAAATACCAACAGCGTAAGCAGATGAACAAATTAACATCAACCGCTATTAACATCCTTCCCCTTTTCTGATGGGCAGCAAATACAAACACAGAAACAACACAGCAACTAGTTTTTCTGTGTCAGGCCTCTCCAATGTTTAAATTAGGTTCATAAATTAAATTAGACGTGTTATTCTATACTAGTTGCTGTTAAAATCGAATACTGTTTACTGCTCATATCAATATATTATCCAATTCCATTTGTGGCTTCACCAGCGGTCATTAGTTTGTCTTTGGCATACCCTGTGGGGTTTTGACATAAAAGCTATTTAAAACATGCGCTTTTCCCTATAAAGTCCAACCATGAAACCAGTGATTTGAAAGTATAACCTTCCAGAATTGCTTTTAAGAATAGAGTCCCCAAAATTTACAGTCTGTTCAGGTCAAATTACAAAGTTGCAATCAATGACTATGAGACCAGAGTAGAGATTTTGCGGAGGGAGAACATTCGTGCCTCTGAATCCCATCAATGTGCAGTGTTCTGGTATTCACTACAGCTCTCTCTGTCTCAGCTTTGTCTAGATGGCATTTGGTTCCCACTGTGATCTCCTGAAGACTCTGTTGGAATTTATTGTAACACTACAAGGTGATCATATGAAAAATCCCTGGGCAAAGCTCTGGCTGCTTTCAGAACTTCACCCTCTATATGTTGACAATTTTCAGGAAGATTAGAAAATCTTATTTATTTATTTATATTCAGAATTAAAGAAAAATAAATCATTTTTCTTGCTTGGCTATGTTTGCTTTTTTTGTTGCTTTCCCTTTTACTTTCCTCTTCTCTTTCCCCTTTTTCTCTTTTTCCCCTTCCTCCCCTTTTTCCTTTTTATTTTTGGGAGGGGTTTGACTCTTTTTTTCAGGGGGGAGGGATGTTTTGGGGGTGTGTGTTTTTTAGGGGGGTTTTGTTTGTTTGTTTGTTTTCCCCTTATCACCTTTATCATAGAAAAGGACAAATCAAGTTTTGGGGGAGAGATTGTAGGGTCTTTGGCTCTTGTGGCAATGATCAACATGGAGCAAATGTTAACTGCAAGAACTCACACTCTGACAGGTTGTTGAGCTATTGGCAAAGACCATCTTTAGCTTCAGCTTTCATTGATCAGTGAAGTTAAACGTGTTTTAACAATCAAGCAAAAGGCTTTGTCTGAGGTTTGAAAAAGTGGGCAAGGCATATAAAAAGTAAGAGAGAGAGTCCATATGGCAAACCCACACCTAACCCCAGACGCTTTCTTAGTCCAGACAAAAGACATAGTCTTAAACAACCAGGTTATTTTAACAACCATATTTAAACAACCATATTTATTTTTTTAAAAAGTCTGTTATTTTAATTTATTTTCCTTCTTTATTGAGGTTCTAGCAACACCTTCACCAGCATTTTTTCTAGAGTTCAGTAATCTCTGCATAACTATTGATGTGAATTTTTTCCCTCTCATTATTTCCATAGAGAAAAAAAACCCCAAACCTTAAATAATTTTTTATAAGTACATTTTTTTAAGAAAGGACTTGAGTTCATTTTGTGTTTATTTTAATTTAAAATACACATGTGTTTGTGCGTTTATGGGAGAGAAGGCAAGGACAAAGAAAACTGTTGGTTGCACAAGCAGCACTAGATGGTGCTGTGAAGAAAAATATCTAAGCTAACTCTCAGCGGTCAGAGTCGGGCACTGAAATTTGGAGAGCCACTTTCATTCATTAGCTCTATAAAGCAGATGTACAGCCCTACTCAGGGTTGCACTAGATTGCTTCCTTTAGGATTGGCAAGTGGTGAGAACCGTCATCTGATCAGTACACAGAAGGGGTCAGGTCCTCCACCCAAATGCCAGAAAAATATAGATATTATGTAGGAGCTTTACCTCAGAACCTCAGGTGGCTGCTGAGACGTGCTCTCAGATGAGAACCAGACGGTAGGACAGGATTTTAAAATCTATGGAAAATCCCTGAAGAGAGTGGAACAAAGGTTTTATAGGTCTGTTGCAGCCAAAAAGTTGCAGAGCACCATTCTGAACTAATTAAGGCATCAAGGTTTTCCTAGCCTGGTATGGATGCTATGAAAGTGGTAACTGCAAGCGTTGCTAAGAGAGAGCTTCTCAGCAGGAGGAAAAATACTCTTCTACTCATTATTTATACTCTTTCTTGACGGACATGATCATCTGCTTTGGATTCAGCCTGCGGGCTTTGTCTCCTTTGCGGATTCTCCCTTTGTTCTACCTATTGGCATGAGGCACAAAGCAGAGGAGAAGGTCTGGAGCTGCAGCTGTGGTCTGCAGTAGCCCATGGGCTGAGCCACCTCTGCGGGCAGCGGCGTTGAACGTGCGGCTTCCACGCTGGAAGCACACCAAGAGAAGGTCCACTCCAACGCTCAAAGCTACCGATGAGATGTCTGCACGCACCACGCTCAGCTCCGCAGCCGGCTGAGTCCCGGACTGGCACCAGGCAAGGTGTTCTCACCCAGGGCAAGTGGTGCACGAGGTTACCACCCGAGAGACAACGGCAGCCCCACAAAGCGTCTGTGCTCAGCCCCTCTGCAACCACGTCAGGCATTGCCAGTGGCGTTGCTGTGTCCCTGCTCACCATCGATTCCTTCAGAACAGGTCCCTTCTACTCTTCTTCTCCCTGTTACAGTCTTGATCTGCGAAAAGGGGATTCGTGGCCTTTTATTTTGCGTTATTTTGCCATCCTAGTTGATGTCCCATTTGTTCTTAAAACACTTCTAAAACACTGAATATATACAGAAAGGAACTTGAATGTCTGGTGAGTGGGGCTTTTTTTATGTTAAAATGATAGTATTTTAATACTTCACATGCAATGATCTCTTTGTAAAGTTTTCATAATGTCAGAGAAGTTCATGGAGTAAATTAGTTTGACTTCACTCAGAGTGCTAACATTTATAAATCTACAGCGCTGCCTTTCTGAATATATTTACTGCCGCAGAGAAGAAGGAGGGATCAAAGGGCTCCAACACTTATTTCTGCCATCGTTTCCCATCTTCAGCACAGTTTGAATTTTGTATACATAGCAGCGTCTTGCTCCAGAGATGTCAGAAATTACCTGGAGACTGTTTACAGGACATTAGAATGGAATATGGGCAGACCTGCAAAAGAGTAGACACTGCATATGTTAAATATTAATGGCCCACATAAGTCACGAATCCAGATTTCCTTGCAGATTTGTTGTATGCTGTATTTTGCAGAGTGAGCAAGGGAATAAAACTAGAATCTGTCTTTTCTGAGTGCATTTCTCTCCCACATATTATTTTAGCCTTGACAGTATTACAAGGTGAGAAATAAACAGTGCGATATTAGTGATAAAAAGCATCAAAATAGATGAAGAAAATGCCTAATTGTAGAATATCACCAAAGTAACAGCAACAGTAATTTCTGGTTCTGCGTGGCTTGGTGCCTTCAGATATCTAAGTCCCTAGAACTTGGGAGGAGTATTGAGTTCTTATCTTATCACAGCTGTGAAATGCCAAACCATCCAATAATGTGCCCTTTTTCCTCTCAGCAAGAAGAGAATCTATTCTTTAATTTGTCAGCAGCATGGCTCACCCTAGGATACTACTTTTTGAGAAGCTCCACCAAAGTGAGTCGTAGGATCTCAGGAGAATTTCATAGTTTTCACCAAAAAAAAAAAGTTGATGTTGACCCCTAGAAGTTTAAACCCTCCCCAAAACAGACAAAGAGAAAAAACAATTTCTCAACCACTGTTTCTTGTCATAGAGTTCATAACGTCTTTGGTATTTTGGGATGGTAGCACCATGAAGACTACATCCTGCCCTTAACAGTGATTGAATGAAGCCCCACCGTCACAGCAGTCTGAAGAACCACAGATGTTGTATTTCTGGGTGAGAGAGGATGGAGAGGAGGTGTGCCCCTGCATGGTGTCCACTTTGGGGCAGTATTAAGTACATCTGCAGTTAAACAATGAATGAGCAACTGCTGCCATGCATTCTGTGAATTTAGAAGTGTGGGGGTTACTACAGTCATGGGGCTTGAGTTTCTCTGTAGCCCAAAGCAAAAATCTCCCCAAGCATCTCTGGGAGCCCGGAATATCTGAAGTAAAAGGTTCCTGCTGAAAGACAGCTGGTCTTCAGTGCTTCCCCTGTTTGCAGCAAAACGGACAAGTCTGTTAGTGCAATTATCATCAAATGCTATTAATAGTATTAGAAATTTAATGATGGGAGTGAGACCTCCTGAGGTGACTGCCTTTTGGGCTGTTCCTTTGACTCACAGCAGCTTGCCTGCCAGTGTCACTGCAGATAGCTCTGTCTGTCCTGGTTTTTGCAGACTTCCAGTGCTGAAGCCTCCAGAGCCTCCATAGGAAGTGGACTTTCACAACACAGCCAAAAAAAACCCTTCCTCTTCTTTTTTTGAAAAGGTCAGAAGAAAACTTCACCTGGTGAATGAATTGGGGGAAGTTTTAGACCGCAGCTTTTTCTACAAATCTTGTCCATGTCTACATTTTACAGCCTTGCCACTGTTGAAATTCCTCATCCCCACCAAGTTGTCTGGTTGAGAAGGATTTTTTTGGGAAGTGCTTTCAGTGACTGTGGACTTTTGTGGGAATCAGAATCTATCATCTACCCTGTAGATTTTTCTGTTCCTTCTTAACCTGGGAAAGGCTGTTCTAAAGTGATTTTAAGAATCTCTCTTCTTTTGTTTAAGGGTTATGGAATAGAATTGAACTAATCCCTTACCCACGTATCAACTAAAATTTTCCTGTTACCAGTAGGTGTTAAACAGATGTAATTTGCTTTCTTCCAGTCTTCTCCTACCCTTATGGTTCAGAACTGCCAGCTTCATGCCTTCAGTCAAAAGAGGGAATTTAGAAAGCAAATGAACAAACAGAGGTTACTTGTTGTGAAAATCAGTCATGTTTCAGAAAGTCACTGCGCATCTATTTGGGGAGGTGGGAATTCAAGTGTCGAACACAGATCCCCAGGCAGCTTCCTGCACAATCTGGCATTGGCAGAGGGCAAAAAGAGCTTCTGGGGGTCGTCTCACACAACTGCTACATTTCTTAAGTCATGGAAATATCCACAAAGCAACAAACCCATGGCGTTTACAAGCATCCTACCACCTTCTGTAATGCTGTCATTGTTGGCATAGAAGGCAGAAGTGAATGTGTTAATCCTCAGAAAATCAGAGGGAAATGCATTTGTAATAGAAATTTGCAACATGTGAGGAAAAGGGCAGATACACTTTTAAAATTGCAGCACAGTGGGGTTTTGTTCCTTCCTCTTTTTAATTATCCTTTTTATAGTTTGAGGGAAATTTTAACAAGCAATTTACTAGAGTGTTGTGGTATTTTATCCGTTACTGAATTATGATCCTATCAATAGCATTACATTTGTTATTATTGTTATGACTGTTATTATTATTCTATTCCTTTATCTTCACGACCACACAATGCAGCTTCTGGAAAATAAGTGAATACAGGCACTGTACCACCAGCAAAATAAATATAGGGAGTGTGACTAATATTTAAACATATACACTTCTTTTTCATGCAACACTTTAATGTAATTTTCTTTTCTACTTTATGTGGTAATTTTATTTCTGTCCACTGATAATTTAAAATTGCTTTCTACTTACATTGTTAAACTCATCCTGAATTATGCAACTGGTGTCTGCGATCCCCTGCATTCCCACTTTACGGTTTCACTGACTCTTCTTGCAACATCAACATATTTCCAAGGAAGGAGCACAAAATATTTGTTTGTAAACTCAGTTCGCACCCTTTGGAAAGAAAGTAAAATGAAATGTAGATACCACAAAAAAATGTTACCAAAATTATTGCTGTGGCTGGACAACAATACAGAGGACAGACTAAACCCACCAAAATGTGAAATTTAATAACAGAATTGCAATTTAGTTTTGAAAAAGTGTTTTTCAGTCTCCTGGTATCAGGAAATAGTTACCAAGCAACACAGTGGATATTAGTAATGCAGGCAGATCTATTCAAATAAAAATTATTCAAAACATTATCATTATCAGGGGAGTTATGTTATTGCTTTATTCATAACACTTGGTATCCGGACACTTTCATATTCTACTTCTGGAGCAAAACTTTGCTTTTCCTGAAGAAGGTGCCCTTAATGTTTCCTCTGTTCAATTCAGTTTGCAGGGCTGTTGTGCTGGTTTAAAAGTAAAGCGGCAGGAGAAATGAATCCAGCTCAAAAGAGTTTAGAAGTCAGAACTACAATTTAATAAAAAGATTACAATAGATACACTGATACAAAGGAAAATTGGTTTCAGCCCTCAAAACCCAGTTGTACAACCCAGCCCCCTGGGGCACAAACAGGATGGTGCTCACCAGCCCCTGTGCTGAGCACCATGTGGTCCCCCTGAGTCCAAAGCAAAAAGAAACAGAAAACCTGTTTTCCTTCCAGAAGGTTGGTGGTCGCAGTCTGGCTGAGAGTAGTAGTTGCAGTCCTGTTGAGGTTCTGGTCCTCCTCTCAATCTGACGAGTGAGTGCCCCAAGTCCCCAAACCCCAAGCTTATCTATGCTTGGGTTCAGATAGGAACACCCAGTACCTCCCCCAGGGTGAGGGGTTTCACAATGGGCAATTTACTCAGTGAGTCACAGGATATTTTGGTCTACTTGATGACCCATTAGCAGACATGACCCCTCAGGTGGGGTGTGAAGGTGTTGATGATTCCCAGAGTGGAGTTATCACACCTGAATCATTGGTGTGAAGACAGGGAACCCTCTTATCTCTGTTTTCTCATGCACCCAGTTCATAGCCTGAGGTGTCAAGTGTGTCCCGGGCAGCTGCTGCAAACAATGCATCATTAACAGTTCATGATAAATGGCAGAGAGGGTATGGAATACACAGTTCCAGTTACATTCGCACAGTGATAAACTGGTCCCAGCCACTATAACTATGACAGCTGTGCCACCCTCTGCTGTAGTTCCACCTGTATTTTGCTGGGCTGAACACAGGAAGGGATGCCAAGTGCACTGCAGGGCAGACGGATGGTGAGGACTCGCACAGTATGCGTGAGAAGCAGCAAAGGAACAGCTTTCTCCTAAGAACCCTTTTGCAGGAATAGACACGGGATTTCAGCAAGAGCCTTTGTGTTGAATTGTTCAGTCATTCCTCAGGAAAACAGCAAACAAAGGTTTAGACCCAGAATTATCTCCTCGTTACCTGGAATCAGTCTATATTTCAGGATAAGCAGAGTGGACAACAAATGTGCTAAATTGTGTCTTGCAAGCTGGCTGCAGTACAAAAAAAGGGCCAGGGATTGCTGTTCCCTTGCCTTGTGGCTTTGGGTGGGTGCAGCTAGGGTGTTGGTGCAGGTTGGGCCACACTGGTGGGAAAAATCTTACACTTCAGGTGGGCTGCAAGAAGTTCTAGAGCACCTGAAAGCAGGAAAGTGAATCAATGGTCACCTCCAGACACCAGAAAGTCATCCTTCTGTCTCTTCAGTGCAAAGACGTGTGTGACTGGAACCCCAGTGCTCTGAACAGCGGACTGTCATTTCAATCCTGTATTGAGCCCGAAAGTGTAGGTGACACACAAACACCCTCTGCAGGCAGGCAGTGATGGTTGTTGCAGCACTGCCCAAGTAGGTAAGGTGAGTCCAGCCCAAGGAAAGGCCCCAGGAGGGCCTTTGAGAAAGGAGATTTGAGTGCATGTTTTTCAGTTCCTTGTAAAGTGATAAAAAAGTAGACTTTGCCTTTTCTTGAGAAACTGCACAATTATCTACAAGTTATCCCACCTCCCTATCAGTTTCTTCTCCTGGATGAAACAGACTTTAAGACCCTGCATCTTCTGCTTGACTTCTTGGGCCAAGCATGGAAATGGTCCTAAAAGCCATGACAGACAGAAGAAAAAGTGACAAGAGCACAGGGAAGAGCTAGAAAGGAAGAGCAGCTGTTTGAAAGGCCTGGTTTACAGTAATAAGACCTGATCAACTCAACCTCCACGTGGAAAAGTTGTTCTAAAGATGCCCTGAGTGACTCTGCACTTCAAAGGAGGATCTCTTGTGCTGTGGGGTTTTTTCTCTATGAAATGGCACAAGAACTTTTATCTGTGGAGTTTTGGACATCCCATTTCCAGTTGGCATCTGACTCTACATCAGCAGTCAATATCTGGCACAAGTTAAGAAGACTTGAGACTGGGCTAAATCAGCAAGTCAGCTTCTGCAAACAGTTCTGAGGCAAACCCCCATGGAAGTCTGGGGTAGATGGGAGGGGTGTCAGCTTTTGCTGTTATCAGACTCCCGATTCAAGCAAACCAGGACTGCCGTGCTCACCTCGGCAGGGCAAAAAGCAGCAGGGAAGGGAGATTTGCTTGGTAGCTCCTCTCTCCTGGGAGGGCTAAGGGAGCTGGGGGATCCAGCAACCTCTTGGTACTCCTTTTAAAATTAGACTGAAGGAGATGCGTCCATTTTAACATGCGCATGTTCTCAAACGACAGCAACACCTTTCTTTGTTAATACAAAGCTTCTGAGGGCCAGAGTGTAGATCCTCAAGGGGTGCACGCTGTGGGCAATTAAGGGGTTCTGATAAACATAAAGGTAATCATTTATCGCAGCCATCTCTCTTCATAGGCAGTGGTAAGAGTATCCCTCTTACAGGATGATAAACATTCTAAGCCGATGATTACAATTTTTAAAGGCAAACCCTGTGACAGAAAGCCACACTGCTGATCTTATCTTGTAAAGATGCT
This sequence comes from Grallaria varia, assembly GCA_013396735.1. Lineage (NCBI taxonomy): Eukaryota > Metazoa > Chordata > Aves > Passeriformes > Formicariidae > Grallaria > Grallaria varia. The sequence goes on from VWZG01008543.1 coordinate 730,558, forward strand.
ACATGCTGTATGTGTCTGAACTTCTGTCTGTGCCTATCTTCCTATAATGTAGAGAGAAAATTATTTGTTACAGTGTTTGTACCCAATTTAATTTAAGATGAGAAATCAGTGAGTAGGAGGAGAGGGTGGAAGGAGGGGGGCAGGACCTGCTCCATTTACAGCTCTTAAAAATAGCATGCGAAGCCAGAAACTCATATAAAGCTGAACTAGCCATCATCCACACGCAATGCATTTCCAAACAGAGGATATCTACAGTACTTCCCAATTATGTTCAGTTCACTGCAGTAGGTGACCCCAATTTCTTTGAAAAATCTTTATAACAGTTCTTTTGAGAAAACCTGCATGGGGTGCTGAGAATAAAAGTCAAGGCCATAGAGCTTCTCTTACTTGGGCTTCCTTCAAATAAAAGCTTGTGTGCTGCATGACCAGGTGGAAAGCTGGAGCACAAAGATGTGTCACCTGCACATCGGCATTTAAATCCAGCGGCAAAATGAGTTAAAGATTATCAAAATGAAAATTGGAGACATCTCCTGTATTCACCACTTGGAGGGCCTATACCCTGCCTCTATTTATTCCTCTTACTGCTCTCCTATGGCCTGTGGCTGCTGCGGGTTGGCCCTGCTCTTGGCAGCCAGGTGAGGGTGACCTTGCCCTGGGGGCTGTGGCACACAGGGATACGTCCTGGCCCTTGGGTTCGGGGGGACTCAGCAGCCCTGGTGCAGCAGGGAGGTCTGTGTTCATCCCAACAGCACACAGCCATGTCCTGTGGCTGTTCTGCCTGCCTTGTCTCCTTGCCTGGCACCTCCTCTTGGGCTGTGCCTCCAAAGGCACTCTGTGGTGCGGTCCTTAATGCAGACGGGTCTGTAGTGACTTGGGAGGGCCTTTATTGGGGTGTCTCTGCTTGACCCAGCGCTTCTCTAGCTCTGCATCTGTGCCCTTGTTAAAGGAACGGGCTCATTTTAGTTTCGTGGCTGTTTTCCAAGCAACGCCACAGATAACAAGCCTGGTTTTACCTAACATTTAATTTCGTGGCGTTGGCACGTGAATGACACAAAGGACGCAAATGAAATTCGGTGATGACAACAGCAGGAGGCACCAACATAAAGAACATCAGGCTGACAAGGGAGGGGGGAACCGAACAACCTCAGGGGAAAAAGTAATAGAAGTGGAATTAAATTTTATAGTACAGAGTGTAAATGGGCTTGGGCTTGGGGACTATTATCACTTTTTTGCTCTGTACTGGGAGCTCATTAGCTTGGGGTGACTGACGCTGAGAAGGATCTGGGTGTATTGGCCATGGGACAACTGAGAGCCACCAGTGCTGTGAAAAGTCAATGGCAATCCAAAAATGCCTCTGACAGGTTATTTTCGGTAAAGATGAGGGAGATTTCATGCCATTTTACAGGGTGCTGCTTAGACCTCATCTGCAATACTGTCCCCAGTTTTAATCAGCCATAGCTAAGAAAGATGAATTCAAATGTGAGCAGTTTGCAATGAAAGGCTTGGAGGTGTCTGAAAATGGAGGAAAAAAGTGCCTGAAAATCATCATGCTCAAGGAAAATGTTAAACTATACTGGAATTTGTCTTATTTGTTACTTTAGCTCTTTTTTTTTTTTTTCCCCTTTATTGCTGGACATTTTATTGCTAGATAAACACTGCTTGACAGTGGAGAATGTCTTCTATCAATTTACAATAATAAAAGGGTGTAACTTTGTGCAAAAATCCCCAATTTAAATTGGATTCCCAAGTCATAGTTCAGCCATCAACTTGAAGATTGTTGTAACACTGGCCTGACTATCTAAACCAATTTCAGTGGTCCATAAATCACTTTATGGAATTTGGAAGCGTGTATAGGATTGGCTCCCAAGCCAGCAGAAGTTAATGAAAATGAAAATAAAAACCTCAAAACTAACCAACTAAAATGAAAATTTATGTATTTTCATTGCAGCCTTAATTCATTATAATACCTACTAGAACATACACTATTTTTATGCAACCATGGTTATCTTTCATCATCCGTGTTATTCCACCAGACACTTTCTGGCTACTTTCTCCTCCTTTCAGTGCTTTGCACACAGGTTCCACCTGCATGGCGTGGCAGGCTCATGCTCCGTGACCTGAAGCTGGACCTGTACATCTTGGCTACAAACTGAAAACAAGCAGGAGCCAAAACACCACAGGGGTCTTCTCTCTCACCCTTTGCCCTGGGTCTCTCTGGAGGCCTCAATCCAAGGTGTGGTTTGGAGTGGAGGGTCTCAGCAGTGCCCAAATTGCTCCACAGCTGTCCTCCCTCCTGGGAATTTTGTCACGGTGCCATCCATCCTCAACCTGATGGTGCTCAGCTCCCACAGCCTATCAGAGATATTACAGAGGGTAATGCACAGCTTCAGCTCTGGGAGGTCCAGCGGGCTGGATGGAGTTGAACCACCACTGTTGCCCAAGTGTTATTTCCTGATATTTCCATCCATTTTCCATAGACTGGGGGAGGAGGGAAAGTCTTTGGGGAAGGTCTCACTATTTTTCTTCTCCATATCTTTTCACAGAAAGTATGGATTTTATTTTTTGCACCAGATCCCAATTCTGAAAACTGATGCAGTTCCTTATTTTTGGGATTGTGCCCCCTGGTTACAATAAAAAAAGCCGGTGGATGTTAAACTCAGCTGTGAACTTTTCTCAGAAGCTGCTCAGTTTCCCCAGGTTTGTGTCCACCCTCTCCTCTCACCAGCTTTGGAGGTGAGGGATGGTTCCTGTGAGATGCATCACAGTTACCTGCTCCTTCCTCTTACTGCTAAAATATTAGGAATTTAAAGGAATTCCAGGCAGTTAGATGGAACATTAAATGAATGAAAGGTCTGAAGGACTGTTTTATTAAATAAACAATGGATGAGCAAACATTTTCTTATAGGCAACCTTAGGTCAGCCCAGATGAATAACCCCATGTCCTGCTTTCCTCCACCCTTTTCCTAAATGACCCTCACAGCCTCTCCCTTCCCACACACCCTGATGACCATCTGCTGCTTGACTAAAATTTGGGTCTTTCAGTTCTGTGACAGGGGGGATCATGGTCATGTTTAAGAAGCTCTTAAATACTTCATACCACGCAGCACAAGGGTTCCTGCCCTGTATTGTCACTTTGTCCAGATGCCTTACCCAAAATTACTGGATGCATTTGGGGTATCGACGTACCTGCGTTTAGACCCGCTGGCAGCTGATGTGCCTGTCCTACAATAGAGGATTGGAATGGTCAGACAACCTCCCCGTACCTTCTTACAGGGTGCAAGTCATGTCTCAGTGAACAGGTTGGGCTCCGGTGGCCAAACTCAACAGCACTGCTGTTTGTTTAAGACAGACAAAAAGATTCAAGGCATTAGCTACATGATAAATGGAAATATTTGCACTGAGCATCACTGTGCATGGTCTAGAAACCACCTGCTGCAACATTTCACAAAATACAATTTAAGACTGAAAGGCCAAATGGTATACAGATGTTAATCAGCTAAAGCCATCAATATCTGTTTTCTGAGCATGGATCAGAGAACAGTATCTTGGATACAGCACAAACTGACAGACAATATTATTGTCAAGCAGAGAAACTATCAGGTCATACTTTAATTCTTCTCAGCTGTCGAGGGAGTTTATTTAATCTCCAGTGCAAAGGAAGGATTCACAGTTATATCTAGCTGAGGCAGAATAGATGTTGTAAAAGCATATTTAATGTCATGTTGTTAAGATTTTATCATGCTCACGTGTGAATTTGGAAATGTGGAAGGTGCAATAGTTCTTTAGCCATGGCAAAGAAGATACTCTTTTTAGTATAGTTTGTGATCTGCAATACATAATCTTTACTGCAGATAGCATCCTGAAGATTACAAGTATTATCTATTTCTTGGTCAATTTGAACTCTTTTTTTTTTTTTGTTATACCCTGTGAAAATACCTGTATGTGTTTTTTACATGTCATCCAAGAGTGTTTGAAAGAGCAGGAGTATTCTCTTTATTTATTTATTTATTTATTTTTGCCCCATTTCTTCAGGAGCATCAGGGAGATTTCTGTTGTAATCTGGGAAGAGCAATAGGCCGTCCAAAAGAGACACACTGGGTTTGTCCAGCTCTGGTAGGATATGATTGACATTTAATCAGAAGGGAGAGCATGTAAGATCTATAACATGTTTGAATATCACGTTTCACTCACAGCTCATAGCTGAATCAAATTGCTGGCAACTTGCATGATTGATGCATCATTTGATCCAAATAGAGAGATCCTGGCACCTCTTTTTTTCCTGCCAAATCGTCGCTATTTTTGCTGTGAATGAGAAGGTAAAACTCTATGCCTGGTACAACAGAAGAATTTGAAACAGTCTGTAGCTAAAAAGAGAACCAGCACCCCCTTTTTAGCATCGTGGCAGGACTGAAAGATATTTGAGGAAGTGGAAACAGTTGAGCCAGCATGCAACATCACAGAGGCAGGTTTTTTAAGGATAGTTTTACATTTTTTATTAGCTTTGTTTCAGTGCAGCAATGCCCATGGGCTTCAGTCATGGACCAGGATAACACAGAACAGCAGCAACAAAAGGTCTTCTTCCAAGTAGCTTGAAATCTGCAAATTCAGGCACTCACACAAAAAAGGAATAGAAATTTAAAGTTTGGTCTTCTGGATGTTACTCTAATTTGGCTCCTTACTCCACTCCCATGCAAACCATGTCAGGTGAAGCAAACCCCACAGTTCTAAAGGTTCTAAAAGTTCTAAAGGTGATGTGTTAGTAATTATTACTGAAAAAATTTCAAAGGGCAGACATCGCTGGGTATTTCTTTGTTGAGCTTGTCTAGGTTTGCATGCTTGCTTCAGCCTTTAATACAGCATAAAAGGTGGGATGGACAAGCTGCTGTCACTGGTCCTCACCCACATCAGTACAATGTAATTACAAATATTTCCTTACTATATTAAGCATTTCCTTCTAAGTCACATTTATCACAGCACTTCTTAACTCAGTAGCATGATTACCAGTGTTATTGATATTTAATCTTGCAGGTGACTAGCTAGAATTTCAGCTACTAAACCTAGACATGTAAAAGAAACAAATCAGCCCATCTTGTATGCATTTGCACAAATATCACAGCTTCTTATTGGCTAAAATAAAAGACAGAAAAAGTCAACCCATATTGACTATGACTTTGACAACTTACCAAGTTACGCATAAATTGCTTTGCTTGCATCTTTGAAAATTCACAAATCTCAAGAACTAGTGTGCTAACAAATAAAAAAAATTAAAAATTCAGTACCTATAGACAGCAGCCTTGTGAGGAAGCCCAGCCCAACAAAAGCCACGTGTATTTGAGGAGCACTCTCACACTACGAGTGATGATAAGGCTGGGTGGGAAAGCATTTCTGTTCTGCATTTGTTAATTCTGCATCTGCTGTGTAGAGGAAGAATAAGACTACGGATGACAGTGCTATTGTGCTGGTTTGTTTCTCAAATCCTTGTGCTGGCGAAAGAAAAAAGCAGAGAGAACATTGTTGACAGTTCTGTTGCATAATTCTGCAAACGCTGTTCCTAGCTTTTCTGCAATCACTTTTGCCTTTAAACATATGATTTAGCTATAAATTAACACCCTGGCCACAAGCACTCCCTTTATAAAATTGCTGAAAAGCAAATTAACCTTTTCTCTCTAGAATGAACTCTCTTATTAATATGAAGATCAATTCAGTCCTTTTTGCTTTGCTTACCCCAGCCTGTTTGCACTTCCCAAGCTGAATAGCGACTGTCTAGTTAGTCACTTCAGCAGAATTAATTTTAAGAACCAATTAAAAAAAAATCCAACCCAATAATACAGTAAGTGATGTTCTGGAAAGCTTTTCGTTATTACTGCGTCTGTGGTTTCTAATTGCGAAACAGAACATCTAATTATTGCCCTGATTCTTCCATCCTGACCTTGGACCAGCTCCACAGGTGCTGAGCAGCAGCACAGTTAAAGACAGCAGTGCAGTTTAACAGCAGCCCAGGACACACACACTTTGCAGCTGGCTGCAGGTCTAGTCCCTGCATGTTCCCGGGCATATCTTTGAGGTCCTTTGTCCATTTAATGCTTTTATCAGGATCAAACTTTCCTTTTCAGGTTGTAAATATTATTTAGCACCTGTTCTCAAGTGGCATGCATAAAATTTTACTCGCCGAAACACGTGGAATTTTTATTACCCAAGGAAAAATTCATTCAAAGAATGGAAGTCTACTAAGATCAAAGAAACAAAGCCTGCATGCAGTGAAGAAAGAGCTGTAATAGAATCCAAGTGCTGGGTGGGTATGGGCATACAGGGTAATGGGAAAGGTTATTCAGGGTTTTCCTTTGTTCTCACTTTCCTACAGTCACAGCTGATGCTAAGGAGTATTTTCTCCTCTGCTTATCAGGCTATCATCTCTCTCACCAACGGACAAATGCAGTTAGCAAAATAACATTTCTTTTTCCTATACTCTCACTTGTTTTTTTTTTTTTTAAATTTTATTTTAGGCTAAGTGATATATCTTTGGTTCTCCTACACCTACCACCATCAATGTATTCCTCTTTTTCGGGGAAGAACGCAGACCAAGATGCTGCTATATCTAATCTCACTACGGAATGGGTCCTAAAAAATTGATGCATTCAGACTCCTGATAGCAGCAAAATAATTGAACCTGTGGTAAAACACTGACTCATGTGGTACCTTAGCAAAATGTCAAATTTCATGGTGGCGCGGCATCATTTCCATCCCCAGGCTCTCAGGAGTGTTGTTTTGGGCTCTTGGATGACTCAAAGGAGATTGAAGGCATATGTTTTTAGGACACTTTCAGACACAGCTAAAAAAAGAAAGCTGAGATTCCGTGGCAAAGGCTGAAGATCCCTGCGGCGAGGAGTGCTGAGGAGAGCTCTGTCACACAATTCCTCCCTGCCTGCAGGCTCGGGGACAGGATCCAAACCCACATCCAAACCCACCAGTGAAACCCTGGGGCACTCCCGACTGAATAACATCCTAATTCTGGAGGTGCCCAATCAACAAGGTGCAACTTTCTCCTGTGCCTGTAGGTGTGTGAAGAACGGCTGCATTTCTCCATGACCGCCAGCAAAGCCCGTGTCAGCCGGGACCTCGGAACAAAACCTTCCTCCAGACCAGGGTTTTTGGAGGACGTGTAGAGGCTGCAGTGGCAACAGGTTGTTTCCTTTTAAAGCACTAGCAAAAGGAGGAGATGGTGTTGCCTAAAATGTGGACAAAAACTTTCGAGGCAGTTTAATTGAGGCGAAGCAGAGAGGAGTTCTTTACTGAAAAGCTTTCCAAGTTTCTAAAGTATAATGACGGGCGCGCAGCATAGAGGTGATTCCTATTGTTATAACACTACTTAATTATCATAACTAAAGATTACATCCAACCCAGAGACCATCCACCCTTGTCCCACCTTGGTGCCACCCTTAGAACCTCCCTCGGGTCTGCCCCTTGGCTCTGCCTTCCTAGAATTGAGTCGGGGGTCTCAGGACCCCTCATTTCTTCACCATCATCTTCTTCATGTCACATTCCCCTGGTTGGAGGTTTTCCAAACTTCACGGGTCTTCTCTCTTGTTTTGACTACAGTGTGGATTATTATTCTAGTCCTGGTACCTGAGTCCTAAATAAAATGTTCTAGTCACTGTCTTATCCTTAGCTCAGACCTTCAGAAATGCAGTACAGGGGTAGAAACTGCTTGTTGCTACTTCAACTATGAGAAGCTATACAGCTACATAAAATCTACAAATATAGAAAAATATATACATATATACAAATATATAGAAACATGGAAAGTCTTATGGCATCAATGGGCCCACTTTTCACGCGGCAGCCTTGTTGTGTGGGCAGTCACCCAAGAGACAAGAAAATAGGAGCTGCTCTCAGGACTGTCACAGTGTTTTATGTGCTTCGCAATAGGCCATTACTGGATCAACACTTTTGGAATTGAGGGACCTTCTCTTTCTTTGCTGGCCCAACTCTCTAACTTCTCTGACTTTGCAGCCTGGGTTAGTTTGAGTGAATGCAGCACATTTGCTTTCTGTCTGTGACCCAGCAAATATTGAACTATTTCTCACGAAGGGAAACGTGAGTTCTCTTCCATTTCCCTGAGAAAAATCACCACATTGAAAACCCTGCAAAATTTTGCACACTGCAGAAAAATAAAATAAAAATTGTGAGAGCTCTCCCGGTTCCCCAGGGATAGTTGAACACCCTGATGTACGTGTGGGTTCACATTGGCTGCTGTCACAAACTCTTGCTGCCAAGGATATAAACATTTGTAAGGAGAGTCAAGTATGCATGTAGGTCTGGATCCATTTCCTTGGTGGTTGGGAAAAGGAGAGGGAAACTGGGTATGGAATGGAAAGTTAAAGGAGTACAGGGAGGGAAAAGGTAAAGATGCATTTTCCTGCCACGTCTAATAACTGTACCCCTGCATGCTGCTGAATTTTGGGCACAGATGCTACTAAAGGTGTCTTTTTTGTTATAGTTGTCTCCTGAAAAAAAAAAGCCCATCAATTCACTGGTCTAAAATAAATCTTTGCCTTTTTGCCAATGTGAGCATTTATGAAGGGAGCACATAATTCTTTCCAGAAGTATAATGTTAGTATCTGTAAATATATCGCTGACCTCTTTGTCTTCTTGTCCTACCCCTTGTCCTGTGCCCCGGGCCAATGTTGCTCCAACAGCCGTACTGAGTACTACGAGCTGAGCTGGAGCTTTGAGATATTTTTATGTCTGTTCACTTGTTAAACATGTACTCTGCTTTTTCTAATGGTGTTAAACTCAACTCCCTAGATTAAGCAGTTAATATAGGTCAAAATTAGTCCTTCAGAGATGGGCTGGACTCTTCCTGCAATTCCCCTTACCTGCAGGGCTAAGCTGTGGTGTTTGTCTCCTCATTTAATTTTGCCTTGTTGTTTGGGTACTTTCCATTATTTTCAAACACTAGTAGTAGCTTTGCTAAAATCATCTGTCTCTAAACCTTTTTAACAAGTTGCTGCTTCATTTCTAACTTTTTCAATGCCGATACAGACCTGCTTTATTAGGGAATGCCTACACATTGCCTTTGCCCTCATACATAGAAAGACCTCCTCAAAGCTTTCAAAGTACTTCACTGCCCTACACAGTGTGGTGAAAAGGCTGAAATGGAATATATTATGAAATGTCATACCCAGTCCAAACCAGAGGAGCAATTAGTGAACTAATAATAAGGTTGCAGCCCTGTTTCTTCAGAAACCTTTAATTTTGACATCAATAGGCATCATACGTATCTCAGTGGGAAATAACTTTATAGTTTTGGTTGGTCTGATGATGGCAACGCTTAGAAAACAAAATAAAGGCATCTCTGATACTGTTAACGGAACAATGAGAGCTGCAGATGAAAATGCCCAGGAAAAGAAATGTACCATTAGTTAATTTACTTTGTACTTTTATACTGTCTGCTATGGGAGACTGTTGAATTCTGGGCTTGGTTACACAAATACAGACTGACTGCTAGCTCAGTGAGAGACAAATTAATCTCCCTAGGCTGCCTCTGGAGTCAGTGAAGAGGCAGAAACCTCGTGTTGCCACTCTGAATTGCCCCGTCTCATTAGGCAAAGCTAATTTTCATGAATTAACCCTCCTGCCTCCTGTCATATTTGTTTACTGCATAGGTTAAAATTTTTGCAGCTAACCCTCACTGTTTCAATTCCTGATCGTTGCACACAGAAATTGAAAAGCCTTGTTTTGCACTAACATGATCTCTTGCATAGAACTTCCTTGTTGTTTCTCTTTTTTTGAAATAAAGAGAAAGGGGACATTGTCCCAGTTTAATGACAATTTAGCTTTATAAGCCTCAGAACAGGATCCATCATTAAAATTAAGCGTGTACTTAATTGGTTTCCCGAATATGGATGGATTTAAGCACATGCTTAAATGCCTTGCTCACTTGAGGCCCTAATGGACCATGCGAACTTAAAAGTTCACAACTCATTGAGATAAATGGAGTGGATAATCATAAATTCATCAGAACAGAAGCTGCTGCTCACTGTATGTGTAGGCAGCACCTCGTAGCGTCGTCCTCTCCCTCTGGCTGGGATATCGAGATCTTCCTGAAATAGAAAAACAGCAGCAGGGTAAGAACTGTTTTTTCTCACTCGGGACAGATCAGCCATCCAGTACTTGATGGTGTGAGGTCTGTGCATTTGCCACAGAGATGGGAAATATTTTTCTGTGAAATCTCATCGTTTACAAAATCAGTAGAAATTAGGTGGAAGCAAAAAAAAACGAGGAAACAGACGGGATTCTTGGGACTAAAGAATCCACCGACTACTTCATGGCTGTGCACTGTCTTTCCTAGATATGAATTTAAGACAGATTTTTTTAAAACTTTTAAAGAGACACCTGTTGTCTCACAAGACTTGTACTAAAGGACTTCACAGAAATATCACACTTCTTGAAACAGCAGCAAAGACCTAAAGACATTTGTACTGTAGACTCTCCTCCTGGTAACACAAGCCTTTTCAACACTTGTTCTTTGTGTTCTGATCTGATTGTTAAGGAACACAAAACTCTGTTTCCATTCCTGGTGATGGTTCTGCTTGTCATTATCTCCACGCTTTGTAGCAACAAATGGAAAATTAGCAGAAAGCTCTCACTAAGGATACCAGAGTGGACACAGCATTGATGAGGATGGTTGAGGAACACCCACCTGACTCCTCTTTTCCCTTATCTCTGTCACATTTATGGTGTGACAGGGTGACAGAAGCAGACTTGTACTATGGGACTGCTGATGCAGAAGGGTCCATTCCAGCTTTTTTATCCCCAGCTGCTCTTCAGAGCAACAGTTCTGCACCTCCTGTGTTGATGTGTGGGGAACCAGAGACAAACTGGTCCTGTACGGGGAATACTGTAGCAAGAAGGCTCAAGATAGAAACTTATAAGGGTCTTAAAACTGCCTTATCTTTTCTCTCTTTAGTCTCATTTATTTAGTTGCCCTTTTTTTTTTTTAATTTGGACAAGAGTTATTACCATGGCTGGCACTGAACCCTTGCCTAGCAATCCATTTACTGGCCAGCAAGGTGTTCCCTGAGAAGCAGCCCAGCAAAACCACGTGAGATGCAGACTTCTGTCTGAGATTTTTCCTGTATTTGAGGAGGTTTTCCTGTATTTGAGGAGGTTTTCTTGTATTTGATAATGATTGAACCCATGTTTCCTCAGTTAAAAATCAGCATTTTCTGAGATAACTTCCTCCTGTTTTGAATTACACAAGGTGTGGGAAATGGTACAAAAACTTTTTGGTACTAAAGGGAAACAGATAATAAAAATATCCATACAGATACCATGACTTCAAATGCCATTTCTTAGGAAATAAGAATATGAGATTTCATTAAAGCTAATTGTAGTGGAAATGTGCTGGATAATCTAATGACAGGGTCTGGACACGTGATGCTTTTTAAAATAAAGTGTATGGAATGCACATCTCAACAGTTGTTGCCTTTGCTTATACAAGGCTTTCCACCTACCAGCTTTTTCTCTTTCTTTATATGTTACAATTTCTAGGTTTGTTTTAAGCCATATTGGATCATAGACTTAAAAATGCTGGAGGCTAAAAGAGCAAAAAGCACTGTCTAGACAGGTGACAGCCAGGAAATTTAGTGCCTTGTCCATTATGATGAATATCACTAACCTGTATATAACTATTTTGTTATCATTGCCATATAAACATTTTATTGAAGATCACAAAACAAGGTAAAGAACTTATAACAATTGTAGAATAACTTGGGGGATGAAATTTATATTTTACAATAAGAGCATAAAGAAGATAGATCCGTTTAATGTCTCTAAGAAAGGTGAAAAGATATTATACAAGAACAGACTGTTACTATGTAGACCTATAATACAGTATTGCCATGGTTAGTAACATGCCATAAGCTTTGCACTGAATTTGCAAGGTGTCAAGACTTGCTCTGTGTGAACTTTCCTTGGCCTGTCAATTGGCTTTTTGTTTGGTTGGTTGTGACAGAAATTTCTCTAATTCTTTAGGACTTTGTGGTCAATTTGCTTTACTTTTGTTCATCTTTCGGTGGGACCATCATGCTTTTACCAACACAGGTAAATAGAGACCAGGCAGGAGCAGAGAGACACAGGGTGGAGAGCAGAGGGGTGCAGACTTGGGATGATGAGATATGGGGCACAGGTTGACACTGAAAACCTCGCAGTTAAAGAAATTTCCACCTAGAACACCTAGACTGCTCTGGTTTTTAGGATAAGCAAGCAAACAAAGAAATAGGATCTAACCTATGTGAAGCCAACACAGAAAATGGCTATAGAATGGAGGTGCAGATCAGTGAAATAAAGGTTGGCTGTAAAAGCTCGTTAGCAGGCATACAAAAGTGTCCCTGAACAAATCCGAGACGGAGAAAGAGGAAAACTTCAAAGTGAACATTGTATTCCTCTTGGCAAAGGACTTTGGATGCTGACAATTTGCTGAGAAGGCAGCCACCACCAGAATGAAACCTCCAACTTTATGGGTAAGAGGAACACCAGAAGGGGGAGCATAACTTCACACAAAGAGGTAGAAACTGAGTGCATTTGTAAACATTTAACTGCATTAATATTTTTATTACTGAACACTTTCTGCATAGACTTAATCTCTGGACTAATAATCATTCCTGTTAAGACCGTTAGGGTTTCAATCATACTCATGATAAATCTTGACTTCATATATAAGATATGTTTCCTCTTTGCATATAAACAAGATTTTAACCACTTAAGGAAGAATTTTTTTGTAACAACACAGCTTTTTACATTAACAGAAAACACTGTGCTAAGACCCAGTGGTCAGAACTTGATGCGATAGAATAATGAACTTATATTCGTTATTTGCTGCCAGCAATAATAAATATATACCAAAACAAAAAGTGAACCATGCAAAACAGGAAAACGGTTTAATAGGGAAATGTTAAACAGGAATGTGCATTTTGCCATAGGAGGGGGTTTTTTTGGCACTGTCCTTTGGCCGGTGGCAAGCTTTAGGCAAGAGGGAAATAATGTACTGCTATAGCTCATGCAGACAGTCTGCCCTCCCTTCTACACTTGCCAGAGTGGTGGTGTTGTTGCCCTGGCTGCTGGCACTGCCAGGCTCCCTGCCTGTGCTCCCACAAGCTCTACAAAAGAAGCAGCACTTGCTCCAGCTCGTGGAGGTTTTCCATTAGGATAGAGGAGCGGGAGATGGTCTACATGCTTCTTAACTCTCTGGCCTAGGAAAAAATGCTCTCCTCAGTGCTCGCTCAAAGACCTTGGCTTTTCAGGGGCTCCAAAAGCTGTACGTAAAATGGATTTTTATTGCCAAAATGGATCTTATTATTTGGAGTGGTTTAGGCTCTATTTGTACAAAGCAGCACGTAACTGTTCTTTGGAGAGCTACAGCGAGGCTTTATAAGAACACAGAATGGAAGCAAAGAGGTCACATTAATTTATGCTTTCATAATGTTGAGGCTGTAAGGAAATACATTTTAAATAAGAATTGACATAGGAGGCCTCCATGATAACAGCTTATATTGAAGGAAATCATTCTTTTACAATATATTTCTCAAGGCTCATAAAAGATAGCAATAACAAACAACATTATGCAGTATCTTGGAAATTCTATTTACTTAAAATGCCTTCTGCTTTTATTATTATTCAGGCTCATTCCTTCGGTGGAAGTTCTGATTGCAGCTTGAGCAATGTGTATGATCTCATTACAACAGGGCTATATTAGAAAATCTGATACTGATAGTTCCAACAATGGCACCCCTCACTTATTATCTGTCACTTGGCTGCAACAAGAGCTGTGCAAATTTCCTGACATCAAATTCTGGCAGGTGGCTGAAAACCAATATAATATGTTGTACATATCCCACATATACCCCTGTTGCACTTGTGGGGAAAAAAAATGCACGTTCAGTATCCTGACTGTGGTTGGTTTGGAGCACAGGCTGCCCCACAGGCAGCCTTGGATTGTGGGCAGGTTACCCCAAAGTTAATGGTTTTGTAGTGTTTTAAATTAGGATTGATTAGGGAAAAGAAATTTCTGAAAACCTCACACACACTTAAACAAGATAAGCATCTAAGCAGGGAAAATTCAGGACCTAAAAAGTGAGAAGTAAAACACCTTAAACGCTGGAAAAATCAATATCTCTCTTGAGAAGGATGGAGCCTTTGCTCCAGGCTTTCTTTCAGATTTTTAGCGACTTTAATTGTATTGGTGTTTGAGATGAAGTGTCTTCTCCTGACTTCCCTTTGAAGTCCTTAAGGCCACTTTCTGCCATTTCTGAGGCTCTCTGCAGGTCTGCCCTCCACTGCAGGCGACTTCTTGCTCCCTTCAGAAGTCCTCCAGTCCTCCTTCAGACTGTTCTCTGCTTTCCTCTTCTCCCACCACTTGTTCTGCCCTTCCCTCCAGAGGACTTGGGAGTCTGAATTGTTTGAATGCTCTAATGGAAGGTGTAGTTCCCTTTCCTCTCTTATTTCTAGGGTGTTTCTCTTCAAGCTGCACCACCACCCTTCCCCTCTGCTGTCCCTCTTCACAGTAATGATATCGTATGATATAAATTCCATATGCCATCGTGTAAGTACCTGCTCAGGAAAAACTGCAGTCACATTAACCAGCCTGGTCTGCTCTAAAATCTGCTTGTGGCAAGGGCAGTCCAAAGCCCTGTGTGAAGTGGGCACGCCATCCACTCTCCTTCTCCTTTCTTGACTTTTTCTGACTCCATGGCACTGGGCTTCTTTGCACAGTTGTTGATAAGTCTCAGTGGGAGCCTCATGCTGGCCATTGGAGACATTTTCTGACGATGTGGTAAATAGATCTGCTGAAATAGAAAATTGCCATTTTGAGAATGTTATATTTTTTTTCCCCAAAAAGAATAAAAGTATCAAAGTTTCTAGAGAAAAGCTGATGCTACCCCTTTGTTTATAAGTGCACATCTTGATGAAATTCTGTGACTAGTTAGCTGCCAAGACCTTTTAACATTATGAATTAATAAAACCATGAATATTGTATAAGATGTTTGCTGGAATGCCTTTCTTGTTGCTGATTGCCATCTTTCTTAGTGGAATAAAGCCTCCTGCTTGGGGTTGTTGCTGACATCTCAAAGTAGCTCATTTATTCGGGCAGTAAAACCAATTTAATGAACCATGGGAAACACATGAATTTTCAGAAGTGACCATAATGGCAATGGTTCATAGATAATAACAGGCTATTTACCTGTGCCTGAATTGCTTCAAATTTATTTTCTTCGGACAATTTCCTAACCTCGGCTACGGTAACTATACAATAGAGTTGTAGAGCTACAAGCCATTTGTTAATTAAAATTAATCTTGCATATTGAGTTGGTTGCATTAAGCACATAGGTCTTCTCAAAGAAAGCAAGATCAGCTAACCAAACAAATCTTTGGGTCTGACCAGCTTAAGAGATGAAGGATTTTTCTCTTCAGCTGCCTGCAGCCTTCCTGATGGTTGCATGCCCTTATAATCAGCATATCCTTAGGATTATTGATTCTCCCCTGTAAAGTGTAGAGCTTGTTTCTGTTCACGTCTAGGTGATTGGACTGATGTGTTTTCCAAAGGGAGCAAGAAACTCTTTTACATTCTTATGTGAGCTAATCAGATTTACATATAATCTGGTCAAGTATGATGGATTAGATGAACAGGTGATTACTGGAGACAGAATCAACACTACAGCTTTTCCTGTGTGACAAATGCTTCCTATCCAGAGTTAACCAAACTCTGGGAGTGAAGAGAGGAAATTGGTCTTACCTTTGTCAAAATGTCATCTAATACACAACACAGCAGCAGCTGCAGAGTTAACATGTATGCATATATAGGAAATAGAAACAAAATTAATCAGGCAAAAAAAAACACTAAGAAAAAAAATTAAATTCAACAGAGGTAGACAGATACCTTGGGTAAGTTTTCTGTGAGATTTAGACAATTTAATGAAGGAATACAACTCACAAAATCCTTTCTTAACCTGCCTGGCATTTAAAAGTATAAGGATACTTGGATTTTCATCATAAAGTTCCTGGATGTGCCTATCTTGCAGCTGATCCTGCTCAGAAGTAAAAAACCCCACGATTTCCCTTCTGATATCCCCTTCTGCATGAGTAGTGAAGTCTTCTTCTCTTTTCTTTGAGGGCTGTTTTGTAATTTCACTTAACTCCCACAAATTCAAGACATTGATCTCACTGGGCTAGAGAATTGCTCTCCATCTTCTGTCCTTTCTCTTTGTCCCCAAAATCATATTTCTTTGTAATAAAATAAAAAGAAATTGCCCATCCTTACAGGATAGATTTGGGTATCTAAATCTGGGAGACTACGTCGGCACTAAGGTCCTTTGATAATCTCAGAGTTGGAGGAGCCCAGTGTCATTGGCTTTCACTGGGCAGGCAGAATTTGGTCTTGGGGATCATTTAAGCACCTTAATAATTGCTGGTCTAGACTTCATTATGGACCTGAGCTTGGATTTACTTTATGTTAGTATTTTTATGTAGCATAAACACCAAAATACATAACACAGCTTTCATGGACAAGCTCGCATTTCAAAATAAATTTCAGGATCTACATGACAGAATATGATTTTTAAGCGCTTATAAGAGACAATTTTGCCACTTATGTAAAGAATAAAGGAGGCAGAAAAAGAGTTACAGTGATAATTTCTAATGAGCTGAGTAATCTTGGTACTCTTTTCATATGCACCCCACACCTTGAGAGGATTCTGTGTCTTCTGTAAGCAGAGAGTTTTGAGATGTGCAACATTTCCAATATAACAACATATCAGTTTCAGGCTGTGATGAGAAAAAATTGCTTTTAAATATCATGAGTTCAAAAGTGCAGCTCAAATTTTAAAGTATTAGTTTCACATTCTGCTTAAGAAAAACTGTGAAAAGAGAAGCAGAGAGGAGACTGGGGATAGAATTCCAATAAAAATAAGGTATCTATATCTAGCCAGACAGTTGGCGTTATATGTAACTATATAATACTGTGTGCATGACGAATATGGTAACAGAGCTTTCAGGCTGCATGGTTAGGCAGTCAAAAGTTTGGAAACAGCATAGTTAAGGTTGCTCGCTGTGCTGCTCTTCTCCCTCACATTGTGAACACATTACGCCTTTTTTTAAACTGCAATACTTCTCTTCGTAGTCTTTTTCAGATAGAGTAAATATTTCTTTTTTATAACCTCAGGAAACTTGAAATGTTGCTTATTCCCCCAAACATTTGTGGATTTTCATTATCATAGCGGTGCAGACAATAACACAGATGCTCAAGCTGGTTTTTAGCCTTTTGTACCATTCAGATGGCACAGGCGGGCCATAAAACAGACACCACCAACCCACCTCTCCACCCTCCTCCCTTATTTCCTTCACTTGTGTCTGATATGGATGCTTTGCTCCTGCCTCCCTCCCTCTGTCATTTTTCCATTAAGTAAAATGAAGCACAGCAGTGCAGCTTTTCAAATGAGGGAGAAAGAGCTGGCAAGTCCTTTCCTCCATCATCGCTTCTATGCATTAAAAAAGTTGCAAGGCAGCATCTCCTTCAAGTCTTCATGTGATTTGTCACTGTCTGCCTCTGAGGCTGGGTGAGGACCCTTCAAGCCTGGGGAATCCAGGTCTAACTTCTATTCATACCAGTCTTGGTAATGTTTCACCGCTCCCACCCTAATCTCATGGGCTCGTGGTGTCCCTAAGTCCTCTGCTTGGAAGGACTGTTGGGCCTGCAGGGAGCAGTATTTTCCCACCTGAACTTCTGAGATGTCCCTCTTGGCTCACTGCTGTGAGTCCACAGAAAAGCTCCCAACCTACAGCGTAGGTGAGAGCCAGCTCGCCCACAAACTCAGCTGACTGAGGAATAAACAAGCTTTAACTGCTGTTCTCTCAATTTATTTTGTTTTTTCTTTATATGGAATAGGATCTCTGAATTTGATTCCTTTAATTTTCATGCTGCTGACTTGAAGGTTTTTTTATCCTTTCATTCTTGAAACAGCGCACAGCACTGCAAATCTTGTACCCACAGAAAAAGGGGTCAGCCCACTGTCTCCTTTAAAGGTGTGCAACCAAAAGTACAGCATCTGCGTCAATCCCTTTGACACTCATCCAAACCTGCTTAATATCAACGGGCTCACAATGGACTTGTCCTGATGCAGACCTGGACAACAACTTCAAATGAAGGTCTGACTCTGAGGGTCCAAAGAATTGTTGGAGCATCTTATAGAGAGAGGAAAATATTTGTACTAAATTGAAATGTATCCAGTACATCCCATTGTCAGATAGTCTAGGGGACAAAAGCCCAGCTGCATGCATATCTCCTCCCTTTCCAGGTAGGGAGTGGGCAGATACCCTGGTTTGGACATGGACTATCAACACCCACCTCAGAGAGATCACTCTTCTTCATTCTGAAACTGCAGAATATTCATTTTTGGGACAAATCTGTAAGGTTATTTTACATCATCTTCATCATCGGTTTAACCTAATCTGGAAATCTCAGATATGAGGAGCAGCCACTGGTAGGTTTCTACCAGGACAGTGGTATGTGTGTCAAACCAATCCTGAATCGGGCCCAGGATCGTGCCCAGAATTGTGCCCAGGATCGTGCCCAGGATTGGGCCTGATAATAATAATAAATTGGGAGGGGTGTCTACACTTGCAAAACAAAAGCATTTTAATCCCTTTATTTGTCTGCTGGAAGCTTCTTATTCCTGCATTAGTTTACTCAGAGACAAGGCTTCAGCATTAGCCTGATTCTTACACGCTCTCTGCAATGGGTGTGCAGGGGATTCAAACCCATTTGACTGCATGGCTGACTAAGAGACTAAAGTAAAAAGGGAAAAATATAGACTGTCAGTATGAGGTGGAAGCAACATTGAAAAAAAAAATCATATTGTATCTTTTCAGCTTCTATTTTGTTTTGGAAGATGGCACAAAATTCCTACATGGAGTGATGGTTTTAAAGCTTAAGGAACTCAACATGTTTCTGTAATGCGACTCCATGATCTTTTATAAACCTGTGCTTAGCTTAATAGATTTCTCTTCTAAACTTATGTTGGGAAAAAGAAGAAGCTTAATAGATTTCTCTTCTTAACTTATGTTAGAAAAACTCAGAGCGGGATCAGCAGGCTGTATGAAAGAAAGAAAAAATGTTTAACTGGGAAAGTCAGCAACTCTTTAGCAATTTTATTGTAAATAACTCAATTACATTGTATAATTCCCATGATTGCCTGAGACTTCATTGATTACTCACAATGGTGCTGCATTGGAATGCTGATGATGTGATGTTTATTTTAATAACTATTCTCCATGTGGATGCACTAGTTTGCAGAAGCACCAGGTTAAGGATACTTCAGTTAAGGAACTCCTGAATGAATTTAACATAATAAGGAGGACAGATGGGCTTTCAGCTCCACAGCAACAGTAAAGAAAACAAGACATCATTGCTACAGAGATCCTCTCCCACTGTTCTTTTTGCACATCCAATGTACTGCCTTTCAGCACATTGGCTGTTTCTGCTTAGGAAGGTTATATCACATAAAGAACTCAGAATCTGAATCAATAAAGGCTGGACACTTTGGACACTTACATTAAGCAGCAGCTTACCCCGGGAAGAGCAATTTTACATGTCTCTTTGACAAAGACTGTAATAAGTGGAATTGCACTGCAAACAAGGTAATGCTTACCTTCAACAATGGTTGCAGATCCTGGCCTAAAATTAATGATTGAAATAATGGGATTTGATTTTTACCAGAACTTTCATGAGAAATTAGATTCATTCTACCTGTTCCAGTTTCTAATCTCCACTTTGCAGGCAAATCTTGGTTCCCTTTACTGCCCTCACAGCACCTCTTTGATGAGCACATTTCAATATGTGAGCTATTATCCAGTGTAGAAAGCTCTCCTGAGAATCCAGCTGCAAGTCCATTTCTATGCTCAAAGTCATTATCACTCTGCCTGGATCCAAAGGAGTTCGTAACATACAAACAATCAAGGAACAGCTAAGGAGGCAGTTTCAGCAATCGGAATTTAAAAATCCATTTCAAATACAGAGGTACTGTAATCTGTACAAAATTATTAGATTTCACACAACTACTGAGCTATTTTGACAATTTAGTCCTTAAAAACCTGTACCAACAACTATATTGCAAAACACAGAGGCATTGGCACAGCATGATGCAAGTCTCCGATCTCAAGTTAATCTTTAACAATAAAATGACCTAGAAAGAATTTATTTTTGTTTCTTATGTAGCTCAGGGGTTTGTGCTACACTCTGCAGACAGGAGAGGCCTGGAGAGGATTGCATTTGATACTTCTCCTTGTCATTTCTGTTGAGCCTTCGCTTACCCTCATTAATCTTACAACAGACTCTGCCCAGCATCTTCCCATGTAAGCACGACTCCCCTGTTGGGAAGCCTGAGCAGGATGCTTGGTATAACTTCCAACATTTGGGCCAACACATCCTATGTTGTGCATGAAAATATCTCTGGATGGGTTTCAGAGGTGTAGCTGCAGCCATACGCTCACACTGAGCCTTTGCAAAAGCCTTTTGGAGGGAGCCTCCAGTCTCCTGTTATCCTTGCTTAATCTGCACTGGGGTTTGAGGGAGCTCAAGACTTTCCCTGCCTAACACTCCAAGCTCTGCCGGTGTAATGGTTCCCCACGGACCCTCTGCTTTCTGTGTTTGAGGCATTGGTGACCCCAAAGGGAAGCTCTCATGGGATGGTCCCACCAGCCTCAATCAATATTAATCTGTTTTATCCATCACAGCTGCCTTTTAGGCAATACAACAGCCCCATCCCTACTCTGCATAAATCTGTTTAGAATCCAGATGTAATATCACTTCCCAGCAGAAAAATGAAACAAATTCATTGAAATATATACAAGGAAAATGTTGGGTGGGGCCACAGAGAGATCATTTTGAAGAAAATTTTGACATGTGTACCTGTGTGTGTATGGCTACGGTTGTACAGAGAAAGGAATTCGAGAAGGTGCTGCTTTTATAAACACTTGTGTCCTACAAATAAACCAACTGTATGCCTGTTGTTTTCATGGAAGGCCTGGTTGTTAGAATTTGTCATAATTTCACGTAAAAAAATTACACACAACATATAAAGAAAATATTTTAGTGGATCTTGGTCCCTTTGAACCCAGTTATCCATCACGTTTTGTAAATATAATCTGTAATAGAGGGAAAGTTTATGACAGTTCATCTTCTTACACAAAGACAAAGGGATTAAACTGCAAAAGGACCAATTCAGGTTCATGATGTCTGTTTTAATAACCATGATCAAGGACAGATTTTCAGTCAGCTTTTTACTTTGAATCTTAAGCTTTAAGAGGTTCCCTGGAGACTCCATGTTAACATGCATTATAGAATATAAAACACATATATATAATGCTCAGTTTAAAAAAAAATCAACTAAAAATAATTGCCTGTGTTTAAAATTTTGCCTTCCTTTTGTATTAGATAAAAGTATTAACTCTATTTGCTATATAATTCTTTTTAATCACATCTGTTTTTCTACTTTCTAAGATTAAGAATCCTATGGGAAGACTGGAACTCTTCTCTGATTTAATGCATACACAGATTTGTCTTTCACCTTACTCAAGTCACTCTCTTGTTTACCAGAAGACATTGTAGTGATAATTTTCAGGGAAAGGCATCTGAAAAATAAGGATGATTTCTAGTCAAGCTGCTGTATGATTAATTAAAAAAAGATTTTTTTTTTAAGAAAAAAGTGAGACCAAACAAAATTAACAACAGCAGAAGCACTTAAAGAAAAGAAAATTCAATAGTATTTTGCTTAATCCCATTTTGGCTTTTTTTAATTTGGTGCCTAGCCCTTTTACCATGTTTCTAGAAAAATTTAAACTGGTTAGATATTTCTCTACAACTTCATTTTTTGGAGCTGTAGATGCCTTAACAGTGAAATGAGGACCACAACACTTATCTGCTTCACCAACCAGTCCAATTTTCTAATTACTAAGGCACAGAAAAAGGCTTTCTGTTTTTATGCCTGGTATAAGTCTTTTTTTTAATAATCCCTGAAACTCGTCTTCACCTGAAGAAGGCAATTTGTTCCTTGAATGTTTTCATCAGCCCTTCTGTTCTGTCCTCTGTTTTATGGACTCCAGACTCCACAGCCAGCATGTAAATAAACACTTTAACACAGAAAAATTCATCCTCTGTGCCCAAACCCATGTAAAACAAAAAAGTGAATGAAATCTATACTTGTTTCCCATCCTGCCTTCTTTTCTTCTGTGAGTGTGCGACACGGGTGAGTGTGTAAGGTAGGGCAGACAGGGAGGCAAAGCTACAAAATAAAATGGCTCTTGAAAAGCAGGAAAATGTACTTCGTTTGGTGTTCACACAGTATCGGAAAGCTAAATGTAAATTTGCCCTTGAAGAAACAAATGGAAAGAAGGGATTCGGGAGGCTGAGTTCAAGTTTTCTTTCAAGTTTCAAGTTTGTCTGGAACAGAGACAGAGTTTGACTCTCAGTGCTGCTGACATTGCACAAAGTGAACCCACCAGTGAGGTTTAGCTGAAACCAGGGTAAACAACAGCAGATTTCATGCTGTTCTAATACAGACCCCTGTGAAAGCACTACTGTTCGGAACAATGTGTAATATTCTTCAAGTATTTGGACCTACAAACCTCAAGAGGCAGCACTGTGATGGTTCTGGTAGAATGACTTCTAATTTGACACTGAAGAGGCAACCTACCAAGTAATAACTATGAAAGCTGCACAGGGACAATAATTCAGCTTTCTGTAGCTGTGTTTTAAGCACAAGGAGTTCAGCTATATATTAGTGCTAACCTCAACACAAAGCTTACCTTGCTATCAGATCATAGCTCTGTGTTTCAGGGTGTGATCCAAACAAAAACCAAATCAAAGAACTTGTTGCAGAGTTAATACAGACATGTTTGATGAATTATATTATTGCACATACTAATAGAAAAAACAGAAGTATTTGTTGCAGAAGAACGAACATGAAAAAAAAAAATCATTTTCCCTCTGAGACCACTGACAAACTACCCAGGATTTCACTGGACAGGACAGGTAGTCTCTCTAGATGTCTCATCTTAGCCATGACTCATTACTGAAGCCCTGTTCTATTACAACCATAAACGTTCCTTCCCATACAGCACTTCTGTTTTCAAAGAACTTCTCGGGCAGTAGCTGATCAGTGTGACAGCTCAATGATAAGTGCAAGCATTGTGTCCAATTCCCAGAGGCACACTGGAGTTCAGCAGTACCATCCAGGAATTGAAAATCATGAGTTCTGACCTGGCAGTAGTTACTTCTAGTCCCCACGAAGCTAAAAACAAGCATTAAGGAGAAGAATAGACATTTATTGATGCTCTTCTGCTCTACTATGCATAAGTTGCATACTGAATTCCCAAACCTTTGCTCTGCAGACACCACAAGTACTTAAACCAGAATGTCTCATCACTTCAGTAATGACAACTCCAGAGATCACCAGCGTGGGGCAGATGGGCTGCAAAATCTGAGAAAGTGAGTGATGCTCTTTCTTGATGCAAATGCTGATTCCCTAAAACAAGAGCACATGAAGCTGCTGCAACACGATGTTATTGAAATTCTTAAATATATGTTCATGAAAGAATATGTGAGTTTCATTAATCAGCCAGACCCCTCTGGTTTTGAGAAATCCTTTTCAATAAGGTGTGACACTGGGGTGACAAATGAAGATGCAGGAAAAAAAATAAATCGTATGCTTTGCGTAAAGGAAATACAAGACATAAAGCACAGAACCACACCACAGAGGCACAGCAAAACCCCGTAGATGCCTCGCTACATAATCAGTTTGCTAATCCAGTCATCAGTCAGGACTAATAGGAGCTGTACATTTTTATTCCACAGCGCTTCGGAATCTGGGTCAGCCGAGCTCTCCCCCCGCACTGCCCGCGCCCGCCGCTCCGAGGAGCCAGAAGGCAGCAAAACGCTGCCTGAACACATCGGATCCAACAGCCCGTTCGGTCCCTAACGCAAACCTCTCTGAGCATCACGGAACTTCCAAAGCGCTGCACGCCTTCTGGAAGAGAGGCGCGACCGCATTTATCGCGTCTCGGTAGCGAAACGCCTGACCCACCCTGAATGTGGGTAGGAAATCATTACGCTGTTTGGAGAAGGTTTTAACAAACAAAAACTATTTAAAATGCTAGCAGGCTGTTTGCGAGTGGCAGTGGGAGCGCCCGCTAGCGGAGGGTCATGTGTATGGGACAGCAGCACCGCCACTCCGCGGCATCCCGGCATCCCGACCCCGGCCGCATCCCGACCCCGGCCGCATCCCGGCATCCCGACCCCGGCCGCATCCCGACCTCGGCCACCTCCCGACCTTGCCCTCATCCCGGCATCCCGACCCCGGCCGCATCCCGGCATCCCGACCCCGGCCGCATTCCGGCATCCCGACCCCGGCCGCATCCCGCATCCCAACCTTGGCCACAATCCCAACCTTGGCCGCATCCCAACCTTGGCCACAATCCCAACCTTGGCCGCATCCCAGCATCCTGACCTCGGCCACATCCCAACCTTGGCCACATCCCGGCATCCCGACCTCGTCTGCATCCCGCATCCCAACCTCGGCCTCATCTCGGCATCCCAACCTCAGCCGCATCCCGGCATCCTGAATGCAGCCGCATCCCGGCATCCCAACCTCCGCCACATACCAGCATCTCGGCCTCAGCCGCATCCCGGCATCCTGAATGCAGCCGCATCCCGGCATCCCCACCTCAGCCACATCCCAGCATCTCGGCCTCAGCCGCATCCCGGCATCCTGAATGCAGCCGCATCCCGGCATCCCCACCTCAGCCACATCCCAGCATCTCGGCCTCAGCCGCATCCCGGCATCCTGAATGCAGCCGCATCCCGGCATCCCCACCTCAGCCACATCCCAGCATCTCGGCCTCAGCCGCATCCCGGCATCCTGAATGCAGCCGCATCCCGGCATCCCAACCTCAGCTGCATCCCGCATCCCGACCCCGGCCGCATCCCGCATCCCAACCTTGGCCACAATCCCAACCTTGGCCGCATCCCAGCATCCTGACCTCGGCCACATCCCAACCTTGGCCACATCCCGGCATCCCGACCTCGTCTGCATCCCGCATCCCAACCTCGGNGGCCACAATCCCAACCTTGGCCGCATCCCAGCATCCTGACCTCGGCCACATCCCAACCTTGGCCACATCCCGGCATCCCGACCTCGTCTGCATCCCGCATCCCAACCTCGGCCTCATCTCGGCATCCCAACCTCAGCCGCATCCCGGCATCCTGAATGCAGCCGCATCCCGGCATCCCAACCTCAGCCACATCCCAGCATCTCGGCCTCAGCCGCATCCCGGCATCCCAACCTCAGCTGCATCCCGCATCCCAACCTCAGCCACATCCCAGCATCTCGGCCTCAGCCGCATCCCGGCATCCCAACCTCAGCTGCATCCCGCATCCCAACCTCGGCCTCATCCCGGCATCCCAACCTCGGCCGCATCCTGCATCCCGACCTCGGCTGCATCCTCACCATCGGCTGGTTGGTGGAAAAACACTGGTGGAGGTGGGTTGTGCTGCTGCCTCCCAGAGCTGAGGGCCGAGAAGACGATGAGAAAGGAATGAAGGGCAAGCAGACCAGGCAAGAATTTCAAAGAGGATGTCGCAGGGCGGGGGCAGTGGCGGGCTCTGCCATCTCATGCCAGGCACAGCTGTCGGGCTGGGGCCTCCCAGTGTTCCAGGGCCCCCAGGTCAGGCGGCCAGGCTGTTCGGTCCAAAGGACAAAGCACATACCTATGTATACACCGGAAACATACACCACCTGCAACTCTAAACCAAGCACTGCAGACAGCACTGTCTGTCCTGTCCTCAAGGAAATGAGGAGGATGAAGAAAGAAGATGCGGCTGTGCCATTGCCCTGGGGGCTTGTGCAATCCCTCCCATGACTCTTATGACAAAATCCCTGTAGTGGCTGTGGGTTTCTTAGAGACAGCCTTTTGTCTCTGGGAGTTTTGTCCAGCTCCTATCAAAGGCTTTGCATGTTTTCCCAGACCTTTGAGATTTTTAGCTGTGTTTTCCCAGACTTTTGAGACTTTTAGCTGTGTGAGGTCTCTACCACATGCCTGGTCCTCTCAGACATGTTAGGTGTGTGCTTTGGCCGTGGTCCAGGCGTGCACGGGGGTGCTCAGGGTTGCTGTAGCTGTGCCATGTAGCTCTGCCCACCGAGGCTGATGCTTCCAGGACGTGTTTGCCGGATCTGCCGAGAAGGAGCTCGGGGTGTGACACAACCCTGCAACATCATCTTTACTGCTCGTGCACCAAACAAGTGTTTGGCACGTAACTACATCAGTCCGCCTGGGAAATCCCTTGTAGATTTAGATGTGGGGAAAAGAGAATAAGCAGCATAGCAGATGCAGCAGGGGGAAAAACAAGCTTCGAAGGCAATTTGCCCCAGAGGAATGACTCAAGTGCAATGACTTCCTCTTGTTTTCACATATACTGTGCTTATAGCACAAACTTGGTCATTAGAGTGCAAGACACTCTCCCATAGATACCTGCACGGCTTCAGCATTGCATACTTTCTGTTACAGGGAACAGCAACACCTTGCTTTTGTGGCAGAATTGTAAATAAAATCTCTTCTAAAATCAGCCGGCGCTGTGCAGACAGCTTCAACCCCTCGCAATCAATACTTTATGGATAAGTTGACGCGTGCATTCTGAAGAAAATGAAACGAAATATACCGTGTCAGTTTGCATAATCCAAGAGCCAATAGCCTTCATTTTCTGAGCCACCAAAACGAAGACCTAAAATAAGGAGATTTGGAGGCTGGAGTTTAATCTCTGCATGTTTTGCATTTTTTTTTTTTTTTTTTTTTGCAAAAATGTCTCAAAATCTTTTTAAGGGGAGAAGAAACAACTTAGAGTGTCATAGCATTTCAGACATAGGCTGAGAAAATGGTGCAAGTTGAGAAAAATGCTGCATAAACACCCTTCTTTCTGCATCATGCTGACTGCCTGACATATTAGATACGTCAGTGAAAGGTAAAAGCTTTCAGTACCTGTCACCTGAATTTACCTCAGAACTTCGGTTTTTGACTTTATTTAGGTTCCTGTAGCACCCAAAAAGACCTGGAGAGGAATAGTCCTGGGAATAGTCCTGGGATTGTGGACAACCAGAGGCAAGCCCGTGCTGTAAAACATGATCTCAGAGCACAAGCTCTCCTTGCCTTTGTTGCAGTGCAGGTACTGGATTCATGTGCATGTGCAACTGTCAGGTGTTTTGATGAGGACAGATCCTGAGGATCCCTTGTTTAAGCACCATTTTCCCAGGCAAGGTGATGGCTTCAGTGAGTCCTGTAAGCTTCAGGCACTGGTTATTCATCTGAACATGCACACAGGCACCCTTTGGAGTATGGCTGGATGTGCACAAAACTGATAGCTAGGCTGGCAAATATTGTCTTGTATTACAGGTGGAAACATTCCTTGTTCATGTTTGTCCTCTGGTTTGAAATAGGTTTCTCTAAAGGATCTATTTCCTCCCACATAATGATTTCAGATAGTTACTCTGACAATGACTTATCAGATGTATGTATGCAAGAGAGGTACTTGGCAGCTACATGAAAAATAAAAAACTATGTGTTTGATATTATTTGTAACAAAAACCATGGCAATTGTCATAAAAATAAATTTTTAAAAATAACATGAGACTCAACCTTATGTCTGCTGAGCTGGCAGTTAGGTGCATAAACACTCTTACAGCTGGCCCTACCTTTCCAAATAACCCTTTCTTTATTCTCAGGGAAAAGAAAACCCCAACAAAAACACCCTAGTTGAGCACTTTAAGAAAGGGAGAAGAAATAGGTTGTCCTTTATGTACACAGTCATTCCTTTACTGGAATATTTACACATATACCTTTATGTTTGCAGATTTTTCCATTTACTTTTTGCATTCCTGCACTGCTCTGTCAATTGTCATGATTTTACAAGATGAAATGAAAAGTGAAAAAGATAAGGATAAGGCAAACACTACAAAACCCCTTAGCTTGAATACTGATACAACTGATACACATTATTTTGATCTACTTCTTGGGCAATATTTAATATTTTTAATGTAGAATTTAATATTTGTTTCCATTTATTCAGGTAAGGTCTCAAAAGGAAAATGCAGATGCTGACTAGTCACTTTCTAACCCTGAGCATCAACCAGGTTATCCTAAATCCTCCAGCTTTTCTGCAATGTGATGTTAGAAACGACTCCATGCTAAGTGCCCAAGACATTAAAGGGACGGACCTCACTATCTAGAGGACCTGGTGGCAAGGGCAGAGGCCCAGCCAGGAAAGCAAAGTTAAGAGTATAGATGGAAGATCCACCTTTCAACTCTGTTGAACCAAGACCTGAGGAAGAGGAAACTGTTTTAGTGTAAACAGAAATATCAAAACTGACAAGGAAAACTCCAAACAAAGCCACCCACAGCAATCAATGAGGCACCAATTATTCAAGAACAGAATCTGTTTCTAGGTGCTGGCCAGGAAAATAATACCTTCACTGTCTTCCCTCTTTTCATCTCCCCTCTCAGCTTGCCTCACTAAGTTATTTCTGCGCTACTTTGCCTCCCCACTTCAGTCTTCATTCTCGGATTTTCATCACGGAGCCTCCCTAGAGCCTTTTCTTCATCTTTTCTTCATCCTGAGCTAATCTGTGGGATGATAAATCCAGGAGATGAAGTGGTTTTTTGTGCTGTTGCAGCAAGTTACCTTTTTTTTCTTTTTTTTTTTTTTTTGGATCTTGCTCTGTCTGTTCTCCCATCCTTACTGATCTCCTCTGGAGCACACAGAGCAGAGAACAGTAAAGAAGCACAGAAAGAGAAGGGAAGTATAAGTGAAGTTATTGACCAATGCAGAAGGCTCAAGTTACAACATCTTTCGACAGAAAAACTATCAGAAGTAAGGTTTTCGAAAAAGAAATGTCTTCCCTGCTGACAGCACGGTAAGGGAGAGCTGCAGGGCAGAATTTTAAAAACAGAGGTTGTCTTGACCTCTCTCCGGCCTTGCACAGTGCTCAGCATGATAGATCAGGGGGAAAAAAAAATTATAGTGGGTCAGACACAAGGACACATCACACTGCAGCAGAGATGCAATAGCACCCCTGATTTTTTCGTGGCTCTGGGTGGCAAGAACTAGGATATGACTACAAGAAAAGTTTGGAAGGAAAGAGTTCAGAAAAGAGCCACAAAATAATTAAGAGACTGGAAGGATTTACCTATGAGGAAGATTAAAAGAACTAAATAAATATGTCTAGTTTGGCTAAGTGATAACTAAGGGGAGGTATTCTAACCATCTACAAATATTTGACTGACATACACACTAGGGAAGGAAAGGCATTACTTAGCAGGAAACAAGCAGGTATATCAGGGAGTAATGGGATGAAATTAAGAAATGAAAAATTGAGGCAAAATTTAAGGCAAATCCTCCTGACAATGAGTTCTAATAGTCTGAGGAGAACATACCAGCATATATACAATAGGGAACAGTCCTGCATTGATAAGAAGGGGGACTTAAATGACTTACTGGGCCTTTCCGATCTCAAATATTTATGATTCTGTAATGAAGTACTATTAAATTTAACAACGTGCAATTTTTTTTTTTTCCCCAGCAAATTCTGACTGTTCCCTCAGGTCATAAGTGCGCAATTATTTCCTAACTATAGGTCTTTACATTTTGACTCAGGAATTCTTCTAAAATTAACTAGATGGGTCTTTTTTTTTTTTTTTTTGAACTTAAATTGAATTTCTGCTAATGCACTTTCTCTTATTTTCAAATAGCAGCTACCTCACCCTACTGGCAACTCGTAATTCCCTCTTTATGCAAGACAAGCCTGCGCACTTGAAGCCTCATGGCTCACTGCCTGAACCTGCTCAGCCTCGGGTTGGATGACTGCTGTGTTCAAGGGAACTGCTGTTCCAAAGTCCACATGAGCACAGAGGCTCTTGGTACCCCAAGGATGAACTGCATGCAACCAAGAGCAAAAAAAATAAATAAATTGTTCCATGGTATTCTCAAGTAAGAGCTGTTTACAGAGCTTTGAACCCAGATCATGCCCATATGAAAAGCTTCATGTCACCGCTCACCCCAGTGTCACAGCACCATTCAGCAAATGAAAACAGGTGTTTATGTGGTAGTTGCCCCAAGTTCCCAGCCAGTATCACAGCTGGTGGATAGCAAGTTTCCTCTATTTTACATCAGCAAACTATTCTATTTTGGTGTATATGCTTGCTTATGCCAACATACACTCCAAATTGTCCCCTGAAATAGGTGTAAACGCAGGGAGCGATCAGAAGGTTGTGGTCTCATTTTGAGCAATAATTTGGGGATTCTCAGTCTTTTTTTTCTGATCTGTCTCAGGTAGCATATGCTGCATGAAATAGTTGTAGAAGAAAGTGGTTTAGTTTTTGCTGACATTTTACCACTCGATCTGTTCCATGCACAGCCCCTCAAGAGAGCTCATACAGTCTAATTCTTTGTGAATTATTATCTAAAGAGATCTTTAGTCCAGGTAACAGGGCTGTTCCCCTCCCACGGTGGAAGGCAACCTGTGACGCAGGATGCTTTTGCGATACTTTCTTTTGGTCTCCCCCTGTAGTGCAGCTGCAGACTGGGCGCGCTGTACCATCAGTATCTGACATTCATACTCCTTCATTCCTGACTGCTTGCCTACAGCTCCTTTCTATTATATGTGCTGGACTCCAGCCTCAGCCAAGGCAGTAGAAGACAGTGGTTTCACTGGGCGTTAGGATGTGGTGACAGCGATGCCTGCAAACACGCTGGTGTAGCACAGCTACCATGAGCTTCCTCACGAAGGATGAAACGCGTCCCTCTCCGGCCCCAACAGACACGTAGTCCCCTCTTCGTTACCCGCCACGGGAGTGTGTCTGATCCACGAGCCTCGTGCACTTGTCTGCCAGCATCTCTGATAGCTGCTCTGCTGAGGAGACAGAGAACGGGAGAGGCTGGGTGTTTCTTTCTGGAGTGAGTAAGTCCTCAGTGAAATATCCTGGGAGCCGGCATCACAGTATTCTGGATGCTAGTAGTGAGAAAAACTCTCAACTTATTGAATTTGGAATAAAAAACACGAGTCTGCGAGACAAAGAAATATAATGAGTAGGAAAGTTTTACTTACGACACGTGCCGGGTGCTCAAGGTTACACAAGTCCCCAGAGCACACCTTTTAGTTCAAATTTCATTCTTTTAAGGTCTCAAAAAATCCCTCCCCATTTATGTAACAGAAGAGACATTTCCCATTCCCTGATCAGCTGAGGGGCAGGGTCCTGAGCAATATGGCAGCCCCCATGGCTGGCCATGTGGCCCATGGGGTCTCCTTACTCATATTCATGGGCCGCATGGTTCCTTGGCATCTGCTCTTATCATGACCTTACAGTTCCATGACATGCCTCCACAGCTTAGTAAGGGACCCCTAAAATCTACACCCTTGGATCAGTGAGTTTCTCTATCTCTGATCTGCAGTTCCCTGGCATCAGCTCCTTATAGGAGCCGATACCTTACAACTCCACGACACGCCTTTACATGTTAGTAAGGGACCCCTGAAATCTACACCCTTGGATTAGTGACTTCTTGTACAACTTATTTTGCTTGTAATAAAACCCATATCTTTATTTCTCATACTAAACACCAGAAATTTATTGGCCAAATCTTTGCACTTTTAAGATAACGCTGTAGCAATCAACCTGAAGTAGGATAATTAAACAAGCACCCTCTCCTCTCCCTTCCTCCCCCTATAACTCCACAGCCCTGTCCATTGTTTGCTGATCTGTTAAGGTGAGGGTGGCTGAGACAAAAGCTCAATTTGCTGTGTGCATTTTACAAGAGCTGTGGCTTTGGTGCGGCTTTCTCACTGGGAAAGAGCCACCAGGAGCCCCAACTGCTCATGTGGATAGTTTACCACAGGACTGAGTCCAGCCAGAAGTAGAGAAAAGGCTGTAAGTAAAGGAAGGGAAGAAAGAATGAAAACACTTGTCCCTTTCTCCAGAGCAAGAACAGGCAAAATTTTGCTCTTTTTTTTTTGAAACACGCAGATTGTGAAGCCAGTTTTGACAGCTATGATAAATGTCCTGAAGGATCTGGATCGTGGGGGTGCAGGAACTGCATCGCTGCTTGTCAGAGCTTGTCTATTTCTAATATTCTGCCCACAGCAGCAAGCAATTCAGTAATAACTTGCTACTGACAGGTCTTCATTAAGGTGCAGCAAGCTTCAGCCATTAGTTTATTACACGGTCTTCTCTTTGCCTCCAGATCTTCTATTGAAACAGTTTCTGAGACCCTTTACATGCTGCACTTTTGGACTTAAACCAAGAAGAGAAATTACTCTTTCATGTCTGGCCACCCTCTCCAGATCTTGATTTTTCATGAACCTTTATTAGGTTATACACAGCTTTCCCATTCTGAGAAGTCTTTTAGAGTGTGCACAAGAGTGAACATGTATTACTTAATAACAGGGAGAGAAGATCTTATGTTTTTAGATTAAAAATCTAAAGCCAAGACTTGAGGTTTCTGAGCTATTCTTCAGGGAATGTATGGAATTTTAGTTTTGTGTGCATTTTTGCATTCAATAGCTAGATATTTTTTTACTTCCCTAACACTTTTCAGTGTTACAAAATGCTTTCCACTAGGTAGTCTGCATTTTTACCTTCTTAATTTTAGGCCACAATTTCTTCTTACACATGCCCACGCCCTGGGAAAACAAAATTCCCAACACTCATATTTTTGTATCATTCTGCTTATCACAGAAAATAAAAAGGAAAACCAGCTCCCTTGCATTTTCTGTAGGCTGTTTGCTGAACTTTTTTATCAGTTAGATTTTTCTGAACTTTTCAGTGGTGACTATTTTTTCTTGTCTCTTCAGTTTCTTGATTATTTCCGTAGCTCTCATCATAGACACTGTTCTGAAGAAAAAGAAATCAAACCCAAAAAAGCCAGAAATATAAAATGAAGAGGCTCTTTTTTCCTCAGGAATTTAAATATTTCCTTTCTCACAAAGTTTTTGTTGAGCAGGGGAAAGTACTACATAATTCTGGAGATGCACAAAACAAAACAGCAGTTTACTTATGCATAGGAAACAAATTACTTTTGGGTAGAATAAGAATGCTACCAGTTCAGAATTGATGTGGTTTTCACGTTATCCTAAGGAATAACTTGAAATCTTTCCTCGCTGCATTTTTTTTAATGGAGATGAGAACTAACTTTGCAGAGCTGGGGTACTCGGATTCAGGACATTTGCACACTCTGTGACTCCTGGCAGGCTCTTCGCTTGCTTCTGTGAAGGTAATTTCACTGTGACAGTCGGGAGATAGCATCTATAGATTGCTCTGCAAAATGTAACTTTCCATTAGGGGCCAGGCTGACTATTCTCTAGCAATCAGAACCCTTTGATAAACATTTATTTTTGTCTTCTTCACCTAGACAAGACTCTGCTACAGTGCTTGGAACATCTGCCAGCCCAGATCTAGTTGTATTCCTTGTAGCTACTGGATATCCATATAGTGACAGTTGCTAGCAGCGATAACAGTGGTCAGACAAGCAATGCCATTTTTTAAAGTGTCCTCTTTACTGTATCCCATCCCACAGTGAAGATCTTGTCTCCTCACCACTCAGGCACAGGTGGGAAGGGGCTGGTCAAGGACAAGGGTGTCCCCTTGGTGTCTGTTGAGTCTGTCAGAGCAATGCCTGTCCACCATGGAATGCGTGATCTCTGTGACCTAATGATGGTACTGGGCTGAAATTTCAGCTTTTGTCCTCTCCTTTAACCCCTCTCCTGTGACAGACAAAGGAGCTGGCTTCATCATCATCTCCATCAGTTCGCTCTCAACAAGCAGCTCATCATGGGAGGGGGAAGTTCTGAACCAAATATTTACAGCAACTTCAGATTCTTACGGCGTCACTGGGGTAATGCACAGTCACTGGAAGAGTAAAGCTGCTATTTACTTCTTCAAATGAGATCCTCACCTGACACAACTGCATGTGCTTTTGTTATGACCAACTTTATTCTTCTTTTTATGAGAAAGGTGGCATCTCATTTCACTGAGCCAACGGTCTAGTGTTTTGTATGTCTTCCTTGTTAATCTCCAGGTTTACCATGACAGCAATGATTTTTTTTTTCTTCTTTTTTTTCCTTCTAATTTAAATCACATACTGTTGTGGGTTTAAAATTCCATAATTTCTACTTTTTCCCTGCTGTTGCTTTTTGTGGAGCAGCTAATTTTCATTCCAAGGACGGTGCACAGAGCAGCCCACTAGTTAACACAAGAGGCAGCCATATGACAGAGACTGGGAAAGGACTCAGGCTTTCTGTTCTAATAATCACAAGTGCCAGTAACAGGACAGGACGAGAGACTCAAACACAAATAAATTAATTAGCAAGGACATTATTTATGCACTGGGAATTCCTAGTGTATGTGGTGTCTGCTCTAATAACCCATGGACAAATCACCTCCCTTTGCTATAACACCTTAGGGAGGGGGCCAGCAGAGAAAGACAAATGTGAGTTCCCATCTAAAGGGAAGAGAATAAGAAGCAGCTTGAAAATCTGCAGGGAAAGACCCCACATGTGCATAAAGAGCAGAGCAATCCATATGGACACCTGCCCCTCACAACAGCTCCTCTTGCTCCTGGCTAGACATGCTACAGAGTGATCTGTGGTTAATATCAACAGGATTGCAGCACGTGGGGATCTGAGCACTCGGAGCCTTCCATTAAGGACAAGGAAAATTAGGTATCTCATCCTTGCTCATGTATCCTTTCTGAATACAATTTGGCTTTCGTGCATCATAGAAGAGTGAATGAAAATAAATCTGGGGTGAAGTCTCTGCCCCCTTTGGAGTGTTTGGACCAGTTTCTTAGCTGTTAAGGGGAAAATGCCTCGTCAGGGGAGCTCAAATTCTTATTTCTGGCCCATAGTGACTGTTTTTATTGAGCAGTTTGGTTGGCTGCTTGGGGGAAAAAAAAAAAAAAGGAAGGGACAAAGCCTTTGATAACCTCTTTGTTTTCTTTGCTGTAAGCCTGTACATGATGGACTGTAAGATTCTGACCTTTAGCCCTTGCCTAAGAAAAATTTAAAAAAAAAGTATCCATTAAGCATTTTACTTTTATGTCATCCTTATCTACAAACTGTCTCTTCCTCCTGTATTGCTCAGTCAATCCAGTGTTCAGTACAATTGAGAACTGTTCAGAATTGCATCTGAGCTTTTCTTTGGAGGTTAAATTTATCTGCAATTTTGTAATGAAATAAAAATGCTTTTTTAAACAATTTTTTCTCTCTCTCTAGTTGACCAGTGAACGTGTAGAAGCTAGGTAATTAGTTACATGAGGTAATTTGTCACGTGCTGCTGCAATATTGACAGTCCAGGACGGTATGAAGCTATTACATTTAAGACAGAAAAGAGTGATGGTATTGAAATCCACAGTACTTCAAAGCATCTGAGGTTTAAAAAAGGGGGGAAATAAATAAATAAATAAACCGCAAAACTTCCCACCATACTTTTTTTAAAAAGAAACCTAACCATATAATTTCTGTTACATGGTAATTACTTCTCTGCGTGAGCTGTTCACTATTTTCTCCCATTGTAATTTCACATACTGGATAATGAGTATCCTCTGCACAGAAACAACAGTAATGACTGGGCAGAAGCCGAATGGTTTCTTGATGGTCCTACAGTAAAGCATTGTCTCATTTCTTCTCAGTGCATGACTCAAATGCAGGTGTGCAGAGGAGTAAAACAGAAAAGCCAGACTATTAAGTTAAAAAACAAAGAAAGATACTTTGTTGAACAGTCCAGCAGAGCAAAGAAAAGTCATACAGTATAAAATTGGTATGACCGTGAACACTGGTTCACGAACTGATAGGAACATGAGCATGAAATTGGTGTTTTCAAACAATCCCCTGCAGATGACCCTTAGAATACAGCCATTGACTCCATATGGAGGGAAAAGTCTGCCTCTCTTTGTTTCTGAAGGATCAGACACAAAACTTGAAATCATAAATCTCTGCAGAGTATTGCCTGTAATACCTGTTTTTAAAAACTGTCTAATGATGCAGTGCAAGAATTTCGCTGCTGTATCCAAATGCCATTTCAGTTCTATAGAAACAGAGTATGATATGCTAGGAAAGAAATATGCAGTTTCCCTTGAAATATAAATCAATAGAGGATTCTATCATAAAAATTTGAAACTGGGTAGGGAATGCCTAGATATTCAGTTAGTGGGGACATTTAAAAAGCATTTGTTAAACTATCCCTTGTATCAGGCCTTAAATAACCTCACCAAACTTTGGACTAAAAACTGTTACACATATTCTTTGAAATCATTGCAGTTTTAATTTGAAATAGCTTTGGTGATGGATGAGGAATTTAAATTTATACATTGTGCCACTGCTTGCCTGTGGCACAGAACTTGTAAAAGTGTATCCATGGTAAATATTGCCCTCACAAGTAAAAATTTAATGCTTCAACAGGGCACAAACTTACTGTGGTGATAGAAAAATAGATGCCAAGATACGTTTAGGGAAAAAAAATAAAGTTTCCATATCTTTTGAGTGATAAAATTTGCATTCACTGATTTGAACGGATGCTTCATTCCTTTGAAAAAGATGTCTTTTACTTAGGTTGTTGTCATAGTCTGTATTTTAAACAGGGACAAATACCTTTCCTCATGGAGATGACCTGTCTGCTAAAAAAATAGCAGGGGAAATAGAAAGAGAATGTTCCCAAACAACATTAACGGTAGGTAAAAAACTACTCTTACAATCAGTTTTCCAAAAGTAAAAATACAACTCCAATCACATTGAGGCAACAGCCTAGAACAGTAATTACAGCTGATCTCAGCCAAACTTGAGAAATTGTTTCCAGCATATTGCCAAGAGGAAATAAAAATTCCTCAAATTATACCAGCCAAAAAAAGGTATAAAGCAGTCTCATACCTTGTAGAATCCAAAAAGTAATATTTAAATGCAATGCCATCCTCCTATTTCTAGGAAAGAATGATTTCTAGAATTCATTAGAATGTTATGAATTTCACTATATTGAAAAGTCAGTTTGAATTTAAACTGCAAACTCATTCCCAATACAAAGATAAAACCTAAAGAGGAAAAATAAATCTTACAGAATCCTCCTAGAATTAATATTGGATTCTCCAAGTTCAAATTACAATAATACCATCATCAAGAGGGTCCTCAATTAACCTCATCTGACACTCCAAGCCGAATATTTTAAGGGTTGTGAAGCATGCAAATAGAAACGTCAATTAGAGACTGACTGCATACATTGGACAGCTTGTGAGAATAGTGTGAAGAATTATGTAACCTACCCAGTGCTTCGGTAAACACCCACAGATGATGGAGAGGAGGCTGACAAAATTGAGGCTCAGCATCCTAATTCCTTTCTCAGGGAGAGCCCAGAAAGATGAAGAACTTATTTACACAGGGGAGCAGAGCCTCCCTTCACATTCATGCCGAGCTGGGTTTCTGCACGTTCCGGTGACCTGCATCCACACAGCACAAAGCTTATCACGCATTAAGTGCTGAGATAAAATGTATTCTGTGCTGCTTTTGAAGCTCTGGTAGATTCAGAGCGCATTAACTGAAAGCTTAGTGATATTCCTTGGGTGCAGCTGCGCCACAGGCTCTCCTGGAGCCCCACGCTCCTGCTCCCACCTCCGCCTGTCACCACCAGGCATTGCTGCAGCTGGGACAGCCCTTGGCCCGTGGCAAGCACAACCTGGAGGTCACATCGGTGTCCACCAGGATTTATGTGACTGCGCTTTGGCATCGCCCGCCCGGAGCGGGACAGACATCCCAGAAGGGAAAAGGTGAAGGTTGAGGCTGCTGAGCGATGAAATGTGGCTACAAGGCTGTGTTTTCAGGTGGCTGCTTTGCTGGTGGGTCAGCGCTGGGGTTTTGCTGGGCTGAAGTGAGAGGCCAGCATGAATCTTTGTACAGCATTGGTATGAAACCTGTCAGCACTTTGCATAGGCAGCTTGTTAGTAGCAAGAAAGTGGTCTGGGCTTGTGACTAGTTTTTTTTCATTAATCTTCTTGCCTTTTAACTTTCCTTTTGCTTCCATTGTATGTAACCAATATTATATATTTTGATACACCTCCTAGATCATTTTCTCCATGTATCTACTGGAGACTTTGAATCCTTAACCTTTTCTTATGTGCTGAATGCAGCGGCTGTGGCAGAGAAAACACTATTTAGACTCGCTGCTTGTTGTGTACATTTAAAATTCCCTGCTCCCACTCTGACTGTCAAACTTGCACGAGTTGTATTTTATTTCCTGCATGCTGATAGCCCTTTGTCCAAAACATTCAGAAGGGTATTTTCCATATTGAGCCCCAGAAATACTGGTTTAAAAAAAAAAAAAAAGTGAGAAGGGCATAGTTCATTATAACTGCATTATAACTGCACCTCAGCTATCCATCCTCAACTGCTCTATTCCCATTTTCCTTCTGCCATCTGACATAGTTTTCTCCTTCCACTCTTGTTTACCTTTTCCTGGCAGGAAAGTTCCTCTCACCAAAGCATTCTCAAAATGGTGACTGCCATTTTATGGAAAAAATGCCATAAAATATATAAACGCTGTCCCCCTAGTCCCCCAGAAAACACTATTAATAGCAATGTAGTTACTGGGCGTAGTGAAAACTAAGAATAGTGTTAAGTGCTATATCCTAATTAGCAGAGTACAGTAATGCTCTGATTTTAATCAATGGGTTTGGAAGTTCCAGCTTTCATGGTACGTCATGAAGTGC
This sequence comes from Grallaria varia, assembly GCA_013396735.1. Taxonomy (NCBI): domain Eukaryota; kingdom Metazoa; phylum Chordata; class Aves; order Passeriformes; family Formicariidae; genus Grallaria; species Grallaria varia. The sequence goes on from VWZG01008543.1 coordinate 769,391, forward strand.
ATTTCAGAATGCTGCATCACAGAACCCCGGAGCATATTTCATAGGCATTTTCCTCCCCAATTACAAAGGGCAGCATTTCTGCAGCAGCAGTAACATATTTTTGAGGCTTTTTCCCCGGATAAAACTTAGCGGTGCAGCTGTAAACGGGCACTGCATAAGAAATGCATGGACTTAGGGAGCAGTGAGGCAGGTGGCTCTGGGCATCCTTAACCCCTGATGTTCTGCACGGTTGTACCAAAACACTGTTGCTGCCTTTGTGCGCTCTGTGCCTGTCCTCGAGAGGCGTGACACGAACTGTCTTGGACAGCAAATCCAAAGTGGGAAGCGGCAGGAAAAGAACTTACGGCACCGCGAGGCTTAAAGGCTGAAGGCTTTTCTTTCTGCCTTTGCGAAGGAATCATTTTGAACTGTTGCACCGTGGTGGCCCTTGTGGTATTTTCTTACCTTCAACATGACCGGTTTTGTTTGGAAAGGAGGTTTATATGAGACAGTTTCCAGTGTACCTGTGCATCTGTCCTTCCTCCTTCGCTTTCCATAATCTTCCAACTCACTGTAGCATTTCAACCACATTTGGGAAAGAACATCAGGTTCCAAATGTACAGAAACTTCAGGAAAATCAGGACTAGGCTGAAGACTGAGACATGCTGGTCTCTCCCACCAGCCATGTCTGGCCAGGCAGCCTCTTCATGCAGAGCTCCAAAGCCTTGACGGCATGGGCAGTTTCTTCATGCAGAGCTCCAAAGCCTTGACGGCATGGGCAGTTTCTTCTTGCAGAGCTCCAAAGCCTTGATGGCATGGGCAGTTTCTTCTTGCAGAGCTCCAAAGCCTTGATGGCATGGGCAGTTTCTTGCACACCTCATGTGCGTAGAGGAGATGGCAAACTGGGAATACTGGGAGCAAGGACACAGAGGGAAAGGAGGGACACAGTATGTAAGGGATCTAGGGCAGACAGAGGGACAGTGCCCTGGTGTGGTGTGTGCTGGAGGGGTGATTGTAGGATTGAGTATGGGATTATTGGAGGTGTGGGGAGTGTGAGATGAAGGGATGGAGAGCACAGATCTGTTGGAAACCTAACTTCATTTCCACCCATGGATATGAAAAAACATGTTGGTTGCAACGTGTAATTTTGCACAGTTTCTTGAAGCAAGTTAAATAGTTGTATATTCTTACTTGTATTTTGCAAAAAGAAAGATTCCCTTTATTCATCTGAGATATGTTCATGAGGTTCATAATACTAGCTACATAAAAGTACATTTCTCATACTTAAGATTACTTCATGGTTCAATAGGCTGAGTTTTAAAATGGAATAACAGTGGGAACATAATCACACCACACACATGAAACCAGGATTCCCCCACTTTAAAAGGTCTTTGTTCAATACCTCTGCAACATTCACAAAATAGTCTGTGTATTCCTTAGGAAAGAATCTACTAAATGTTTATGAAATACGCCACAAAAGGCTTTAAAAAAAAAAAAAAAAAGGGAGGGAGGAGATGACCACATAACCACTAAACTCTGAATTTTTATCATCACTCTTTATCCTCCATAGACCATAGTCCATAAACCACAAAAGTTTTCTCTGATTAAGTGATTAAGTGTTTAAGTGTTTGTGGAAGGAGTTTCTCTTCATTTCTCTGCTCTCTCAGCTGTTCAAATCACAGTGTGCAATTACGTGAGGAGAGCAGGGACTGCCCAGCAGCTGGTACCCTGCTTGCAGTGCAATGCCATACTACCCTCAGTTTCCAAAATCTTCTATCACCCTCCGGTAGCTTAGGTGATAGTTAAATTGCTCTTTCTTGTGATTTTTATTATTTAGTAAAAGGCAGGAGAGAGTCAGCAGAGTCTCCTAGGATAAAAATTCTGTCATCTCCGTTAATGTGATCAAGGTGGGGGGAACACTGCAATCTGTTTCACTAAAGAAAATAGGTCTGGCTTACTGGCAAGCCGTGAATCTTGTGCTTTTGCTAATCATCTTACAGTGATATTGATAAAGTTGCCACAATAATGTACAAAGCCAAAGCTCTTACAGAAGCTGGTCTGGCTCCAGGAGGTAAAATATTGAATACGTGCCCTCCTTCAAGCCTGACACACATTGGTAGAGACCAGCACCGCAACAGTGGGTACTTTTTATTCAAAAAAGCAGCTTGCAAGGTACCAAACTGCCAAATGGGCAGATCTAGGAATGGATACATGTGAGTTTTGCCCCAAAACTGCAGTTGCAGAGAAGTAAAATCCACAGCACACCAAAGGGGAAAAAAAAAAAATAAAAATCACAATGCTTATTGCCTACACAGACAAAAAATAGAACAGAGTGGGCAGGGAGGTGGAAGCGAACTCGGAGACAGATATAGTGCAGTACTGAATATGCAACTGCTAAAGGGGTCATGCTTTTGTGCAAGCCAAGCAGGACACGTAGGCAGGTCTAGGAGAAGCTATTTCTGCTGATATTCAAAGCCAACTGTCCCTTTTAGAATATCATTCCCTTGCTCTTCCTTATGCCCGTTCGCACAGTGACTCTTCTCCCGTATTCTGCACTTGTAATTGTTTGTTGTTTGATATCACCACTTGCTCACCAGAAATAATAATAAATTGAATATGTAGATTGAAAAAAAAAAAAAAAGCCAATTTAAATTAGGTTAAGAAGAAGTGTTAGAAATAAGCTACAAGAAAAATAGATGAAAATCAGGCTTTTCCCAAGGGATTGCCTCGACACACTAGAGGAAGGAGAGCCAACTCTCCTCCAAATGAGGAACCAGCTTTTATGCAGTGGCCAGTATCACAAAATTTCTTTTTTTTCTATCTATTTCTTAGGAAGATCCTCACTACATCCCACCAGGCACAGATGTAATCAGACAAGTTTTAATCTTTTCTTGTAAGTCAGTCCCCTCAGCAATCACCAGCATTGCATTTCTTTGAATTCCCTTCCAACTGCTCTGAAACGTTATGGTGAGAGATTGTCCAGCCTAATATGCTGGGCCAGGTCCCTTCTGCGTCAGAGGGACTGAAAGGCATTTAGTAGGAAGCATTAAGTGTCTTGCAGGATCAATCAAGATTTTCCATTTCACCATTCCTGAACAGAATGGGATCATTGTTCCTTTCTGAATAAAAGTATGATGGTTTTCCATACTAAAAAACCACACTAAAAAATTTTTAAAAAATAAAATAAAGCAATGGGTGTTTTGCTGTGATACTGCATTGCAGATTCACACCTACTTTTCTGCTGCTATTATCCATTCAGTCTTTTTCAACACTGCTGTTTTCTAGATTTTTCCTCTTACTGAATCTGTATGTTTGATTAATGTTTTCCCAGATGTCTGCACCTGTGGGAAAAAAAGTCACTTTCAGTCTCATTTTGTTAAGTGCTAGGAATCTCTTTGATGATCCATAACTAATTTTACTGTAGTTGTCACAAAGCAGATGTATGGCAATAGTCCCCTAAGAATGCTGCATTCCATCATTACAAACTCCTGGCTTCTCCTTTCTATTTCCCCACCTTTTTTTGTGTTTACTTTTTCATTAGTAATTAACCTTCAAAGTTTAGCATATTCTCTTTCACTGGTTTATTGAACACATTTGACACCTGAGTTATACAGTTGATCCAATCACATTTTATCCCTGCCTTTTTAGTTTCATTCCTTTGTAGAATGTCAGATTAGGATGCAGTTTCAGGAAGACAGTTCTTCATTTTAGTTATTTTGTCTCAATCACTTAGTGCATTAACTCTCCCTATTTCTAATTTACCTGAAATATTTTTGTATTCAAAGGATGAAGAGTCTTTAAAGACTGAAAAGAACTATTAACATGAAAGACTGTAAATAATCCCCACGTAAAGAAGGTGTACTCTTGTTATCTCTGACTCAGCATCCATAATTTGCAATAGCTTCAAAGCTCGTTTTTGTTTCAGCCCTCTCTCCTGGAAAAGTAGAAATCACCTCTGAATTGTCCCTCTTATTTCTGATAAGCTTTAGCTGTTACAAAAGCAGAGAGATGACTGATGCTATTGAATCTGACAACAGGAGGAATTGATGCACCTATCTAAAAAGAAACTCTCCCTTTGTGACTGTACAGAAAACAGGACTATTTGGATTCACAGGGTAGCTGAGGCTGGAAGGCATCTCTGGAAATTGGCAAGTCCAACCCTCTGCTCAAAGCAGTGTCACCTACAGATGTGTTGCTCGGGGCCATGCCCAGCTGGGGTTTGAATATCTCCAATGATGATGACTTAACAGACTCTCTGGGCAACCTGTGACAGTGTTTAATCACTCTCACAGAGGAGAGTTAAAAAAAAATAAAGGGTTTTTTTTTCTTTTGCTTTAAAAGAATTTTTTTTCCCTTTCAATTTATGTCCATTTTCTACTTNAAAAAGAAACTCTCCCTTTGTGACTGTACAGAAAACAGGACTATTTGGATTCACAGGGTAGCTGAGGCTGGAAGGCATCTCTGGAAATTGGCAAGTCCAACCCTCTGCTCAAAGCAGTGTCACCTACAGATGTGTTGCTCGGGGCCATGCCCAGCTGGGGTTTGAATATCTCCAATGATGATGACTTAACAGACTCTCTGGGCAACCTGTGACAGTGTTTAATCACTCTCACAGAGGAGAGTTAAAAAAAAATAAAGGGTTTGAATTTTTTTTCCCTTTCAATTTATGTCCATTTTCTACTTTTGAAAGTCACATCTCATTACACTCACAAAACAGATTTCTTGCCAAGGTATTTTCTGCAGGAAAAATAAATCATCTACGAAAAGCACACCTATTTTTCTGCAGAAGTTGTCAAAGTGCAACTTTGACACCAACCTAGACATTTGTGCTACTGGATATATGGAAGTCCTTACGAAACAATAGTAGTATCTTATTCACTGTAATGTGTATGACAAATACACTGCCTATATAGACAAAGAAAGGAATTATTTGCCACTGAATTTTGAAATACAAGCCATAAAATAATTTACGTCACAGTAATATTGGTAGGTATTAAGCAAGTAATTATGGTATTGTTCTTGTCTTTCTTCTAAAACTTTAGGAGAATTTACTCGTTTGGTTTGTACTCTTAGATTCCATTTCAGTGTGTTTGAGAGGTGTGGACATGCATGAGTGTGGTTACATGCACTGTAGGTCTCTGAAGAAGAAAATATTAAGTGAAAAATTCAAAGAATTTTGTTTGAACCTCGAAGCTGAACATGGGAGAATCCAGGAGGAGTCTATGGAATAGCATTTGAGCAGGAGCATCATTTGACTATCAAAACATTACTGCACTCAAACAATTGCGAAACAAAAACTTGGTGGCCTTTCATGCTGTCACAGCTCCTGTTTCTGGTGCCTTCCTCAGAGAGTCTTTAGTGCCCAGCTGGCCATTTATATGCTTATGTTCAAAGGGGTTCTCCTTCCTTTAAGGAAGATGAAACACAGAATACTGGCCATCTATCTAATAAGGGGAATTGTACCTGAGTTGTTATCGAGGGTCATTCAGCTAAACATCAGCAGGGGGATTGCACTGGGCATATCTTTCACAATAAATGCCCAGAGATCACACCTAGTCAGGACTAGGAGAAGTTTTTTGCATGTAAGCTCTGATGAGCTAAAAACTCACTGAAACTGGATGCTGAAGACACTCACTTTTATTATCTACAAAATTTTCCACACTAGGACTTGTAGAGGTGGGTGGAACCTGGGGAGCACTGCAGACCTTCCAGCCCTGGGGTCTGACTACACACATCTGGGTGATCTGACAGCCCCGTCCTCTATGTAGTGGTACTTTGTAGGATGGGAGTCAAGGAATGCTGGCTGTGTTTCCCATCTGGATGATCAGGCAGGAGCTGGACTTTGAAATATGCTTGAAGGTATCCCTGCAACGCAGCCCAGACATGGCAAAAAGCAGAAATGAGGAATTGGTGTAATGGGCGATTTCATTCTGGCAACTGAAGTTGGTGCTCTGGCAGGGACCAAGGCATCAGCTTCAGTCTGGAGGTTAGTCAGGGGCAGGGCGAAATTTCTGTTCCAAAAAGGAAAGGCAAGCCCACAAAGATGCAAATGGACGGTTAATAGATGTTACCTTTTGCCAGAAAGCTGCTTGAACTTTGGGTCTTGTAAATCACAGGTAAGTTCCTTGACTTGGCTATTTCTACCTGTGTTTATCCTTATCTCTGCCCTGGGTAATACCCTTTAACCTGCTGACACAGACCATGATATTTCAGCAACTATGGTCCACAGCTGTGGTCTGAATGTTTAAAAAATTAAAAAAATAAAAACAAAACTTGAGAGGATACGGTAGAAAGGAAAAGCAATGCCACTTTTTGCTGAGTTTTGTTGGTTTTTGGGGGTTTTTTATACAGTGGATTTGACAGTGGGTGGAAAGTGGTGACTCAGACATTGTCACAATGTTGACACTCATCTGTCTGGAAGGGTGTTGTGCCATGTGCTGTGGGAGAAGGAGCTGGCACGAGGGAGGGAAGAGGAGGGAACGAGATGCTGTTTCTTGGATTAGAGCTTTAGTAAGCTACCAGAAGAGAGGAAATTCAGATGTTTAGCTGGCAGCAGTTGGTGATGAGGGAAGAACCTTGGCTCGGTTCCCTGTTGGGCACAGGGAGCAGTTCCCCTCCATCTGTTGGGAGCTTCTGATTAGATGAGGTGGGTTAAATCTTCCTTCCCTCCGCTCTCCCTTCCCAAAGGTTGTGAAATCACTTATTTGTGTTGCTGGGAGCAAGGGAAGAGAAATGAAACCACAAAGCCAGTGCAGGGGGTTTTATGCTCTTTGCAGGTTGCAGGGGCTGAAAAGAGACCATTAAAGTGATTGAAGATTGATGGAAGTGATAAGATGGGTGAAAGGGTCCAGAAGGGAGCAAGGAACGGTGCATTTACTTAACAGGGATATCTTAAGTTTCTCTGTCAGGCTGTCTTGTTTGCAATCTGTTTAAATACTTGCTCTTACCTTCTAAAGGGCGACAGTGGCCTACTGTACATGTCTTAAAATGATTTTGAAAAAGGACAAATTTATATCTACAAGTGTGTGGATTGGTACAGAGAAAAAAAGTGTTGCTACGCACATTCCATGTGCCAATGTGACTTGTCTCAAGGCCCTGCTGAAGTAAAATCAGCTGCATAATGTTATAGCAATTTTTTCCACCTACAGGCTCTCCTTAGCTGCCATAGTGATTAAGCTGAGATTGTACAAGATTGGAAATAGAGGCCAGTACGAGCTCTTCAGGCAGCAACTCACTGACATCAAGCTCTGGCAGGTTTTCGAGCAATAAAACAGACGCACGATTACAATAAATAAACAAAATAAACACAAACAATAATAATAACAATAAGAGGAGGAGTAATACGAACAGTAATGACAACAATAAAAAATATGCACTGGGAAAAACCTTCCAGCAAACCCCAAATACATACAGGCATACAGGCCAAATCTGAAGGAAAAAGAGAAAAATAAAAATACTGATTCTAAAAGAGAGGAGGAACCTTTCTTGATTCCTTCTCTAGTCTCTTCTCTCGCTTCACCTTCCTTGGCTTATCTCCTTGGATTCCTTACCCTTCCTGCTATGATATTGACCCATCTCCTATCAGGACATTAAACTGCATAAATGCACCAATACAACAGGCTGTTCTATTCATGTAGCAGCCCCCTGTGAATTCTTCAATAGTCATCTGGCCTGGCACAATATAGTCCATCCCCCAAAGAAAAAAAAACAAACCAAAAGACAGCCACAAGCATCCCCCAACCCAGGGCAGCATCTTTACACTGCCTCCCTCTGCTCTGCCAGCCCAGCAGTTTGTGTTGCTGACCCTGCCTGCCTTGTCCTGGGGTTATCTCAGGAGCAGAAACGACAGCAGCCTCTTTACTGTGAGAGGGGGAAGGAATTTTGTGATGTGGATTCTACATCAGCCACTAAAGCAGCAGCTTTTCCACTGCGGGTTGACCAGAAATTAGGCTGAGATTACACTGGGCCCATTGAAGGTGGTTGCTTTTGCTAAATTCAAATTCGTAAGGTTATTATAGTCATGAGTTTTCTTAAGTGGGATTTTTTTCTGTCTTAACAAGTGGAAAGAGGCCATAACACTGCTTTTATACAATCGCAGAAAGGTTTGGATTCGAAGGGACCTTAAAGATCATGTAGTTTCAAACCCTCTGCCACGAGCAGGGACACCTACCACTAGACCAGGTTGCTCAAAGCCCCATCCAGCCTGGCCTTGAACACTTCCAGGGAATGGATCCTCGGCTTCTCTGAGCAACCTGTTTCAGTGCTTCAACACCCTAAGAGTAAAGAATTACTTTCTAATACCTAATCTAAAGCTACACTCATTCAAACTGTTATTCCTTTTCCTACCAACAGATGATGTGAGAAAACATCCCTCCCCATCCTTCCTATAGGCCCCTGTTGAATACTGGAAGACCATAATAAGTCCTCGTAAGGTTTTCAAAGTTAAACACTCCTCTTCCCGCAGGACTGGAAAACCCAAATAGCCAAGAAAGCTCCCATGAAGCATTTTTCTTTCAAGCATGCTCATTTATAACCCAAACTAGCTAATTTGCATCTCGATTTACATATATTCCACAGTACTTTATTCCATTGATTGGATGTCTGTAAATTTACATTTCCATCACTTCCACATAACAGCAGTGGTAGGTCACAGTGACCTTACAAATATCTTGTCAAAGCCTTTTGTGTCAAAACAGCACAACCTCAGAAATGCGCTATCAAAACATCCCCATCACCCAACGTCAAAACAGCTTCATCACAGAGCCTAAGCACATTCACATCAAACAAATTAACATATCAAGGCTTTATTGCTTTAATATCCAAGTAAAAACCAAAAACCTAATGCCTTCCCTGTGAAAAGAAAAGTGTTCTTACTCCCATTTCCCACTGCTAATTAACAAAATTCCTGTCTACTGGGGTGTCTCAGGAGTGATTCTTCCTTTTTTTTTTTTTTTCCTGACAGTATGACTACAGTGACCAACATTTTCATTTAGCCAAACTTGCAAAAATGTCTGGAAGAGGCTTCGGGGAGCTTAGTCTCAGCGATTGTCAAGTCAGTAACATTCCTGGCTAGATACAAAACTATTCAACAAAGTGAACAGCACAACAGAAAAATTTTATAAACAAAACCAATACACAGTTCTGGACCATCTCCTGTTGCATTTAAATTATCTCATTGTTCAGTTTTCAGGAGGAACCTAACTTAGTGCTTGGTTTCACTGCAAGTGACTAAATAAATTGGGGAGAAGCACACACTGCACCTTTCTTTTTCTTTTCTAATAATGTAAGGGAAGTAAGATAAATAACCCTCAAAGATTAAATCCAACTGTTTATAAATCACAGTCTCAGTGGTTCCTTTGCCCTCCTGCCCATCTGCATACCAGGCAAAAAAGTACCCAACTCTCATGCATAACCACACAGTTTCACAGCAGTGCAACTGAATCCACGTGAAACCCATAATTTGAATTGTAAAAGCCTCTCCACCTCTGCTTTGTGAGCAGGGTGTTTATAAGGGTGGTTTTCCAGGACACATCCCATCACAGGGCAGTGTTCTTGAGTGAAATACACATAACATCCAAACATAAAGGCGGCCAGGACAGCAATGTTTAGTGTAGCCTTGAATAAGGACATGCAGAGAACATCAACTGAAAATGCAATACTACAGTAAACCAGTCTGGAATATCAGCACCACAAATATTCATGTTTGGGCAACACTCTCAATTTCAGGCAATTACTTTCTTAATAGGGAAAACATTAAAATACAGAATAAATAAATATAAATCAGTTGGTTACAGTCTATTATTTTTTTTCAGGATGTTAGCTAACAACCAAAGCAATTAAATTTACAAGCAAGAAGGTCATAGGCAATCTGCTCTTGACTAACTGACCTTGTAGTAAAGATGTTGTGTCACACCCGTTAGCACTGGGGCAGGATCCGTTGCATTTGGCTCTGCTTCCCACGAGTCATCTCTGTGGCAGCAGGGGGTGATAGCAGGAACTCAGATTGATTATATCAGGGCAGAACAAATCAGACACAGCTGCTGCAAGTTGGTAGAGGCAGACCTGACTAGGGCATTACTGTTATCCCCAAGAAAACTATATGGGGGCACAACCATATATCTTGATCTTATATAAATGTTTTCTATTTAATTTTTCAGATTTGGTTCATTCCAAAACTCATTCTTTTGAAATTTGTGACTTTTTTTTTTTTTTTTTTTNTTGGTGATTTTTTTTTCGCCCCTTAAAAATGGTGTCTCAGTATATAGAAGATATTCCCTCTATTTTAAATGAGAAGACTGCTGCAGAATTCATGAACTTCTTGAGTGTGACTGATGTGTTGAGATAGAAAAACAATTCACTGTGCTATAATTGTAGCTTTTAGTTTATACTTAACTATGCTTTAATGGATCGTTACATTTATTCATACTTTACTTTCATTTTCTAAATAGTATATTACTGGCTTGCAATCTGTAGCCTGAGAACTAATCTTGGGATTTCAACAACCAGCTTCCCAGCAGTAAAGTCTCTCAATATTAGCTCTTCTTACTTTCTTCCACTTCTCCAAGTTCTTCACTGAAAACGAGACGAGCAAAACAAGTTTAAATTCAAGGGGGGAAGTACTTCAGCTCTCCCTGGCACAAACTTCTGCTGCCTGAGAGCAGGCAAGGAAATAGGAGCTGTTTCCATAGGTTGACGTGAGCTACGGGAATCACGTGAAGTGACACACACATGTGTGTAAAAAAATATATGGATTAAGAAGAGCACCACGGGGCGCTGTAATTACAGAAGGGAATAGCAAAAAGAAGTGGAGAGTCAGAAGAGAGCGATATGAATGAAGGAATAAAAAGACCTCATGAAATTGAAAGTGGGGCAAATTTCTTCTTATGTAGCTTTAAGTCCGCTCTATTTTTGCTATCCAAAGAAAGGAGGATGGCTGAGAGACCTGAGCAGTCTTCACATGAAGGACAAGAAGAGGCTGCAGGGCTTCACTTGCAGAAGGACTTCCAGGCAAGGCAGCTGCAATGGTTGCTAATGGTGAAATGGTAAAAAAGCTGCTGAGAACTTGTGACGTCCCAGAGAATTACTGGAAGAAAGGCTGCCTCGACTGGAAAAATACTCCTTTATTAATAGATCCAAGGGAGCAAAACTACTAGGGACAGTGGAGGATGGAAACTACTTAAAACTTACTCCATCGCCTAAATTCTCTCCCAATTTACAGCAGGGGCACCAGCCTCTGTGGCTGTATCACTCAGGCTAAGGTTTCAGCGCTGTGGGAGTCACTCGGGGGTGACTCTGAGGCTGCTGCAGAAGCACCAGCCTCGCAGGGATGTGCCAGAGGTCAGAGGCAGCCCCTGGCATAAGAACCTCCCTTGGCTGGGAGGAACCTGGCGAATTGAGGAGGTGTTTCCAGCATTCTTGTAATTCGTGGCGCCAGTTACTTCTACCAGAACTCGTTCCAAGCTGTTGAGTGGCTCTATGCACAGGCCACCTGTGCATTGCCCAGGGTTTATATTAAAGGTGGCACTAAATACATGAGGATTCCCTTTCCAAGCAGAGAATCCCTGTCTCCGTGGAGCCCAATAATCACCATGACCAGAGGTGGGAAGCGACTCTCAGTATAAAGGAGCTTTCGAGGTCCAGCTTAGATATGTTGGTGAAAATTACAGTTGCTCCTTGATTTGATCATTAAGTTGGTGACATAACTGAGAAACTGAGTGTCATCTCTCTGACCATGCCACGGGAAATAAGTCCAGTTGCATACAAAGACAGGCAGTACTTCAGATAACTAGATTTACAGTAGTAAAATACAGTCCTCCTGTTTAAGGGTGTGGAGCTCCCATTTTATGCCTATTTTATGCACAATATTATGCTACTGCAACTTAGTGAAACCCAGTTTGAAGCAGCAGTAATGTTACATCATTTGACCATGGCTGTCCCGAGCAGAGGGAGCTGTGCCTGTGTGTGCCACTCTTTGGGAGACAGATTGCCCCAAAATACTGGCAGTGGCAGCAGAGGGAAGGGATAAACTGTTTGGACTGAAGTAACAAGAAGAAAGAAAAAAAACCAACCCAAAACACAGAAAGCTTAAATACAGAACGTATTTCAGTAAATTTCAGCCATCGTAGCTTTTGCAGGCAATTTCTCTTCTAGTTCAATACTTTAGCTCAACATGCTTAAGTCTTCAGAGGCTGCGCTGACAAGCAAAAAGTCTAATTACCGTGTTTAGTTTGCTCTTTTTAGCATGCTCTGCAGGCCCTGTCATCATTTCACTGTGACAAGAAGTTGGTTTTTTTTTTCCTTGCAGCAAGTTCTTCACTATTCTTGTTAAAATAATACTGCACCAGAGATTGCTTCGATTGTTTAGTTATGTTTAAATTGCCATTAATGCCGTTTTCCTTTAAAACTTCTTCCTGTGTGTTTACTTTTATACATCTGGTGGAGAAACGTATTTGCTTTTCTGTCTGTTTACTATCACACACAAGAGAATACATAAATCAAATACTTTGTCCCTAGGGCTTTACTTGTCTTGTCTTTATGCTGTATCAAAAATTGCAATAAACAATGTTAAGTAATAATCCTATAAAGACATGAAAGGGGAATGTGGCACAGTGACGAATTGCTGGGAGTTGGATGTAAAAATAATCTTTTGGAAAAAGAGATGAATTCTCATTATAGTTAATTTCTTTCTTCTTTATTCCTTTTTCTAATTTGAGGTTTAAATAAATTTGATATACAGAATCATATACTTGTGAAAAAAAAATCCCTTGCAACACAGCAGAGATGGATAAAAGACCCAGTTGCATCTAACATGCCCTCATTTTGAATCTGATTTCAATTATTATTTCTTCTTATTGTTGTAAAAGAGATAACTTGACAAGCATGGATGGCTGTGCTGGCAGTGGAAGAAGATCCTCATAAGACAGATGTCTTACTACCAAAAAGGGAGTAAAAGATCACCTAATAGTAGAATTTTGCAGGTTGCACATCAGAGGGGCACTGAATTGCAGCATGCAAAATGTTGTTCATGGAGCAAGGTGTGATAAAGAAGTGAAGGAAGAAAAACAATCCTAAACTTGTAAAGATATGAAGTGAGAGAGGTGGGAAATAAGAAGCACTGAAATAATGCACTTGGCATTTTCTTCCATGAGATCGAAAGACCAAAAGCCTAATCACATTGTCAGGCAGTAACCAGCCTACTGCAACAGGGAAAAAGCAGAGATGAGAATGGAAATTTTCACAATGGCACAATGTCTTATAATTTTATTGATCCTTTCAGTTCATCCAACTTTCACTTGACTCTGTTGAGTGTCTTTTTTTTTTTTTTTTTGGGGGGGAGGGGTGATTTGTCTGTTTCTATGTCTGACTTTACCTCATCCCAAGCATTTTTGCCTGAAATGTCACATGGCTTTTCTACTTGTCCATCTGCTCCATCTGCTGCCTGTCCCCTGCCTGTACAGTCCCAAACCAATTCAATTCCCACTTTCACACAGCACTGTGGCAATGGCGGCATCTGGCTGGAGAATCATACGGTGGATATGACAATAGTGACACTGCTGTTGTCATTTGGGATAACAGAAATAAGCCTTGCAGGGTTGCTACAGATAAAATAGGATGCTTTCTGTGATATTAAATCCACAGTTGATCACCTAGTTCCTCTTTGTCTCCTTGGTCAGAGATTAAGAACTGATACAAAGGCATTAAATTCTATACTGAAAATTATGGGAACAAAGTCTGCTTTTCAGTTCAGCCATGCCTTTATCAAAACACAGTTGCCTCATTGTAAACCTTGTTATAAACCACCACATCTATTGTTTCGCTGCCATGCTATACATTTTTTAAAAGTCTTGAGATATCCAACCAAAAAAAAAAAAGAAATTTTGCATGAAAATACATTGTGATAAATACGTAAGTCAAACACAATGAGCAGCTTCTAATGGCAGTCAAAGTGCTGAGTAATCAGCATCCATGGCCAAAAAGTTCTTGCAAGGTTTCACTCAGACACTTTTAATGAATTTTCACTGCTTTGTGTATCCTTCTTTTTTCTTCTCAATAGCAGCTAGGTCATGTCTTTTTGTCTGTTTTTAAACTACTAGGGATGTCTGCAGATAAGCCAACATCCAAGTGCCATCTGCACAGTTTTGCATGTTTTTTTATGGATTTGCAGTTTTGGATGTTTGTGCTTGGAGCGCTTGGTTGGTCATACAATGCAGTATGAATAAGAAGTGTCAAATTCTCAGAAATACTTGTGTGTGTGCATATATTTTCAAATGGCTGAAATGTTATTTTTAAGCATTCAGCTTCAAAGACCCACCTACCATTCAACGGTTGCATTAATATAAGCACAGTTTTAAGCAGAGGAGTTCATTCCTTATTCTGATGTAGTGTCAGTCCTGTTTCATCTAAACTTTATCCCCTGTCAAACAGTAAAGCTGAGAGGATGGCAAAATAAAATAAAAAAAAAAAGACTTTAGTGCTAACAAACTTTGCCTGTTCCCCCTTTTGACTTTTCAAGTGTCACTGCTATTTATTTAAAAGGAGAAGAGATCAAACACATATATGATACTTACAAATAACATGACATTAAGAGAAAGAAAACAAACAACCAAACCGACCAACCAAAACTCCCAAAAAAGGAGGATTTACAGCACTGCTGAAGGACAGGGATTCAGTTGGGGTGATCCTGTGTTGCTTGCAAACATCTGAACCCCATGAGATATTAGACCTGGCCTCAAAGGACAGCAAAAATAGGACACTTTGCAGGTTTAAAGGTGCTTTAAGGAGTACACACAAGCCAAGACGCTGAAAGGCAAAGCAGGCAATGTTCATCCCATCTGCCAGATAGCTCGAAGCTCAAGGACACGCAGCGCATTCGTCTAAAACTTCAACAGCCTCCTCAGAGTCACCAAGGAAAATGGGAGGGGGGAAGCTTCAAAATGTAACTAATCAACTGTAAAGAGAAATTTCCTTCTCACTACAAAGTGCAGCGATGGTGACATACACAGAAGGAATTAACCCCTATTTCGCCTCATCACTGGAGGCTGGTGGGTAACTTGGGGAGTATTGGCTTTCCTCTGTTCTAGGTTGGCTCTGGCAGTGCAGACAGACAAAAGCAGACAGTTTTAACAGAAGGAAAACATAACATAACTTGTAATGTTACCTGTGATCTTAGGCACTCCTTTCAGACTGGAAGGCTGATGGAAGGATCTAATAGATCCAAGCAACTGCCCTTAAAGGAGATGGGAGGGTATTCCAGCAGCTGGATTTTTGTGTCTGGATGGTGGAGCAATTTCTCAGGGTCTGTTTTTCTACACTCTGCTTGAAAAGAAAATATAAATACTGGCTTCTCTGAAGTTAACAGAAGTTTTGACATTTGATTTCAATGGTGCCAAGATTTCCTAAATGCATTTGTTTCTTCTGTTCACCAGAGTGTTATTATTGCTTTCAGCATGGCACCTCAAGGTTGATGGCTGCACCCCAGAAGATTAAATGGATTGAATGGATTCACTGCACAGAATGTGACTTCTTGTTGTTAGCCCCACTGTCTGCCCTCTCTCACCTCAATGATCAGAGGAGCAAGTCATCTTAGAGAGAGTCGTTTTGCCCAGAATACAGATGCATTCAGCATTGCAGGATCTTATGGGAGAGGGGATAGTTTTTATTACGGAAACTCTCATAGCGTAGAAGTGATCAGACTTGGAAGTATACAAGTTGTTCTTCTCTGATGAGAGCAGGCACTTCTCATATTCTTAGACCAACATCACTGGTCACAGCATATAGGACCACACTTAGGAAGGAGACAGCCCTATTTAAAAGTCCACAAATCAAATCCTTGTAGATCTGTTGGAAGAATAAAGGGTAAAAAAATAGGCTTAAGAATGTGCAACAGCTTTGCAGTCAGAGAATTCTTAGACTTAAGTCTGTGAAATTAATTTGGTGACCATTTTAAAGAGAGGCAATAGATAAGTGAGATTAACCCTTAAATTACTGCATGCTGTGAGGAGCAGTCTGCAGATCAAAGACTTCAAGTCGTTGGAAAAGAACTTTTTTTACAAACAGTCAGAGAATGAGACAGAGGTGAGCTGGTACTGGCCCTAGTTAGCTCCAATCCCTCAGGAAAATTGCTCAGAGTCCTAAGGACTGAGAGGTACTTGGCAGTAGCAATCAATATGATGCAGTGGCTCTTTGATTGCTAGGCAAAAGTTCAATGATTAAACTTTAATGCAGAAGCTCAGAGCAAATGTTGTAGAAATTTCAATTGTGTTAAAAAAAGATTAACTGGAAATATTGTCTTAAATTTTAAAACCGCAGGTAGGTAGTAATCAGCTGGAATGTATCTAAGTCTATTTTATTAAAACTGCACTTACAGACCACTTACTTATTTGTAAGGACTTCTGTGGGGGGACAAAGTTTTAAGTCCCAGAATTTAATTACTAAGCCACAATAGAAGGTAAGTGTTCAATTTGCTTTTCTCTACTATTACTCATATTATGTGCAGAACATGGATTGCTTTGGCATCAACACCAGTTCCTGAAAAGGTTTAGATTCCCAACACTTTCAGATTTGTTTAGTGAACAATTTATTTCATTACTTGTACTAAGCACTAATATTGTATTTGTACATATATGACTACCAAAGGATGTTCTGTCTTTTGTTCCTTGTACTTACTGGGGTCTCAATTATTTTAATGTACAACCTTAGCTTTTAATAAATCAAAGACAATTGTCTACAACCACTAAACCCAGAACAAAGTGATCACCTTGGCAGATTCATCGCCCATACTGCACATTTCAACTCCTTTTACTTCACATTTGTTCCCCTGGAGCTCTCCCATAAAAAGAATGAAAATTTCAGGGAAGTAATAAAGTAATAATTTTATCAATAGTAAAAATTAAAATTCCCGTCTGTGACACTGTGCATGTCATGAACTATTATAATGCCCAATAGTGTAATTTGATTATTGTAAAATAATTATACTTAAGATTTTAATCTTTTTTACTATCTTACCATGCTGCTGATATCTATCCTCTTCATACCATGACATATACAATGACACAGATTATGGCAGTTCTACCTGGTAATGATGCCAGCACAAAATCAGACATGAATTCCCCCAAACTCAGGCTGAAATCTACAGTTGGATCTGTGCAACTGTTTCTTCTGGAAGCTGATAGGAACTTCATACAATATATTTATCCAAGGACAGATTTTAGGCCTGGTATCAGTAGCCGTGCTGCTTTCACTATCTAGATTCTAACTACAAGTCCTGCCTTTAGTATCAGCCTTCTCATTTTAGGATGTTGTCATCGCACTGTCACTTAATGCGAAATTTTCTAAGCTGCTTTTGTGTCCTTTGGACTAATTTCTGGCATGTATTGGGGTCTCTGGGACAAGAGGGAGTGGATTTTCAGGCAAATTATCTTAGCTGATTCTAGGGGCAGGATAAGGTTTTCTTGAGGTTGGGTTGAAAGCTCTAACTTTTATTTGCCCTGCATTGGTGTTAACAACACACCCATGTTTTGGCTACCACTGTTCAGTCAAGGGCAAGATCCTGGGTGGGGACACCAGTGGGCCAGCTGACCTGCACTGACCAAGGGGATATTCCACACCATATGATGCCAACCCAGATATAAAAGCTGGGGCGAGGACCAGGAAGGGCAGGCACTCATTGTCTCTGATGGCCTCCTGCTAACCTCCAACATATGCGTAGGGGCCCTGCTTCTCAGAGACGTGGCTGACCATCGCTGGGACGTAGAGATTAACTGCTGGCTTCTACTGTTGCTCTTGCTTTTTGCATAAATACAAACTGCTTTATCGCAACCCGTGATTTGTGGTTGGTTGTTTGTTGTATTTTTTTTGGTTCCACCTCGTTCTCTCCCCTGTCCGTCTGGGAAGGGGAGCGATGGAGCAGCTGGGTGGGCATGTGACATTCAGCCAAGGTGAACCCACCACATCTGCAGACAACATTTGGCAATGTGGCCGTAGTAGCAGATGGTATAAAGTGGGAGAGGAGACGGTCACCTTCATGTAAGGGACACTTCAATGTTATTCCCATAAAAAGGTTTCAAAACCAGACAAGTTTTAATTTCTGAAAAATCTCAGTTTCATACGCTGAAAGAGCAGTTTTTAAGGGGAGACAAGGAAAAAAAAGCAGTAATAGAGACAGAAAGAACAAAACACCTTCAAAGGAGACATCAGTTGTTGGGTAAGAGTGGAAGAGAGTGGGGGATGCTAACAGCACGATACTCTACACAACAAAGAAGCACATAAGCATATTGAGGATCATTGAATAGTTTTCCTTGAAATCCCCTTCACAGATAACGAGAATGAGGAAATCAGAGAGGTGAGTCATGAAAGGATCTGCTGGGTGAACTGTCTGATGGAGGAAGGAAGGCATGAGATCATGTTTTATGGCCGAAACCATTTCATCCTTGACTGATAAATTAAGTGATGCAGAAGTTCTCAGCATGGAAAAACTAATGGTCCTAAAACAACTTAGGAAAAAACCCAAGCTGTCTTGTCTGAGTGGAAGGGAGATGTCCTCTGGTGTGTTGCAGTGCCTGATGAGTATCCTCAGCATGCCCATGCCTACTACACATCTCCTCAAAGCATGAGCCCATCTTTACCCCAGACAGAGTGACCAGGAGACCTTAAAGGGAGTTGGAGGCCAGTTCAAAGGCTTCCCTTTCTGGGCTGTGAACTTCTGTCCAGTGAGCTCCCATCAGGAGTCCACACATCTGACCTGGGTTCAACACTCCGAGGGAGGAGGTCTTACCCCTTGTATCAAAAATGTTGGAAAGATTCCAGAAAGGTTTTTCCCAGTTTCTACAAGCAATACAAGCTCTTGGTCCTATGTTAACAAAAATCATGATGTAGGGACTAACTTTGGCAGCTTGATAACCTTCTGTACAGCAGTAAACAACTATTGCCTGGGAGAACAGAGCAGCTCTTATCAGCATCTCCTCAGCTTCTCTCCAAGCTGTTTGTTGCACTGAAACCAAGTCTTTGTAAGACACAGGCAGCAGTGCAATGCTTTTTCTACTTCATTTCCCTGAGTACCTTATAAGACATCCTAGGATGTTCTCACATGCACAGGAACCAGTCTTTCTCTAAGAAATCTTGCAGGAGATGCAAGAAATGACAAAGATGCTTGAAGTCAGGCCCAAGGTTCCCCTCTAACTCCTGTTCTTGAAGTCAACAGTGATCATCTGTTCACAAGAATACTTGGTGTGCATTCATTATTGGAATTACACAATCAGGAATTACACAATAACATTTTGCTATTTTTCCATCAGCTGTTGATGTGAGGGGGTTTGATTACATAAGCTGCTAAAATCATGCTAAAACTGGTATCTGACTAAATCAAATAAAACGTTCTTTATACTGTCCCTTGAACTGCAGGTCTTCCATTGCTAATTCTTGCCATTTCTTTTCTCTGTTGCTTTAATTTCCCCAAAAGCCAGTTCCTTGGAAATGTAGTTCTTTGAGGTTATTAGAGTGGGACTCACCATTAGCAAATATTACAGTTAGAGGCCTTACAACAATATTTTTCAAAGTTATGGCTAATGCACAGACTCTAATAGACTGAAATGGCTCCAAAAGAGCTTAATTTACACACAAAAGGAGTTTAAAGTAGGTTTTGCAAGAATTGTCTGTGATTTTGTTTATAAAAGATAGCATTAAACCCATACAACAACAAAAAAGACACAGAATCACAAAATGGTCTACAATAAACTAAAGCAGTTTTTAACATCATCACACTAAATTTCTATCTGACTTTGAGTTCCAAACATGTCTCAGTGTTATAACTTTGATAACT
Organism: Grallaria varia; assembly: GCA_013396735.1. Lineage (NCBI taxonomy): Eukaryota > Metazoa > Chordata > Aves > Passeriformes > Formicariidae > Grallaria > Grallaria varia. Next base: position 789,186 of record VWZG01008543.1, read on the forward strand.
CTTATCCATGGTTTGACTGTCATTTTTTGATAAAATGTTAGTGTTGTATTGTCATTACAGCTCTGTAGCAAGAAATGACACAATGAAAGAGAGAGTGAAATGACATTATCAGGAGCCACTATCTCAGAATCTGTTTCAAATTTGTATACAAAGCCATTATGGTGCCCTGCTCTGGCTGATGCAGTAATGTTTTACAGTACAATTTCATCTGCAGATGTTGCCAAAGGACAATATTCCACTACATTGACTAATGCATTTCTCTGGAAATAACCTTCTGATTTTAGTGAGACTTGATGCTGCATAAGATGCCATTCAGCATGAATAAAGGTGTCAAAATATGGCCTGGAGTTATTATCTGTATAACCCAAACCTCAGTAAAGCAATGAGATAGCCAGATTAATGGCTAATGCCTGGGATGGTATTCCTATCTTAACCCATGCTGTCTGGATGAAGCTGAATAATAACAGGTGCATAGTATGTCATCAGGCTCTGAAATACAGTTGCAATAGTATGAAATTTCAGAATAAATATCTGCCTTCATCCTCTTTTATTCCCCTCGTGAATTTAAGTCAGTTCCCTAAAATATTGTTTAATATGATTTTAGAGATTTAATAGCATCTATTGACCAAGAGAGGACAAATGTCAGTTCTCTCCCCAGCTTGTTCTCTGTAGGATATGTTTGTTTGAGAATGCTTTCTCTTTTTAGTTTTACACTAAGAAACATCTTCTCAATTAACTTTGAAGCAATCAAACAGCTTTCCCCAGCTAATGAGAGGTCTTTAATGATACCTAACAACATGTTCTGCATAGTACTTTGGGATGCTTTGAATATAAAAAGTATTACAACAAGCTGGATTCTATTTTTATGCTGTCTTGTATCATTTTCCACACCAGTTGAATTGCTAATAATGGCAAAGTCTAACTCGTATATGCACAACATGAAAAAAAATTTAATAAAAGTGATAATTATGTTATTATGTAATTTTGAGTGCTATATGGACATAAAATACGAATTTACTTTAGTGATTTCATAAAGTAATCCAACATATTTCTGAATGTTTTAATAGCAAAGAGAATGAAATTAGTTATCATTCCTTGGGTACTTCAAAGTCTTTCACTATTGTATCTATGACAAATTTTTCATGCTTACATAATTATTTAATACAGCACAAACAAGTCAGATAGAAAGGACGGGCACGTCCATAGTTCATCACTCTGGGTTTCCCACTGCATTTATAGTGAATGTGTACAAATGAAAGGCCAGAGCAACCTAGTGCCAAATTTTGTGTTCATAAATCCAGATTAGGTCCAAAATTCATTCCTAAGTGAACAGAGACAAGAAGCTTTCCAACTAATATAGAGATTCATAACAACCCAAAGAGCTCAAGTGTTCCCAAAAGAAATGTGCATTTGAAATGTTGACTCAGGGCTATAATCTATATAGGAAATGCAGGCACAAAAGGAGTTTTTGAGGAGGATAACTGGGTTTTAGGACAGTAGTGCAAGAAGACAGGATATTATCACTACCCTACAACTATGCCAAGACAAAATTACCTGACATTAGAAGCACAATTCTTGATCTTCCCTAGTCAGAAGTAGTTTAAGTTCATAGCTTTGACCTTATACGATGTCATATGCAGACAACTATTCACTAGTCCAAGCCAAAGAAACACTTAATTGAAACAATACTGCAAATATATCCAAGATTCAGAGGCCAAACTGCACAACAGAAGGAAATGAAGAAAATTGTCATTCTAATTATTAATGAGGATGCTTATCCAGTTGGAAACAATACAGGTGATACTTAAGAAAGGAAGTCTTCCATTTCTCAGATGGGAGATGTGTTATTAACTTGTTCAAAAATTAGAGAATGACATCATCTCCTCTGGTTACAGTTTTGACTGAAGTGCCCATCACCGCTGTAATTGCAAAGGCAATACACTGAATTTGCCCAGCAGAACAGACTTCTCAAAGCATAGAAAATGGTCTCAAGGCATGAAATTGTTGCCATTAGCTCAGGCATGATGGCTGTGCTACTGGGTATATACATTTGCAGAACTCAAACAGCTTAGAAAATAAAAGTTTAGGTGCCAAGGGGGTCTCACAGACTGAAACGGACATTTGGGGATTTATGACTCAGCCTGAAGCTTGCAAGTGTTCTTACATTACACTTGAGGGTGCCCAGAAGGGTACCTGATCAAAGCCAAATTTATACAAAAAAATTTGAGAAGAACTTGAGAGAGAAAAAAACATAATTCAACTCCAAATAAATGCACATCTTGACACCTTTTCTTCTGCCATAAATTTATCTCAGGAGCGTAACTCGTGCAAATACACTGGGAGGTTGCCTTTACACTGGCTTCAAATCTGGGTGAGTTGCACTTAAGAACTAAGAGGTCATCCTTCTTTAAACGTGTCAAAATATGCACAGCAATGACCCAAGGCATGTTTTAGTAAGCGTTTGGTTTATATATTTGTGCAAGTTATGCTTTACTGCACCGATATCTATGTGTGTATGTTTATTGAAACACAGCTAAAGCTGCAGCAGGGTAAGAAAAGTGGTTATATCTGGTAAGTAGATGTGTTGGAAGCAGAATTGCAAACCTTACAGATAAATAAACATGCTCCATAACTACAAAATATAAGCAACTCCATAAAAAAAAAAAAGTTTAATTCTTGCTAAGCTATTTTTGAAATGAGATGTGAGTGTAGTTTGCTGAATGTTTTTGATGTTGACAACAAAACAATTGAAATTGCTCTTCAATTGAACATCAGGGTAGGAAAAATCATCTGTATCATCTGTAAAGCCTGAGGTATAATGACAATTCAATACCCTTAATTCGGTGGGAAAGTAACTCAAGGCATTCTTTACTGACTTTTACTGCAACACATCGGTCACAGAAAGGAGTATTGGGCGTAGCTGGGGTCACTCATTAATGACTTAGGGTGTTTTTCAAGGGTTTGGCTCCTTCCTGTTTTGGATTTTGAGTAGGTTGTTGGTTTTTTAAAATTGAGTGGCTGATTGACGAGACAGACTACTTCTTGCAATTAAGATACAGAATGAGATTTTGGCACGCCGATCACCACCATGAAACTCTGAGATCCTGTTTTAAAGTAATTATTTAGCTTTTCTTTGAGTGGCACTCTGTGAGAGATTATGGAAGAAAATCATTATAAGGTTGCACATCAGTCAGGATACTTTCTGTCCCTTCTCTTCGATTTAGACATACAGTGCCAAACAAATCAAAGATTGCACTTGGGAGCTGCATGTTGCTTTGATGGATCTCTGGAGAGGAAGAGAGAAAAATGAAGTTAAAAAAGCGGCGATAAGAAATGCGAGGAATGAAAGAAAGTTTCAGCAAGTGTTGGCTCTGCTGTCAGTCAAGTGAAAGAGAAGGGACAATTTGATCTATTGCAAGATCACAGCCAAGGATAAAGAAACACGAGTTCTCCCTGACAGAAACAAACACACACATACATTAATTTTGAGTGCCTCGGTTTTTTTGGATTTCACTGTTCTTTTATAGACAAGAGCTTTCTCCCTGTCCTGGTGATACTCCAGTGCTCTAGTATAGCCTCCTGAACATGTAATGCATACGTTCCATGACACCAAATTATATCCTGAAATTGATAAAGCTGGGAAATGAGAAGCAAATAAGGATATTTCCCATTAATTTCAGTGCTATTAAAGAATATAATCTCTTAATGCCTCAAAAGACTTGACTATTGAACTTCGACTATAAGTACCACTAATTAGAGGTCTGTAATGCTTGATATGCCTCGAGAGAGAGAAAAAAAAATTCCACAAACCAGCTTATTAAAGCTGTGACTCTGGCTCACTGCAACCCACTGTTGGGCAATTTGGGAATGTGCATGGAATGAGAGGAGGGAGAGCTGCTGCAAATGCAGCCTGAAGAAGGCAGCACACCAAAGAAACCACATTAATTTACAAGAGGGTGAGTTTGTGAGACTTCCATAGGTGGAAATGACAAAGGTGAGACCCCTTGCTTGGGAAGTCACCTCTGACAATTCCATGACATCTTCCCCTTGTGTGCGCTTTTCCAAAAGCGTTACTTCAAGCCGTGCTCTTGCAATTAGCTGACTTAATTGCATAAGGCCGTTTTTAACCCGTGGCCATACATGGCAGACCTTGGACAAGCTTCACCACAAAATGTTTTGCCCTGGAGTGAAGGCACTGAGGGCAACAGGTGGGCCAAATACATCTACAGGTCATTACAACAGGGCTTAGACGAAAGCAATGTTTTCTTCAAGGTATCTGATAAAACTTTACAAGATGAAAAAAATTGTCATTAAATTGCAATTCAAACCCAATGCAAAACTAAAAGTGATGCTAAGAAAAATATATCTGAAACTTTACTTTGCCCCAGCAGAGCTGTGAAGTCACAGCATGCTCAGATTGATGGTGGAAGCATCTCAATTTCATTTTTAACAGGCTGCCTTATGGAAATCTGTATCTAAGTGAGAGAACTCATTAAAAAGTGTAGCAGAGAAAAGTGTGGAATTAATCTATGAACTTTTATTCATGACTATCTGGCCTTAGAAAATTATTTGACATTGCATATGGATGTCAAATACTTGCAGACTGAGCTCTATTGCATATAACTATCACTCCCAGCTTGCAGCTATGACAGACTCGCTCTTGAACTTTCCTCACTGTACATAAAGCTTAGCTGTGCCTCTACATGTGAAAACCCTGCATGCAGAAATAACAGCTTTAACAAAGGCCATGTAAATTTAATTAAGTACTTTTCTTCCTTGCCTTTGAACATCTATCTCCTCAAAAGCGGAACATACGCTTTGAAGTTGAAACCTGTGTTCCCTGTGTGGCCAGTGAATATAATGCAAAAAATGCTAGTATTTTTTATGAACCTAAGTGCGTTTTTATGTAAAATTGTTACAACTGAACTAATGAAATTCTGTATTTTTTATTTGCTGCACCGGATCCTGGTCACTGCCAAGTGCAGAAAGTGCCTTTTTTTAAACCTCTGTACCAGACTTGAGTGTTGGATTCAGCTCTCCTGACCAAAGGCCACTGGCGTGGCCTATTGCCACTTGCAGGATTTGGTCATTACATGTACCACCCCTGAAAAATTATACATGCCTGAAACAAAGCGTTTATAAATAAAACTTCGCCTGCAAGTGTTTTCCTTCATTTCTTAGCGAGACCAGGGAACTGTAGAACCCCTGCACGTGTATCTGCAGGATTCTGTCCCTGCAAAACTAGAAAGCAGAGAAGGATAAGCTCATGGGTGCCTTGTGAGAAATTCCACATTGTTTGCCTTCCTGTTCCTCTGCTCCTTTGGCAAGTCTCCCACCAGTTGTAGTCTCTGAGGAACAGAGAGAACTCACCCTATCTTGCAACTATTTCCCACTCACCCTTCCTTTTGCTTTAAAAAAAGTGAAGACGTCAAGAAGAATGGATGAAATTAGATAAATGTACCTTTCTGTCAGAAGAAAATCTTCACCTTCCCTTTTCTTAGCTGTTGTCTGTGTTCCCTGTCTCCTCAAAGGTGTTATATTGCAGGGATCACTTCCTTCTGAATTTAGAATGGTTTACAAAACTGAAATTTTTTGAAAGTAGACAGGAAAATACAATCTAAACATTCCTCCTGTGTCTAAAAACATAAAGCCTTTAGATATACGCAGACTTAACATTCTATTTGTTCCAACTACATGTCAGTACTGTACAATCTGACACATCGATTTATACACATGTTCACCCCTATCTTAAAATACATTTTACTGTGAATTATAACTCATTTTGTTTTTAATCTAGTTTGCATGAGATAAAAAAGAACATTTGCTATCAATAGAGATTCAAATCACATAAACACTTCCTCTAAAAAAACAGACACCTGGGACCATTTTATTTACCCAATAACCCTATATGGCTTCACCCACAAAAGAAAACGTTTTTTTTCTAAAGATATGTGCATTGATTTTAATTATATCAGATCAGCATAAAACAGTTCATTTTCAATAGAAACTGACATTCCAATATTCCACAACATATTGATTTGAAATTGTTTTTTGAGCAGTTATAAAGAGAAAAGAAAATGCAACAGAGGCATGCAATACAGTCTGCTCAACGGAACCAGGTAAATCACACTTTGCAAAATCATTTTCCCCTCTAATAGAGTCAAAAAATGGTTATTATTCTTTAAGGTTGCTGCGCTTTAATTTATTCTTCCACTCCGAACTGCCTAAGCATTTTTTTCAAACGTTGCACAGCCCATCATATGTTGCATCTATTTTCTGTTTGAGAGAAATTGTCTTGATTTTCGTAACAAAATAATAACACTGTGCTATTGTGGTAACACTTCTGCAACAATCTGAGATATCCACTAGTGCTTCCATCTCTGCCTTTGTGCCCAGTAAACCGAGATTTCATCAGCACCATCCTAATCCAGTAAACGAGGGCTGAAGCACTGGTCCAGCAGTATTTTGCATATTAACAATGCTGTTCATAAGGTAATAACTCTCCTGTATAGAGGGACCTCTTTCCTTTTTGCATCAATAATATTTGAGATGAGAAAGATGCAAAACTGATCTTGTAGAATGTGGCTACTGCTCACATAGCCAAGAATAGCCTAAGCAAACTGTTCAGGAGGAAAGTCCAGTTGTTTTTCTCATATTGCAAAAAGCCGGCTGGCAAAGTACTTTTCAAGTTTTGGTATCGCATTAAAGCTTGAGCTTTTGTTGGGAATCGTAATTCCTAAAATTGCCACCTCTATCTTCCTATCCAGACCTCTCCTTTGAACTCTGCCACCCAGACATTTTCCCTCTTTCGCTTCTATTTCTTTCTACTAAAAGTTCCAGCCTCCGAAACTTCAGTACCTTCTTAGGAGCATCAAGTCACTTGGCAGGCTAATTGCTTTTCTGCTCAAAGAAGTTATCAAGTGAGTGCACTATTTTCTATAGTAATTACAGAATGACCCTAGGGCAGAATGTGTACAACAATAAACCTCAGTAAGAAGGCAGATATTTGCTATTGTAAGTGGATAAAACTCCTCTAATGTCAATGGGGTTGTATCTATTTCTATGGGCAGATAATTTGGCTTGCATTAGTAGGCTGTTGGTGGATACTTCCCTTGTCTTTTCAGGAAGTATTCCTATATGAACTCCACCTGTCATTGCAGGAAAGCAATTACCCCTCTTTTACCTCCGAGGTTATGATGACCAACACTGGCTTAGAACCAAAAAGCAACGAATTTAATTCAAATAATTCTCTCCTTTGCCAACACATGGATCGGGCTGCTCACTTTCATTTCAGAATATTTCAAACTGCTGCTCGATAAACTCCCCAGATGGCACAGAATTTAGCTTCCCTTCCTCAGTCAATAACAAGTGTGTGCTCCTTTTATCATCTCTATTAAAAAGCTCAGGTGCAGTTACGTTAGAGAAAAATTTTGTTCTCTTTTCCACATCCTCAGCTGAAGATGAAACTTCCCTGTGTCCATTGCTGTAGGACAAGGAGTCAATGCTACAAGGAATAGATCAACCTGTTGCTTGTTCAGACTTTACCGCCTGTAACAATGTGAAGAAACGGCCACTGTTGGTCCTGTGCATTTGTCTGTGCCCTGCGAGACCACAGCACCTGCAAATAGTAACCTGAAGTCAGAGTTGTTAAGCTGATTAGAGCAAGGGGCTTAACCCACAAGCCCATCTTCACAGCAGGGGATGAAAGCCACAGGGATGAAGGTGATTGCTTGTGGTCAGATGCCATGGAAGAAATGCTGGGGGCAGTCAAACACAGAGGTTTTCTTGTCTGGACAGGTCCTGTTTTTTAAAACTACTGGAAACAAGTGCGTAGCGTGGCAAGATAAATGATGACAAAGCTGGATCTCAATGTCTATGTCATAACATATAATCAAATCAAAATACGTATATCTGTCTTGTTTATCTCCAGAAAACTGATGTTTGACAATCCCAAAAGTATAAACAGGAAGGTCTGCCATGTGAGCTTGTAGAGCTATAAGCAACCAAACCAACTCTTTGAAGAAACAGTAACCAAGGTCCTCAAAGGGAATCTGTGTTGAATGAGAAATGTGACATGGTGACACCATCCCATATTTTTGACAAGCATTTTAACAATGATTACAACATGGCCAAGGTAGGTTCCTGCATTCACCATCAGAACTCTGACACATTCAGATTTTGATGCCTTTCCCCCGCCCCCCGCCCCTAAGTAATAAAGGCACAAAATACTTCCAAGAAAGACCCATGGCAGTACATGAGGGTTAAATCAAGAGTAAAAGAATCTTGGCTACATGCAGTAAAAGAAATATTGAAAGTGAACCCACATGCATGTTCAAATCTGTTCTTCCAAATTCTACATTCAATGGTATAACTTCTACTGTTTAAATAAAAGTTAAAAATTTCCCATATGTCAAAGAAAAGAAAGTATTACTCCTGGGTGCTTCTCACCATATCTCAGTATTGAAAAAAAAAAAAAATTACACTTGTTTCTAATTATCAAGAGCAATGATGCCAACCATTGCTTCTGAATGCATTTGTTGTAGTGAGCTGTCTGCAATTCTGTTTCTCTAACAGCAGGCCAAAAATAATTCTGTCAGATTCATTTGTTTATGTTTCAAACAGGTTTTTTTTCTGTGCCACAGGTCAGGTGATGCTTTGTTAGTTTTACCTGCATCATGTGTGATCCGAGTTGAAAAAATCACTTCAAGTATGTTATGTCTTTGTTTCTTTTTACTTTTGAAATGGTACTTTTATTTTTAAGTGACAGAATTACTGTATGCCTTTTTATGCAGGGTCTCGCTATTTTAAAGGTCCTCATGTCATTTTAGATGCTCTAATGTCACTTTATTCGAAGAAAGATGGCATTTATTTGGAAGGGATTGAGTCACTGTCAGCTACCTCGAAGACAACTATGGATGTGCCATCACTTTGACTGGACCTGTTTGTTTATTTGTTTACACTTCAGTTTCTCGCAGGAGTTCTAGATAAATTTACAGTAAAAATGCTACCATCGTCACCAGAAATGGAAGGGTTTTAATGAACACAGCTAGCATTAATGAACACCAAGAGCAAACATAGCCATGACTTAAGAAAAAAAAATAAAAAATAAAAGAGGTGAAAAGACAGGCTTGGCAGGTTACCCAGAGAGACTAATTCATAGAGAAGGAAAATTCGGACTAGTAGTCCTTGAGCTCTCTATGACAATGACTGGTTCCTTCCCTTGAAAAGATTAGCACCTTTACCTCGGCATCCCAGCTGTCTGTAGCTGTGAAGTTAAAATTTGGGGATGATTTGGTTGGCAACACCAAGGGTTACAGCAGAAAAAAAAGAAGGAGAAAAAAGGTGCTCGCAAGAAATCCTGATGAGCCATCTCGGGAAGGGTGTTTCCACCATTTTCACATCTCCATAACAGCAGTGTTTATAACACCTTGGTCAAATTTATCTGTTCAGCATGCACAGAGATTCCTTGTTCATTACCCTGAGATCCCCCTCTAATCTCCAGGTACTTCACAGTCCTGACTATTCTGCAATGACAGTGTGTTTTGAAAGAAGGACAACCAAGTACTTACCATTTTAGTTTTGATTTTCTAAGTGAATTTAATGATAAATAATAACGCTTTTCTCTATGGTGTAAATATATCACTATTAAAACATATCTCATGTTCAAGTAAGGGAATATGTCAGAATTGCTAATAATCTTCCAAGTTTTCAAGCATCCTAAGTAGCAGTTTCCTCAGATATTTGACCCCACAATGTATGCATCTGCAAGTAGTACCTGTAAGCAGACCTTTTCTTTTCCCTGGGGCACTAAAGTTTCACTTCAGAACAGCAATAAGTCCTTTAATCTTCATAAACAAAATAAAAAAATAAATCTCAGTGGTTGCCTGCTATTTACATTAACCTTTGAAAAGGTCTTCTATGCTCTATATAGTCCAGACAATTTTCACCCTTATCTGAGAAATTCAGATTGATACTAAAAGCTGCATGTTTCCAAAATAGTACCACTCTTCATAAACTATCCTTTTCCAACAAAATGGTTGCATTGAGAGAACTGAAATTGCAAGAATATTGTCATTTACAGAAAAACCAAAACAAACTAAAAAAAAAAAAAAGAAATTGATACATTATATTTACAAGTATGTATATATCATCCCATTATAAATTACTCTCTGTCTAACCAGCTACGTTTAGATACAAAAGTTTAAAACAAAAATGCACTTGGGCATTAGTTGCTTTTAGTCTCCTGGGTTAAAAATATGTCTGAAAGCAGCTGTTTCAGGCGGTGGCTGTAAATTTCAACTCAGCATAGTCTGGCATTCTGGAAAATGGGAATAAGATGCTTTTGAAAATTTTATCCATATTTTTCTCACAGAATCACAGAATATCCTGAGTTGGAAGGGACCCACAATTTCCATACTGGTCATAGTTTTGTGTCTGTACTTTTTTATTAGATTCTTCTTTCATATATTTCTTTCTCGTCATATACATCCTTTCCTTTTTCATATTCTTCCTGGTTTGTGTTGCTAAATTCAGTTTGCAGTAGAGGCTTTAGGAAGAGCTCCTTTGAATATCAGAGGAAAAAATAATGGAATACCAGAGAAAAGAGAATGTGATCTTAGCCAGTCCTTGTATACATAGATATATGTAAGATGCTTCGCCAGTACAAGCACATAAAGTAATTAACACAGTCTCATTATTGATTAGCTTACCTACTTCCCGGAGAGTGGACTCCAGACTTATCAGACTCTTGTAAGGAATTTAATCTGTATTCTAGTGGTTTCCTTGGATGTCTAGAAGCAATTTCAACTTTTCCCTCTTATATCGAGAAGGAAATTCAAGCCAGTAAGTGAAGAGTGTTCAGAGTAAAAGGCATTATATTCAACACCACTTTAGAAACATTACTCATGCAGTGAAAATGCAGCTTGGAGACAGAATGCACTCTTTGGGCAATTATAGGTGAGGGATTTTTTTTTCAGATTGCATGTTATTTGTGATGTTTCATTAAACTGACTGCTTCTTAGACAGGGGAGAAAAATTTGAATTAATATTGCCATTTGGATATGGTAACTCTTTAATTAAGTAAAATTAAAAGCATGGGTTAATTGTGGGTATAGCCAAAAGTGCATTTCAAGAGAGGTGACTGTAGAAAATCCCTTTAAATTAATGAGACATTGTGTGTATGTGTCTGCAAGAAGAAAAACATGTGCTACCAGTAACAGGAATATTTTGGCACACTAGTAATTATTAAATATTTTCATAGATTTCTAAGTGTCTAATGTGTAAATTCTTTATGAAATTTCAGTGATTGACTTGTTTGTTTGCTGTCAGAATGAGAGTTGCTTCTGTGGCTAGCACAACTGAGGTATTTGGACACATTTTCCAAAACATGATAATTTAATTGATTCCTTCTTGATTTCCTTGTCTGAATCCACAAACGTCATAAACAATGTCATACATCACGCTAATGTCTTGTCTAAGATGTGTTTATGGCCTCATTTCTTTCTTTATTCATTCTAAGCCTTTCTCTTTTGTAATAAATTTTTTTTAATGCAATAAATTCCTGAGAAAAATAGAAAGGCTAATTATTACTTTAACTGCAATGTTAAATGATTTCTTAGGACATGTGGCACCCAGAATTCAGGTTACACAATTTCTGTTTAGAAAACAAAAAATATTAGTGACTAGAGGAGGAAGTTTATAGTAAAACCGAATGGATTCACTGAATCTGTTGGAGTACTAGGAAGAAATATGCCTTTTTTTTTTGTTTTTTTTTTTTTTGTCTTTTTTTTATTTTAAGTGCTTTATTTAAAGTGGTTTTGGCTTTCAGAAAAGAAAAAAGAAGTTTATGAAAAGGCCCAGAGGGGAAAAAAGGATAATAAAATGATGATGCTTCAAAAAAGCTGCACATAAGTTGTCCAACCTCAAAAGGTTGAGGCTTAAACTGAGGTGAATGCACATTTATAAAGAAGCTCAGCTGTGTTATCTTTACAACCCTGCACTCTCCTAACATGGAAATATTTTTAAATGTCTCTAGAGAAGTTTAATATCCTTTTTTAGGGTGTTTTTTTCTTTGTCAATGCTCTTTTTTTACAAGTGAGAGTCCTCAGTAAGACATTGCAAGTCATTGCTGAGTGGGCCTTACACACCAGGAATTCCCAGAAATTGTATGGGAGGTTTTGGAGAAGACCTTTCCCTTTTTAAAACCATTTTCTCCACCTGGCCACAAGTAAACCAAGTATTTTCACTGCTTTTTCCTTGTCTCCTCTGTTCTTTTCTTTCCCATTCTTACATCTCATTTTTCAGCGCCAAGCTTCTTCTTTCTGCATTTCCCTCCCTGCTCACTTTCTTTATTGCTCCCTCTTCCCGTTTATTCAAAGCCAAGGCAGGTGCTCTGTGACCCCACAGGAGCACATTTCTCACTCTCCCCGAGTGCTCTAATAGCTGTTGCTGTCAATGCCTTATTTCTGCGCCGGACTTTTCCCGTGTCAACAGCCCCACTGAGTTTAGTGCATCGACACACTCAAGTGAAGTTACTGAAAAAAGGTTTCAAAGCATTTGCTGGATGAGAACCTGCAACCAGGCCTGGCATTTTCATAGAAATGCCCAGCGTGTGTTCCAGCCACTGCTTAAACACCAGGAGAGCCCCTCGCAATAGGGTTTGTTGGACTGAAGTGATGCACAGACCTGCCAAGGGCTCTCTCTCTCTGCAAAGGAAAATGACAGGAATTGCCGAACTCGAAACTATGCTCAATCTTACTGGAATGAAAACAATAAGGACTCAAAACATTTTTGGGCAGAATCTGTGGAGACTAATTCAGAAAATTAAAGGCTTATTTTTTAAAACTATCAGAAGTATCAAAAATCATACAGCTATCTGGCATTTCTCTTTCTGTGCACTTTTGGCACATAGTATTATAGCCAAAAAGTGAAAAAGAAATGGATACGTTTTGTCCTTGAGAGTAATGATATGATTACTCGAAAATATGCTCGGTCTTATTGGAATGAAAACAATAAGGACTCAAAATATTTTTTGGCAGAATTTGTGGAGACTAATTAAAAAAATTAAAGGCTTATTTATTAAAACCATAAGAAGTATCAAAAATCATACAGCTATCCGGTATTTCTCTTTCTGTGAACTTTTGGCACATAGCATTATAGCCAAAAAGTGAAAAAGAAATGGATACGTTTTGTCCTTGAGAGTAATGATATGATTACGAGAAGACAGTTTCGGATCTGTTGAATATTTTAAACCATACACTTTCATGCGTGTTTCATTAACTTTGGGGTGGGAATGAAAAGAAGGCTCCTTCATGTTTTTTTTTTTTTTTTTTTTAATACTGTTCCACTTCATTATTAAGCAATGATGCCAAGCTGTTCACCAGGATTGCTGCTAGCAGGCTTGAACGGCTTCTGCCAAGTGTAATTAATGCAGATCAAACAGCGTTTATTCAGAGGAAGAGATTGGCAGATAACATTTATCATCTCTTAGGAAAGTTGGGATTTCCAGGCTGACGTCAGGCTGGTGATAAACTTAGAGGCTGAAGGATGTTTGACCTACTAGTTTGCATATTCTTTAGAAGAAATTTGAATCCATTTTGATTAGATTTTAAACCTGAAGAGAATCTCATTTACATGCAAAGCCTCTTCCAGTGGTTAACTTTGTTTTTAAAAGGACAAGGCATATTTGAGGCTGTTATCAGTGATTGTACCTTTTTCCAGGAGTAGAAAGACTATGTGTCACTCACTAGTCCAGAGTAGCCTGCGACAGGCCAAAACAGCATCCTCAGGCTATATGTGGGGTGGGACGAAAAGGCAGCCTGGATTTAATTCCTGGGTGTTCTTCCTTACCTTGGGCAATCAGGTACTACCATATTTTTTGCTCTTTCTGTCTGTTTGACAGTACCGAGTTTTCAGAGGCCCAGGCTCGGAGGAAAGTTGAAATACAAAACAGCAATTTGCTGTCTTAGGTGAATATCTTTTTAAATAATGAGAAGATTTTAATGAGAACACCAGAAGTTGTTTAGTCTTTACCTTTCTCAAAAGCCATTATGTTCAGGTTGGTTTCCTGGCTGCTGAGCAACACAAAAGCTGCGTTGAGAAACTCATTCAGTTTCTAAGATCTATTGCTTGGCCTTGAACCTCTAACACAAACCTCTGCACAAAGTTCTTAGAATAACAGTTTTCCACTTCCTCCACCTTCCTCAACCAAACACAGCCCTAATAGCAGTCAGTGTAATAAAAATCCTCCAGCACATGAAAGCAACTTACTAACTTGTCTTTGAGACACCCTGTGTTGTCTCACCTGTTCGGAGGCAGCAAAAAGCTCATTAGTACCAGATGAATCATGTCCCCATGCTCTGCCAGCTCATCCAGGGGAGGTTATTGCCCATATAAAGCTGTCCTGGGCAGAAAGACCTTTGCTTCCCTCCCATTTTACCTTACACTAACATAACCTATTCTGCCAGAGCACGTATTTCTCTGCAATGACAAAAGTTCCTCTTTTGATATCACCGTGACCTAAGACCTCTGTTTCTCACCACCAATTTCCATAGACTTACTCTTTTGAAAGTCTTGCAGTTCCCAAGGCTCCAAATTATAAAGTTTGTTTGGTTTGTCTTTTTACAGAAAGGATACTTCAGGAAAAAAAGGAACTATAGTTTAGAACACCCAGTTTCTTTTCTATACAGGGGAAGAAAATGGAGAGAAGCCTATTTTTTGTTATCTCACCTGTATAACCACTTTTAGCTATTGCAGGTAGTATTTTCTGGCATAGTGGTTTCCTCAGTATAGCTGAGACTGTGATTTTGTATTCCTAAACAAAAACCTATTGAAGGTGCCCTTTCATTTATTTGTTTATTTTACGAAGTGTTCTGAACATCTCAGTACTTCTTAGAAACACTTATCTGCTATTGATAACTTGCTTTCATATTGATAACACGAGTTTATAAACACAGTCTCTCAGAGATCCTGTGCTAGACCTATTTACTTTATTTGGAGCCTCACCCTCACCCCAGGGGCTTTTGCAAGGAGGCTTTGCTCTCTGAGACCAAACAGAAATGTTAAAAGAAAATAACAATGAAACCCAACAGCCCAACACATATAATGTAACCCTGGAGTTTATGCCATGGCTCATCTGGCAGATGTTCTGAAGCATGTGCCTCTGACCATCAGAAGGCTGGTTTCCGCCCTGTTTGCAAATGATCATTTCTGCTTTCGGTGGCAGTTGAATGCCACATCTCCCTGGGCAATGGCAGTATGGTCCACTTAGTTCCAGCTTTCACTAGACCAATATATTTTTAAAGTAATAGTAATTTAGAGTTTTGACCGGAGCAATAAGGCTTTAGCCAATCTATCCTGGAGGTTGGTTTTGGACAATTTATTCCTGGAGAATGTCATCCCCGAGGTCTCCCTGTCATCTTCCTCCTGCCATACTGGGGGATTGTAAGCCTTGTCCTTAGCCTGCCCCTGCACAGCAGCAGCTTTAGGTTGCTGGCCCAGGTGACACCACAGTTACACAAGTGGCTGTGCAAAGCTCACCATTCTGTTCTGCTTCTTTGGGTGTGCTCCAGAGGCAGGGGGTGGGACACTGCCCTGCTTCTGGAGCTCGGAATGCAGTACTGCCAGCCCCATTCAAGAAACATCTTCCTCTCTTTTCGAGGTCTTTTCACAGCTTCTAAATTAAATTTTCTTCTCTTTAGTGTTCTGTGATGCCACTCTGAGAATTGCTGCAGCTCACTTCTCCTCTGGCAAACATCCATTGCTCCACTGTCCCCCGGTATCACAGTAAGCTGCAGTACAGCTGCTGAAGAAACTTCTGATTTACATTTCAAGACACACCTGGAATCAAGCCAGGCTTTCCAGCAGTACAGGCAAAGTCACTTCTGTCACATGAAGAGTAAGGGGCACAACTCACATGAAGCTGTTCCTGTTCGTGGTAAGGACAGCTCGGAAAGACGCAGTGGGCTTGGACAGTGAGGTGGAGGTTTTTTCCCCATCATCTCCAGCGGTTAGAACAGGAGTGTCCCCCCAGTCACCATCCCCACCCTGCCGACCTCACCGCTGAGGCAGCTCTGCTGGGGCAACACCCTCCTCAAAGGAGGCAGCTGAGACCACCGACCACCACGCGCCCCTTCCCCGCACACAGACACCCCAGGAGCCAGCCCCGTTTGCCTGTGACAAAGAACGAGCCTCTCGCTTTCATCACTAAACCTGCCCCCAGCGAGGAATGGCTGCAGCCCTTCCTGATGATAAACCCACACCGAAACGCAGTTTGAATGAACATTCATAATCTCCTATAGCAGCTTCTCATAGCATTAATGCCACCAGTGCTGTGACCTTTTAGCAAGGTATCAGGTACTAGCAGCAGGCTCAGAGTTGCAAACTTTAATTAAAAGCCATATTTTAAAATAAAACTCAGTTTAGATGCACTGATAAGTGATTTTCGCTATGTGAAATTTCAGAGAGCTTTAGTGAGAAAAAAATCATGGCAAGCTTCCTATTAATTTCTGGCTAGCTGGGTTTCAAGGACAATTTTATTAAAAATGAGCAGAGCTCTCCATAATAAAACCTTTGCAGTTGTTATGACCACCTGGGCTACCTCCCACCTCGACCCACCACGTGACATAGCACAGCTAATTTTCCCACTTCCTAGCAAGGAAATTGAGCTGTTACAATTTCAGACGATAGTGCTTACATACACATATTTTAGACTTTATTATTTTTCTGTATGGCAAGGCTGGAGCTGGCAGAGGTTGTGTCTAAACAGCTTTAAGAGGTCTTTCTCTGTGCAGTGTGGTATAAAAGTTCAGATAAAATCATTAAAGTTTCTGAATTGGTGTGAAAGCAAGAAACAAGAGGAAAATAAAACTGGGTTCCTCACTGAAGTGCAGAGCACTGATTACAAAAAACCCTCTCAAAGGAGACAATCTTAATGGATTACTGTTAATAAACATTACAGTTTATTAAACAGTTTATAAAACAAACAACAGGATGGCACTCATCTGAACCGAAACACAAACAGGGAAATTATGACTCTTGAGACTTACTCACCACAGATAAATTGCTTCCTGCTCTCTCCTCAGCCCTGGGTCTAAGTTTTATGAAAACACTAATTGCTCCCCACTGTCACTCTGAACCACCAATGACTCAGTGAGAAAGAAAAAAAACCAACAAAAAAACCCTACACCTGCTTGATGGGGTCCCCGTGGATCAGCCCTTTTTGGTTGTGCCCATCTCTTTTTAATTTCACAGGGTGAGACCCCTTAGTCTTGGCCACCAAGAAAGGGCAGGAGAATTCAGTTCGGGGAGAAACTTGGCAAGCTGAGAAATGGAAGGCAGGGGAGGAGATTATAATTAATGCATGGGGTAGTTTACATGCTGTCTGCTCTCCATGGTGAGAATGTAGCAAGCTGTCTAATTGGAGCCTGGCTTTTGGCTCTGCTTAAATTCCTCCGAAAACCTTGCACTTCACAGTCTGCATAGTTAGATTTTGTAGCTTTTGGCCACAGCAGAAGCCTAATAAAAAATACAGGGATGAAGAGGGCAAGCTATTTCAGGCATAACATTCTGGATCAACACAAGGAGGTCACAACTGGTGAGAATCTGCATGAAATTGGATTAGGCACAGATGAAGTGCCTGATCATCCCTCTGCCCAAATTCATAAATATATTAGCACACACGACCATCAGTGTCACATCTTGTGTTTATATCCAGCAACTGCCCTCTTTGCTGGTCTCTGACAATTCTGATCAATTCTTACTTCCCTCCAAAAGAAATTTCGGTTTCAATTTCTAAT
The DNA here is from genome assembly GCA_013396735.1 of Grallaria varia. Lineage (NCBI taxonomy): Eukaryota > Metazoa > Chordata > Aves > Passeriformes > Formicariidae > Grallaria > Grallaria varia. Next base: position 806,981 of record VWZG01008543.1, read on the forward strand.
CCTGCCCTGGGTGTTTCCAGTAGATACATGTCTGAGAAGGTGCAGTGACATTCTGGCAGGAGAGTGGATGGAGACCTTCCTTGCATTTGCTCAGAGCCCATGCAAGACCTACAAGTGAAAGCTGAATTACCTAAATTGCACTCCAATAAGTTACTGAGGTCTGATTAAAAAGCCTATAAAAATTTAGTTCCCACTATGCAAAAACTAATGGTAAAACAGCAACAATGCCTACTAGTTTGGTCAAATAAAGTGGATATCTATCCATTAAATCATGCAGCAAATTGAAAGCTTTGTGAGTCAGATGCAAGTCTGGAAGCCCTAGAAATTTCATAGCTGACATCCAGGGGAGCGGATTTATCGAGTGAGGACAACACAGTCACCTGGCAGGGAAATGGAATTACTAGTTTTGAGTGTTACAATGAGCTGTCTCACTGTGGTCACTGGACCCAGCTTCATGAATTCCTGTGCCTTGGTGTTCCTGTGGCTGGGAGCCAGTTAATAAGAATTTATGTAAAATATAGACTAGAGGAAATCTGTATATTGTAGTAAAATGCAGGTAGGTATATGATATTTCAACTTCAAATGGATGTCTGAGCAAATTGATGTCAGTTACCACTTCTGAGTGAAGTTAGAAAGTGCAACTACTAATGAGGTTTAAGGAAAGACAAAGAAAATGCTACACACAGAAGGGCAAAGCCACAGCTTCAGGCATTTATCTGGAAACATCCCTGCTCTGAAACTGTTTACCGAAGTCACAACCTTTATTAGCTGCATTCCTTTCCTCCTAAAAGACTAAATTCAACTATAAATTATTTGGAAAGGCCAGACTCTCCGCATTAATTTAGTGAGGCTTTCATCCTTCTGCACAGTAGCGTATATTTAATACTGCTCAAAAGGTATCAAGTACCGTCTTTCCAACCTATTCACCAGCTCTAAATGGGATTTGACATTACGAGGTCAGCTTTGCTTTGCCTCTTAGATGACTAACAAATTTGCAGAGACATAGGTTCACTGTTCTCACATGGATCAATGTTCAACAGACCACTGGTTTTGATGGCAAACATTTAACTTTCAGCCATTAAGTAGAAGAGGAAATTCAGGTTGTAACAAATTACCTGGCATCTAAACAATGTTAAAGTTGTCCATTAGGACTGCCTGTAGACAGTGCAACAGCGCATTAGTTTTAAATTGCAAAGTTCAGTCAGTGGAGTGATAGAGTTCAGATCTGAAACGTTTTACCAAGCTATTGAAAGGCCTGTACAGTGAAATGTATTTAAAGTGAACAAGACTAGAATGGAAATACATTTAGATACCCAGACGATTGCAATCCTCCCTGTTCTCCCCAAACAATGCAAGAGCAAACAAAAATACTGGAAAGCACTGTAAACTGTAATGGTAGTTATAACTGATTTTTCTATAAAGTTGTCCCATTAAACCGGTTTCACATTTAAACAACGTGGACATCCTGAACAAAATACACTTTTACCATGATGATATTACAGTATGTTTTTCCTACCTGCAACAAGCTCATCTTTTCGCCTTCACAGTCATATCACCCATATGTCTGTCCACATCAGCTTCCCAGTTAGGAGTAGTTTCCACCTGGAATAAAATTGGAAGCCTGTATAAGGCAGAGGAATACAGATAGTGGTATTATTTTGGACAGTGGTGTATGAATGAGAACTTTTAACAATTTGCACTTTAAAAAAACCCCTTCATTGAAAACTTTCCTGGACTATTTGGCAAAATTTATTTACCAGTAGATTTTACTGCGTTGTGGATGAGAGAGCACCAAAAGTATATTGCTCATGAAAGGCTGCTGTGGAAAAAGCTAAATATGTGGTGAGAACAAGTTGCTAGAACAGATTGGAAGGATGGGTTTGTCAGTGAACTGTCTGGAAGTGCAGCCACAGGCATGACAAACCATTTACAGGTGTCTGGTTGGTTCTCAGTGTTTTCCTCTTCAGCCTGACTCCCTGCATTGAATTTCTCTACTCCATACTTTCTTGGCTCTAAAGAGAAATCTCTTCTGTTTATCTCTGCTTTTAATCTGTATTACAGTTCCTTGAATAATCCCATCCTTCTGCTGTACCAGGGATCCCAAAAGGAAACAGATCCGAATGGAGAAGAATCTGAGGGATTTTAAAATATAAATGACAATGTGAAAATAGAATTCATATAGACTGCAGAGAGAATGAAAATAAATTCTGTGGTTCTGTTTCCTAATACATGTATTGGAAACATGAACCTCGAAAAGAGGGTGGTTGAACATAGGGAGGGTGTCTGGAGGAAACCTGAGAGACACAAAGGAGAAGAGAGAGTGATGGAGAAAGGGACACATGTAAGGAAAAAGGACATCAAGAATGAATGTCAAGGAACTGGAAGGAGGCAGCAGGAAGGGGAAACAGATTAAAGAAATTATGGAATTATTTATTTTAAAGAGTTTATTTGGTCAGCCCATCTAAGTTCTCTTTAAATTATTCCAATTTATTCACAGTGACAGCTGTAAATTCACCAATTTACCTAGGCAATATTTGGCATAATATGGCTCATTACATAGGGTTTTTTTTTGCTACAATAACTACCAGAGATGTTGCTTGTAGATGTATGAGGCTGCATTTTTGCTACTCAAGAAAATTGCATACTTTAAAAGATATTTCATTCACCCCTCAGTGGAGGGATAAACAAATATCATGCAGAAAACTGTCAGCTTGGAAGACCTGGGGAATTCCTCCTACAGGACCACTGTTAGTTGTTAAGATTGTTACTTCTCAAGAATGCAGAACGATATTATCACTTGGAACTCAGTGAAGAAATTTACTCAGCTTCACAAGTGGAACAGCCAAAGCAGATGAGTAGCACTAATACCATCTCTCATTCTCTTTCTTCTACAATGACTGGATAATTTACAGACCTCATGATAAATTTCTGCAATTATTGTGGTAATCAATGCATCAGTACTCAAGAGACTCATTGCTTTAGATATCCAGTATAAATGCTTATCTTTCCAGAAATCAGTTGAAAGAAAACTACATAAGAAAAGAAAATTTTGGGCGGGGGTGGGGTGGGGGTGGGAAGACAAATGGGCAAAACCTAAGCCTGTAAAACAGCAAAATTTTAAAACATTAAAATTTAGCACTGTATACCAACTTTCAAAATGAGCCAAAATAACTCCCAAAATGTCAGAAAGGAGCAGCTATTAGTCACTGTGCCTGCTTGAGGTCTCACCTTAGAGCAGGAAACATTTCACAGCTGAGGACCATCACAGTGTGCTCAGAAGAATATACCTACAGGAGGAATTCTGGCTCCTCACTGCTGTTTGTATGGGAGTTACTGTGACAGATGGTTCTGCTCTTTGCTTGCAACTACTCAGGCAGTCAGTGCTGTTGAATTAGTGCTCTTGTTTTTAGGAAAAGAAAAATATTGTTTAACGTTTTTTCAGTCCCGAGGACTGATTTCAAATGTGGTGTTTGTTGGTGTTGACCTTCAACTATCACTGAGTCAAAAGAAAAGGAAAATATACACCCTGAAGATCACAGAACTTCATTTCTATATATGCAGTCATTGTTACTTATACTTCATTTTTGACATTAAAAGAAGACTAAGACATCCTTAATATGATTATTCTGTGCAATTAGAACAAAACCTATCTACCATGAATGAGAAATTTCAAAGATCTTTAAGCATATTAGTACCACAATGTCTAGAGTACAACATAATCATGCCACGGACCAAATCAATGACCTCCCTGTTTTGCTTTTCTACATACCAAGTATTTTGAATAAAAGCATAAGGTTTTTTCCTCTCTTGGGGCATGAAGTCAAAGTGCCTTCATATAAATTTATGTTACTATAAGCAGAAAACAACAAAATGCCATCTAAATGGAGAACTGCCTGTATCTTTTTATACTTGCTTCTACATCAATATCTCTCAGTTTATTCATCCTGTGCCAATGAAAGCCAAGGTCAGAATAGCACTACGATTAAAAAAAAAAAAAAAAACAACCTGGTATAAATTTGTATTAAATTTTATCTTGTACTTCTGCTTTAACTGTGTGTGACACTTGTTTACTCCCCAATGAATTTGTTTGGGGTTTTTTTACAGACATTTTTTAACAGGTAGCATGAAAACTAGTGCTTGAGTTGAACAGTCAGCATTCCTTCAGAAAATTAAATACTTTTTTGTGCTTTACTAGTTCTGTTTTGCTTTTCTTACTGCTTAAGTCTTGTCACCATTGAGCTTTTCAGAACAGCACTAAGGTCTTTTTCTTCAGGGGCACAAGAAAGGTTAAAATTTTTTTGACAACATTAAGATGTTCAGCAGAGAACAGAGCAACTTGGCAAGACATGTAGGAGTTCCTACTCAACCATTTCACCCTTGTCAAGGTCAAGCCTTCAGTTCCTTAGTTTTCAGTGTCTTATTCTTGACGCCTTTAAGTTATATTTCTGCTTTCACATACCAAATAATGACACCATTCTCTCAAGAAATACTCCAGCAAGGAATGGCAAAGCACCCAGCCTCACTACTTCTAGTTTTTTTCTCCATCTCTCCCTGCTCTGCAAAGGGAATTACCATTATTTCCATGGAGAGAATGAGAGCAATGAAGTTCTGATATCAGTGACGAAGAAGAACAATGGTAAGAGATGCGTCAGAGCGATATTCTTCCTACGCTGTTTTCCAGAAAACCTTACAATGTTTGCATAAATTAGAGTTGTTTGACGGTGCGCTGTGTTGGGACTGGGCAGCCGACAGCCTGGGGAGTGGAGAGCTTTCACTTGTAGTTCTAAAATTCTAAATTCAGTTTACTGGAAAGTGTTTCCCTAGCAGTAGAGAAATCACAGTTGAGGCAGAAATAATAATAATAATAATTTTTTAAAGGTGCCGTTCTTCTGCACATAAAAAATGAGGGGAAAAAACCCAACATTAGTAGTCGATCAACACCCAGGGTGGGCTAAAGAAATAGCATATTTACCATAGTACCTTGAGGGAATCTTATTTATGCAAAGGCAAGGATGCCTCACCTGAACACCCATCCCATTTTAGAAGTGTCACCATCTAGGCCCAAAGGAAATAAGTGCTAAACTCACCTCTGGTGATCTTGGTATCTGCATTTTAAAAAGAAAAGTTGTGTCATAGAAAAAAACCCATTTTCGTCTTTCTCTTAAACTCTATTTCCCCAGTGGAACCATTACAAGAAAAGCCACTTTAGCAAAAATTTTCTACAGATTTTTCAGCAAAATATCAAACACCGGAATATATTTGGTGAAAAGCGGCAATGCATCAGTTTGCACAAGCAACTTACAAAGTAATATTGGAAAAAAACAAATCTTCCATGACCCCAAGAAAAAAAATGGCTCTACTTGAATTTCTTTGTGAGATTTAGTATTTAAGTCAGTTTTTAATAGATTTCATGAGAGTTGGAGCGGGTTCTATACAGTGCTAACTTTTACACATAACACGAGGCCATATGTCAACTGCTACAGCAGCCCAGTGGGAAATACAACTTGGAAGAAACCTTTTCTATTATACATGCATTCCCCACAGATCTAGAGTCAACTGACTAATATAAAGCACTGGGGAATGTAATTTACTGCAGAGGTCCTTCGAGGTCAAAACTGACAACATTATTAATTGTCTTACCAAAGAACCCAGCTGCATAAGTAACATCAACATCACCAAGCGCTAAGTAAGGGAGAAGAAGGTGTATAGCCACTATCTATTCATCACGCCTCATCTTGATAGAACAGGTGATGCTTCCAGAAAAGCCTGCCAGGCTGTCACCTGTGTTTATAACACTCTTGTTTTCTCCACATATGCATTTTAGCATGGTGCATTATAACTTTGCTGTTCAGCTTTAGAGAAATTCATCTACTACCCAGTGGTGCTGTCTCATCTGAGTTAAAGCCATATGGTGTTTCCTTACAGATAATAAGTTGTACTGTCAGGAGCATAACCGTATGTAGAGTGGCGATACACATCCATTTTCTGAAGTCTCTTAAAACTTACTTGGATATCAATTTAAACCCACCGGGTTAAAGCATCTGTGAGAAATTACAATTGTAATCGATTGTCTTGGCTAACGTGCTTCTGTCATGAAATCCTATTGCTACTTTCCAGCAGAGTAATGCTTCCCAAAGAGAAGCAGAAGGTTGTAATGAATGATGTGAAAAAACTATCAATGCTGGAAAGCCAAATCCAGAAAATAATAGCTTTCAAATTCCTCAAGCAGAAATGCAGGAAGTTAAGCCTAGGTAATGCCAATATACTGAGAGAATATGTACAAAAGGAACATTTGACATGGATATCTAATATTTAAGCAGCATGCATTTTTGTCCTTCTGAAAAATGTCCGTGTTCAGAGATACAGAATAGTTTTATTTGTACCCAACGTTAATCCAATCAAAAATGTCAGGAAGAAGTATAGTTTGCCTCTCACTCTTTAAGCCAGGTACCTATACCTCAGTGTGAAGTCAGATACAGTTTTAAATTCAGTTCATAGAATAATGCATCTCCAAGCCTGAAATTTTTCCAGCTTCTGAATAAGTGTCAGAATAAGTAACTCCTTAAACTGATTAAGTAACTTGTCTAAGAAACATAAATGCGGGTATCTTTCTGTCAACCGCTGTTCATGTTTGTATGTTGATGTATTTGCCCACCTTGAAACGTGACAGTGTAAAAATAACTCTAAAAAACATTTAGATGAAATGTCCTCTTTCAACCCGCAATAAAATAAATATTTTTCCATACTGTCTCACAAGTTTGTAAGAAAACTAGCCTAGCTATCATATCTTTCCTTGTCTCTGAAGGATATGCCTAAGGAATGTGAAATGATACTGGCAAATGGTCTCAGTAACCTCTCAGGTTGTCAAATCTTTGGCTGCGCAAGACTAACAGCTCTATTATAAAGCATCTGTCTTAGCAACACTCCTCAAGCCCAAAGGCTCAGAACACAAACTTTTTAAGGCAAAAGCAATAAAGGTTCACTCACATTGATAAAGCTGCATTTTGATCCAGAAGCAGGTCACAGAACTCATTAGCAGGCAGAATTATAAAGATAATGGATGAGGACTCCTACCGCTTGGTCATATGGAAGCCTAAAGTATATAAGTTCATTTTACTTTATTACAGGGTTTATGGTAATTTGCAGTCATGGTCTGCAGTTTTCTTCTCAATGTTGTTTCTCTGCAAAGAACCCAAAGAGAGGCACAAGAGGCAGAGAATTTATTTTAGTTCTCTAAGTTTAAAGCAGGAGTGACCACTCCATGGCTCACATGCCACAAGGGATGCTAGATGTGCTCAGCTGTGACAGGGCTCATGTCTCAAAGAGAGGAAGAATTATAAACCAGTGTGGCACTCCCAGAAGACAAACCTGTGAAGCAACAAAATTCAAGTAGCAAATAACCAAAAACGAACAATTTGCAGTCAGGAAGACACCCAGTGATGAAAAGTTCTGCATGCAGTCACAGCAGCAGAAATCCTTAACTGCTGCCTGCAGGCCTGGCATTGCACAGTACAAGGTTCACCTCCTCTGTGACTGATGGTGCTTCAGAAAAATAAAATGATAAAAGGCAAAAACCCCTTGGAGAATGTAGCCAGGGCCTCACCTTCTTCATTTTATTAAATAAATCCAAAAGTTACTTCAAATATTCTTACAAGTGGCTATATTATAGTCATGAATAGGAAGAACACAACATCACCAAAATTTAAAAAAAAAAAAAAGAGGATGATGACAGAGTGAGGAAAAAATTAATACAATATGGGTAAGTCGTGTCTTATTTACAAACCGGTTTTCAGCCTGTTTGGCTGACTACACTCACAAAGAAGTTCGATACAGGGAAGCATTTCATAGAATCCACAAAGAAATTATTCCACGTTATCTTGCCAAATGTGTTGTGTGATAATCTCTCATGCCAGAAAGGACAACCACTCAGTAAAACAGCTATTTGAAGTCCATTCATTCGGTACACACAGACATCTCTCTCTCTCTCTCTGTACTTTTACACACGCACATATATACATGGATGTAGATATATAATCCATAGGATACATACACACAAAAACACGCCTATACATAGATAACAAAATAAAATGCAATATATGGTGACGACATGAAATAACACTCATTCCAATTTACAGGAAGCAGTGAAGGACTGAAAGAATCAGCCAGTACTAATGTGCACTGCAGTGACCAAGAAAAAAGCAGGTAACAGTTGATGGGACTGGACTATCATAAAATATAATGATAAAAAGGATTTGGCGAGGTGCCCAATGATATATCAACCTAATTTACTTTTTAAACAACGGCATATAAATAATTTTCACTTACAAGTCATGGGAGTTGTAAATCTACTGTCATTGTACAGCTGAGTGGTTTTGCTTGGTGTATGCATGGAAATTTTGCTATAATTGAAGAAATGGCTTTGCTCCCTTCCTTTTGCCAGCACTGCCCAATGTTTGTTCAAAGAGCTGAAAAAATCTCCTAAAAGTCTGACAGCTGTTGGAAATGGTAGGCTGGATTAGACAATGTATGTTTAAATAGGACATTTACATTGACTGGTGAGGAGAACTGTGGTACTGTCATGCCTGAAAATGCAGGAAGGAATATTTGAGCTGCCAGTGTAAGTTTTTCAGACACTATTCACCTGAAAGCCCCATCTGAGTCAAAGACTTGACAGCATTTGTTCATGTCAGAAATTCTGCTTGTGGCTGCATCAGCTAGGTATACACTCATTAAATCACCAAAGCACTCGTAACTGGTTCAATGAAGAAGCAGGAGACAATATTCCATTGAAATGCTCACAGGCTGCAAGAAGGTCAAGCCTTTCAGAGGTTTGGAAACTACCAGGCTGAAGTGTTTGAATGGATGTGTGAAGACTTGTTCATTAACACTGCAATTCATACCAAGACAAGGAGTGGTTAAGCTTTCCTTAGGGACACATATTTCACCTCAACAGCTTTAGGTAGTTGTTGCAGTTTAGAGACCACAAACACAAAAATCCTGTAATCCATTGATTTGTCTACACTGTAAAGTCCTTAGGTGGAGAAGCCCTGAATAGTTATTACTTTCTTTTCTATCTAATTTGGCAACTTGTCTTCCATAGTGTTACTATGTCTTTGGAAGTTTCACTGCTTTTCTTGTCATCACTGCACTGGATTTTTGGATCCAATTATGTTCATGTCTTAGTCTTTTTTTGGAAGTATGAAAGAAAAGAAAAACCTCAAATCAGGGCATCTTTCCTTCTTCTAAGGAGAGGGATGCTTGGACATTGTAAATCAAAAAAAAAAAGAGGGAAGATAATGAAAGCTTTTTGGAAGAAATTCCAGACCTGCATTTTGTGTTAACTTTCACTGATACACAGAAGTTGGGCTGTATGATTCTGATTTGAAACTAGACTGCTGAAAGGTGAGATTGTCTAAGCCACTATTCAGGCCCTGAATGTCTGAATACCTTTTACAAAATGCCTATACCTTAGCATTTTAGTTCAAACCAGCAATTAAGTTTTGGCCATTCCTATTCACTGTGCCTTGGTCTGCATACCAAAGCAGACTCAGTGTGCACAAACTTGATCCTTTTGGATCAAACTAAATCAAAGGGTGTACTTTGTGAGCTCTCCTTACATCCTTCAGGCATGGTGTTCAAGTCCATGGGGTCAGTCTAGAGCCAGAGCAAAAGAAAAATGTGAGAATGTCAACAGATATCTGTTGGATCTTCAGCACCATCTGCTTTTCCACCCTGAGCTTCTCCATTGCATAGTTTGCCCTGTGAAGATATACACAACTTTGGGAAGGCCTTTCATTTTCTTCTGTGCCTAAATATATCTGCAGAGGACTAAAACCAGCTCACAGTTGTACCTTGAATGCAACCCAAACTATAACTACAAATCAGTTAGACAGCGCTAGCTAGAATGGGTCAGGATTACCAAGGAAAAGATGAAGACATCGATTTAGTTCTGAAATAATTGGTGGATTAAGTAAGGACAGCACAATAGAAATAAGTGAAGTTAAAGCTGCCTGTGCCATCTGTGAGGTTGGCTCGCAGACTCACATTGCTAGTCAATGTTGGAAATAAAATTGCAATGCACGAACTACCTGCTTCTTAGGATCCCTATGAATGCACTCAACATAGCAACAATATGTTTAAGCACTTAGTCAATATAGAATATTAAGATAAACTATTTTCAGTCAGCTCTGGTCAGCTATGCATGTAAAATAGTGGTCAGCCCTGACAACCACACTACATTTAAAAATTTTACCACGTGCCACGTGTTTTAACCACACACAAAACTTCATGTGACCAATTTCAAATTATTACTGGTTTCCATAATCTTTCCAGAAGATCTAACAAAACAATTTAGTCATTAAGGTTTGTGATCATAATTTGCCCCCTGTGTACAGGTAATTTGAAAACTTGACAATTTTAACTTGCATTTTAAGAATTTAAATTATACAGCATAAAATGTACTAGTTTTTGTCAAAAAGTTCGAAGTTTGATAACCGGCTTCTTATTTTATTGACAATAGAGTTTAGAGACAAAAGCATATAACATTTCCCATTATAACATTTGAGACGCCTCTGAAAAATAATTAGTGTTGCTATAGCATTCATGGGATTCCAGACTGCTGAAGTTACATTAGTTGCTTGCATTGAAAAATTAAGATCTTTGTGGTTAACCCTGTACAACTGAAGGGTCCCACAATATCTTGTGAATCCAGACAGCTCTTTCCTCCCTTTCATATGTATTTCAAGCCAAAATGCTCACAGCCTTTTCCGTATTTGGTCTGCAAATGTTTGTAGTGCCTGGGATGTTTCAAATGCATAATTTCCATTCCATGGGGCCAGCTTTCTCTGCCAGGCTGAAGGGCCAACGTAACACATTTCCAATTTCAAAGCTGTTTGTTTTGGTAATTCTAGACAGAGAGGTTCTGAAATTGGTATACACTCATTTTTGTGCTTACCAAAAGGCTGTTTCAGATCAGAATTACTCCCACAACTCTCAACTTGCCAGAGTCCACATGTATAGCACAACATCTTATGCAGAACCAGAAGAGGAACTCCAAATATTTACTAGAGGAATAATAAGTAAATTTAAAAATAGCACCCCAAAATCAACATTTTTAAAACACTGCAGTTTTCACTTGACTTAAGAAATAGCTCTTGCTATATAATCATTTATTAGAGATGAGGGGGAAAGTGTTGTCTCAAAGGTAATTTTAGCAAGAAAATTGAGAGGGAAAGGACTTTTAAACTATGTCGAATGGTGGTAGTTTTGACTCTGTCTTCGACATGAAGAGAGCCCTCAGACTGAAGGGCACTTGAGAAACGTAGTGGTACCACATTACCATGGTAAACTGAACTGCAGTCAAGAAGACACCTTGGATTAGATATTGTGGTTACAAATTTGCAGCGTGTTGTCACAAGTTCTCTGAGGTCATTAACATCGTTATTATCTTACCCATGTAAGAGGGGTGCCTTGAAGACTCAGATGAGATCAAATCCACCATAGGCATTTTATGAGCACTCTTGTCATCACTCTCACAAAAATACCAATGAAATAGAATTAATGGAAATGACAAAGAATTGGAAAAAATAGTTGCTCCGAGTCAAATAGCACATCTATTCTGCTTTGCAGACACCATCAGGAGGCAGCTTATACAGGCAGCAAGGAGGGTCCCCCTTTGAGCAGCAGGTCGAGGCTCTCACTGAGCTCTAGGACACCAGCAAGGTCTGCAGCTTGAAATCGGCTCCTATCCAAAACATCTTGGATGTGAGTGCCTTCTGGGTCAGCCATCTATTTCTGGGATAATAACCAGCATGAATAAACCCAGATCCCCTCTCAGGCCAATGGTTCTGTGTCCAGAGCACTTTTTTTATCCCTAATAAATATATACTCCTCAGAAATGGTTGTTGTAGCTCAATAACTTTGCCATTATAAATGAGTGAATTAAATCCCCTTCCAATATTTTTGTGTTGTCATAAGTTCATGCAAGCAGCTATATTTTACAGCTAGTAATATGAAATCTTCAGTGGGACCACTGTTTTTATAGAAGTTATATACAATAGAAGAAATTTCATTTTCCAGGTAATTCATGTGTGACTTACACTATTTATTATCTCCTGGTAATTTTTTCTCTCATCAGGACATGTTTCATTGGGTATATCACGTCTCATATTTTAAATAACAAATTTTAATGCATGATATCCAATACCACATTCATTTTTCTAAGCAAGACTAGGGAATCTATACAAATTCTTACTTATATCTAACTTCAGCACAACTCTGTTTAGTTGTGAAAAGCCCCATCTGGTGTGTGGAAGTTGAGGACACATCTAGGAGCACTCACATTTACATGAGGTACACAACTGCATGCAATAATTGTCTAAAAATATTCAACTTTTCTGAGGGTGCCCAGTTCAGTCAATACATACCTTTGCCCTCAGCTGTGATCAACACATAGTACAAAATGTAAATACGTTGCACTCCAGAATTCTGATACATTCTCTGTCTGAAATATTTTATCTGGTTAAGACAAAATTATCTGGCTAGTTTTGTGGACAATACTTATATCATCTTCGTTACTGGAAAAACCGAGCTCCTCACTATCTTTTAGTGTGGATATCCATTAAGAAAAGTGAGTTTTGCTTGGGCTTTATAGCCTGCGAACCTCAGAGCAGAGCTGCACAAGGCATTTGGTGAGCCGCCCTGAAACTGCCCTCCTACCAAAAGAGGAAAAGCTGGAGCACAACTTCCAAAAGCATCTGGCAGGTATCAAAGTTGTGTAAGAAGGAGGAAAAAGTGAGTTCACCTGCTTGTGGTTGAAAGGCACAAGATCAGCTCGGCCAGCCAAGAGACCAACAGCTTCCAGCCCCGGGCTGCGTTTCTCAGCCTTTAGATGCTTTGCTGCCTTTTTCACTCCCTCGCTCAGGGCGAGGAGTGCCCAGAATGGGTTGGAAGAGTTTGGTGCAGATTTATGGGTTTTCACCCTGCTGAAGGGGTCACCTCACCTAAGCCACCCAAGACACAGAGAGCTGTGCTTTTTCAAGACGTGCACGTGCATTATGACGAGCTTCAGAGATGTACCCCTCTGGGATTACCCAATCTTGGAATTACTGGTGTCCAGACGTGCTGTTTGTCACAAGGCAGGGGCTGTGTTAATTGCTGCCCTGTATTTAATGGCCGTGTGGTTAGCTGCCAAAGCCCACCACGTAGGCTTCCAGGGTCTTCTGCATACTTAACTCCTTGCATATTCAAGGTCAGGCTTTTTGGCACTCCCAGAATATTTTTCCCTCTGAGCCAAACTACCCAGGTTTTCTTCAGAAAGATTATTTTTTCCAGCCGGCAGAGCCTGAGGAATTTGACCATCTGAGCAGAAAGTCTGGATGCCCCAAAGTGCCAGACAAATGCCACTGTAGATTCAAGATCAACGCAGAGCAAATGTGCTCAGAGTTCAGCACGTCTTAGATGAGCTGGATACCACACAGATTAAATCTGACACATTCTGGGATTGCTGGGCTCAGCAGATGCACAGCCTGGTAGGCCTGCAGACATTTTAAAGTTTATAAACAGAAACAGGGAGAATGTCATTTAGATTATTTGAACCTGCATTCTGTAGCTTCTGAGGAAGGTGTTCTAGCAGTAAGTGATAGTTATTCAGCAGCGATCAGAAGCTCTCCCTTTCAATGCTAGAAATAGTTCTGTTTGTATTGAATAATTGACTAGCAACTGAATCAAAAAATGGGAGTGGGGAAGCCAGAGAGGATGTCACTTCTGGGCCTGATAGTAAGGGAAAATAAAATGGGGACAGTGACGATCTGCCACCTTTTGTGTAAGAAAACATCAGGCAGATTTGCTTTGACGTGGATTTGGCCATGAAGACGAGACAGTGGAAGAAACTTTTCTTTGGGGATTGCAACAGAGCTGATCAGAGCTAAATCCTCTTGAGGATTAGGTGCTGTGAGGCACACTCACAAATACATCTTGTTTGAGCAGTTTTACTCCTAATAGTTTAGAGCTTCCATGAGCTATTCAATGCTTTTTGAGGGGCTGTCTAGGCACCTTGCTTTTACAAAAATAAATGTGAATACAGGGATGCCTGTATCCTGGTGACTCTACCCACTCACCTGAAAGGTTAGACAATTTCTACAGCTGGGACAGAGTGCTTATCTCAAGGGTCTTGAATGCCAAAATGGCCATTAAGCAACTAAATTAAATCATGGATTATCTTTAGCTTTGTAGATGGAGAAATCAAACCTCAAACCAAACAAGAACAATTCAGATGATATGAAGAAAGTAGGAAAAAAAATCAGAGAATTTACATCAAGTGGGAGATATCTTGAACTGTCTGTATTCCCTGCAGATTTCCTTTGAGCATTTAAGACAAAAAACCAAAATTGGAATTAGATGTTTATGATTATCTTAATCTCTGATCTATGAAAGCACTGAAGCACCTGCTCCAACACATATTTGTTTTATCAAAATCTTAAGTATTTGTCTAAATATTATATTGAATGAAGATATTATTCTAGAATGGATCATTGGATTCCTAGGGACACCTTGAAGCTATTCAAAACTTCCAATTGTATTTGGCTATATATCACTTTTTAGATATTTTTCAGTTGAATTCTATATTGGGGGAAAAAAAATGCTGCTTAGGGAATATTAAGGGTCGCAGTGTGAAAAAAGGAAAGTCAAAGAGAAACAACTTAGGCCAGCCAGTTATCCATCCAGTTTCCCACAGTTGTATGACAGCTGAGACTCATACAGCTGCACCATATGAAGCTGAGATTCATGTATACCACACTGTACTTTGTGAAAACAGAACACCCCCCTCACTCCAGGCCCTAAATTCAAGGGGAAAACATAACAAGGATAAAGAGCATCTTTAGTCCCTTTCATCTGTCACACTTCCTCTCTTGTGAACTGGTCATAAATTTCTGCCACCATAAAAATAGTCTGAGGAGTAGGTTCCATATCATATGTCCTGGTAAGACACCTCTGTAATTGGAAGAGGTAAGCAGATTTTAGCAAGGGGAGTTAACACATCATTCCTTATTCTTTAGGCTTTGAGGTATTGGCTGAGATCTCAAAGTTTTATGCCATAGTCCATTTAAGACAAATTTTTGTAAAACTTATTTCACATGTGAATCACTAAATGCTAGATTTTGAATTTGATTCTTCCCTCAGCTTCTTTTGTAGACGGGAAAGCTCAAGGCTTTTCAGCTCCAGATTCAGTTTTGTCCTTCCAAAGATCCTTCAAATAAATTCAATTCAGCAGCATAAGCGACAGGGCAGGTTTGAAGGAGTCACCTGCTGACAGGTGTGCATGTCATGGGGAAGGGCAATGCTGAAGGGCCAGGAAGGGCAAAAGCTGCTGAAAACTGATATTTGTGTGGTCACAGAAACACAGGAAAGTTTTGAGGCTCTCTGTGTGCCAGAAAGTGAGTGAGAGAGAGTTATAATAAATGTAAGGGGCGAGGAGGAAAGGTAGAGTTGGGGGTCTATGTGGAGAAAGGTGGATAGAGGAGGAAAGGGATAACCAGAATAACCAGATAAACAACTGGAGAAGAAAGGCCACCTTGGGAATTTCATCTTTGTTTTGTTAATCTCCCTTCTCTTCTCTTGCTCTTCTTTGCTCTAGACCCAAACAAATGTCTCACAATCCCTCTCTTACTGCTTCTGTTGCCCCTGGGCCAGGGAGGTGCTGCAGAGCAGTGGCTTCAAGGCAATAAAGCAGTAGCTGCCCTCAAACCTTGTATATGTGAGTGCCACCAGAGGAGTGAGCGTGCAGGAACACATCCATTCTGATCTGCACATCCTCCAGCAGGGGCAGATCAGCCTTTCCCTGCACCTCCCCAAACTGGTGCCTACGTTTCCTGCATTGTTTGCTGGCTCTGCTCCCAGGCTAAAGCTCCAGCCTCTACAAATAGACCCACTGCAATCAGTGAGACTACTCATGTGAGTAATGGCTCACAGCTGGATGCAAACAGAGTCATGAGCTCCCTATATTTTTGGTTTTTGAATTTTAGTATTTTTCTTGTGCCTATTTTATTTTTCCCCTTGAGAAACCCGATAAGTAAATTGCTTTTCCTAAGCTCCTCTGCATTTAGGATCACAATGATCGGCGCAGTTAGATAAATAAAAAGGAATCTTTTTAAGAGAAGTTATCCTAAGGGTGCTGCAAATCATAACTTTTTTTTTTTTTTTTTTTGTTGTTGTTCTATCAAGCTCTTTTGCTGATATGGTCTTTAAGAGCACTGAATGACTCTCCTGTGATTTCAAATCATCCTGAATTCTACTAAATCCACTTGAAGAGCTTAGCATTTCAGACCTCTTATGAGAGATCACCCTAAACTTACTTTACACCAGGTATCCAATTTCTGGTACTATGTGAGGTTTGCGTATGTAGTATTAGTCCCTAATGATAGTGCCTTTGTCAAAAATCACTAGAAGAAATGGACATTATTTTGTTAGATTCTTTCATTTTAAATAAATCTAAAGGGAAAGAAAACAAAAATCTCAGTAGAAAATAAGGAGATTTTTTGTTGAGGAACTGATTTTTAACTTGTAACTACAGTAGGAAACACTTTCCAAAAGTGGTCAGTGTCCAAACATTACTTCTGCTAAAAATGATGTCTGGATTTTGAGAGAATTCCAACAGGTTGCTACTGGCTACTTTACTGATACCTTGAAATATTTCAAGTTCTCTTGAGAGCTTGACTGTAAACAGGCAAACTATCTTCTGAAAAGAAGCACTTCCCAGCAAATGTCACAACACTTCTCCCTCAGAAGATGTTGCAAATTACTTTCTCACTGATCCTTAAAAAAGCAAATATCTAAATTCATTCTATATGAGTTGAAATCTATCTGGAAATGTGTTTAAAAGTCTTATTCTTTACTGATTTCTTAAATTCTTTATACAGACATATTGCTTAGTGATTTACTTCTGTGTAATTACTTCTCCATCTTCCTTTCCCTGCAGCTACCTCTGTACAGTCTCCTTTACCGAACAACTATCTCTGGCTCTGGGCTGTGTAGCTGGTCATTCCTCATTATTCCTACTGCTAAGCCTGTTCTTTACTTTTCAATGACTAAAATCCCTTGTTCCACTTGCCCTGCTCCTCTTCTCTCCCTTCCTCCGGGACAAATTCATCTTCTTTTCTTATTGTAGCTACAGCAAGACCATACTCCTTTTTTCATGCTGTTCCTCTAACCTGTTCTGTTCATACACTCTGATGCCACCTCTCTATAAACCTCTTCCTCTGTCCAGACCTGACCTCTTCTTTTTTTATAGTCTCTCACTACACTTGAAGTTCAGTGAAGGACAAAGAAAGTCAACAAAGACTGCACAGGACAGTTCCACACAGATTTTTCAACCTTGTTTTTGCTACCATTTCAGTGACTCCCTGATTCTGCCCAAAATCTGGTTGTGACATTAGATCTTCTATTAGTAAAATTCTTAGCACTAAAACCCACATGAACTATTTGATGTGACTTTTTTTTTTAATGTCAATAAAGCTATAAAACCTGAAAAGTATCTCTTGGCATAAATTTCTAAGCAAATGGACTTTCTGGCAAAACATTTATAAGATGAGGACTTTTAGGTTAAAAATGCAGCAAAATGATCATTTGAAAGTCTTATGTCTGTCTGAAGAGGAAACAAGTTTGAAGATGGGTACGTCCACCCGACTGGAGGCAGAGGCACGCCATGTGTTTTAAATCCATGTGTTTTAAATCCACCTGTTTTAAATCCACATTTCTACACAAAGCAGTCTTGCAACATATCAAATAGGTAACGGTGGGCACATCGGCAGGATAATGTCTGCCTTCTTTCAGAGTTTGTCTGTACGTATCCGGACTGTGTTTCTGATGAAGTGATAAGGAAACATGAGCTGCAAAGGTCTGCCGATTGCCTCAGCTGAAAATAACTTCACCTACCGCTGTCGGGAGAACCTCAAAAAGCAAACTGAAAATATACAAACATCAGTCGTACTTATAAACTTAAGTCATTTTCTCTAGGCTGTTGTTTTTTGCTTCATTTTATTCAGACGCAGCAAATAGATGTGTCAGCTTTTCGTTGGTTCAGTAACAGAAAAATCTCTAGAATCCGATTATCCCTATTCATATCCAGTCTGCAGTTATTTAAAAATAAGTAGTTTGGAGATTTAGCTTTGCTTCAGAAGCCAAAGTAATCTTATTGTTCCCTAATAAGTATGGCATGAGTCACTCCCCTGCAACAGTCCCTCCACATTCCAGTCTTAATTGTCTCCAAATTAAGGAAAGCGTTAGATGCAACTTACTGTGAGAAAATGAATATTTCTGATCCCTGCTGCTAAATAACATGGCAGAAAATTCCTCTGGATGTGCAACAGATCAGTTTCCCAATATGAAAACTGCCCCTTGAATGCATTATTCAATCATTTTTTCATTTCAGCAATTATTTATAATTTGTTAAATCTGTAGACCAATTTCACAAACAAAAAGTGAGTGTTACTTCTTTATCAAGAGGAGTCCCCCATGGGCTCCCAGCCTTTCTTAGTTCTTGACAGAAACTTGATTGCAGTAACGAAACATCAGAGCTACAGCTCCGTTAAAAAAACCCCTGCTTTTGTTTCTGAAGCAAGTTGTGACAATTGCCTCCCATTTGAATCAATTTTACACAAGCCTCACAACAAATTTTTACTCCGTGATCATTTATTAGGCATTATTACCTGAGTGCTCAGTGACTCCCATCACTGCAGAGGACTCGCCCCGCTGAGAGCGACAGACTAATTGATGGGTAACCAGCCTTCACTCCTGAGCGTTGGCAGCCAAGGCTCCAAAACACGCCGTGCGTGGTGACAAGAGGCGCTCCCAACAACCTGGCCACGCACCACCAGAGGGGACATCAAGGCCACGGGTGGTGGTACAACCCTGCCAGTGAGAAGTGCTCTGGTTTTGACCCAGGACAGGCACACTGTGCTCACGTTGTGCACCAAAGTAGCCCACTGACACCATCACATCACAGTTAAGGCAGGCTGCACTACCCAGCACGACTCACCGCAGTGGGAGCGGGATCTCCACCCCCACAACAAGACCATAAGACCAGACTTGGATGCACAAAGATTCTCACTTGTTTCAGTGCTGCAGGAGGTCGACCTAGGTCTTTATGCAAAGAACCCTATTTTTGACAGATCTTAGAGCAGAGACATGTTTGTCTTACATTACAGTTTCCACCTCAGTAAAGCAATGTGGTTTAGGAAGCATCTTATTAAAAACAGGTTCTGTTTTTGAATATCTAAGAAACCCTGCCCGACAAAGTCATGCTGTATGCAGTTTCTTGGGGTTTTTTTAGTTTATTCTGCATCATCTAACCTATAAAATATTGCAGAAAGAATATTTTTATGTAAAACCTGTCAACAAAAATCAATGCATAAGGAGTAGAAAAATAATTTTGACTAGTGCCTGCATTATCTCCCACACATGAAATTTGAAATTTAACAAGCAAAGCTTGAATTCAATGAAAAATATATATATCAAAAATTAAAAATAGCAAGCGCAGAAAACTGAATTGAATCAGGATTCTTCTACCACCTGGGAAAGCATATGGAAAATGTTTTATTGCACAGGAGAGTTCAGACAATATTGACCAAGCCCCTCTTGAATTTCTCTAAAACATTTGTTGCACTTAAAACAACCTTTCAGAGCAGTGATTTATTTCTAAATTCCCTGGGTGTGCAGAGAAGCACAAAGGTCCTAAATCTGCTGACTAAGATAAATTGCAGGTTGGAATGTATTTAACAAATGATAATGCAAAATGCAGGAATATATACAGAGAAACAGCAGATAGCAGTGGAATGGAGTACATGACCTGCCTGCGAAGTTACTACGCACAGCCAAAGAGCAGACACAACTGCAGACAAATTCCCTCAGCTTTCAATACCTACAGAATTAAACCACTATTAAGAGAACACGTATTTCTCCCCGCGGTGAATCCTTCTTAGCAAAGATAACTGGGAAACTGGTATTACAGTAGGAGAAACAAATTCTTCATTGAGGCAGAGGAAAAGTCAGGAGAAAGGCACGCGCTGAAATTCATTTAGTGAGTTAAGTTTCCAAGACAGGAAATTAAAAAAAATAAGAAGAGAATATTAATAGAGACACGTCCTGCTACTGTGGCTGCCTGCTGCACAGTGCCTTGTTTCCCACTTTGGAGCATCTGGCGTTGGCCAGAATTTGAGTGAGGACACAAAATACAACGGACCAATGGTCTAATAGGTCATGGCAATTCCTGCGGTCTTATTTTGTAGACAGGTGCAGCCAACCCTGGTTTTGGTTGGTTGGTTTAAGTCTTCTCTCCTGTTCCTCTGTGCACATAACGAGTGAAGAAACATCTCATCGAGCTGTCACTGCGAGTCTCTGGCAGACTAGGTCCTACCTTGGGCCAGGGCTCAGCAGCCAAGCAGCCAGTACAGAGATATGAGAGCAGCTCACAGAGCATTGCAGGTGGGAGAAAACAGAACCTGCCACCAGCCTGCACTCACCTGCCTTCAAACTTTTCGCTTTCCCTGCTTCCAGGAGCTCAAGAAAGGGATGAGATGCACCAAAACATCCCTCTGTCCACTTAAGAAAAACATAGTATCAGAAAAATCCAAGCTGAAAATGGACAAAGAGAATTAAGAGGGAAGTAAAATTTGCCTTTGGTGGCTAAGAAATAAGACAGCTTAATTAAAAGCAAAACAAAACAAAAAAACCCCACATGCTTATAAATTGATTGTCTCCTACTGAGACTCCTTCCCATGGTTATGTTGCATTCTTTGTATGGCACTACCACAGCGTGGTGCACAAACACTAGAGATGGAAATAACTCTTCAGAGAATTTAAGGAATTGTTCTGGAATACAGACCTCAAGTCACCGTCACAGAATCCATGGTAAAGTAGGGCAAACACCATTTTAAAAAAAAAAGAAAGACACACGAATACAATGTTATCTCCATGTGAGAACAGACTTCACCATCTGAGCTGAAAGGGAAGGGAGGACACAACTAATTCCAGGATGAGCAAATCTTTCCAGAGACAGGTTTCACAATCCCTCTGTTACCAGTGTACTCCTAGTTCCACGTATGACTTAGACCCCTAGTCCCTTTGTGGACAGGGCATTACTATTTTCCTTTAGAAATCCAGCCTTAGGACTTCCCCTGAGCTCTAGATTTACTTTGAGAAGAGGACAGAGGAACAATCAACTACAGACCTGGCGCTGTGAATTTTCCTTCATGGAAGCAAGGACTCCAGTTTTTCTCCTGAATGAGTTTTCAGATAACACAAATAATGAATGAGCCCTGACTTTCATCTTTGAGACCTTCTAATCCATCTAAGTCTTGCCTGAACCGGGGAACAATTTCAGAAGTAAGCGGAAGCAGCACTGAGACATAGTGGGATAATATACTCTTGCTTTCCTGGAAAATCAGAACTAAATTATGAGACTTCAAGCAAAATATGTATTCTGAAATAGAATTATTTATCCAAATATCAATTTATTGATGTCTTCATTCATTATTATATTTCTCTAAATTTTACAAAGTATATAATCTGTTTTGTCACTCTGGTAAGGTCTGCATCTGCCAAGAAAATCAGATGAAGAAGGGCTTCCAGGCATCTCATCAAGAAAATAAACTACAAAAACCTACCTGCTATAACTAACTGGATATTGCCACTGACTCATAGGAATGTGTTCCATTAATCCACCTCTTTTATCTTTCACCAGCTCATGTACTTTTTTTATTGCGCTAGAAGAACTATTATTTTTAGCTAATTAAAGTTCAGTGAGGTCCCCATTTAGACATGTCTCTCATCAGAGGGGAACGTTTGCTCCCACCACATGATTTATGTTTGCAAGGCTGCTCAGCCACCCATCCAGCAGCCTGCTGCAAATACATAATCACCATTTCTTACTCATTCTGTTCTGAAATGACCTGCGTCTCTTCTGAGACACAACCACCACAGA
Source organism: Grallaria varia (assembly GCA_013396735.1). Classification (NCBI taxonomy): domain Eukaryota; kingdom Metazoa; phylum Chordata; class Aves; order Passeriformes; family Formicariidae; genus Grallaria; species Grallaria varia. The sequence goes on from VWZG01008543.1 coordinate 828,957, forward strand.
GACTCTCCTGGTACCCATCCCAGGACGACTCTACCCGTGATACCTAAGCATACAGAAACATTTAGAGCAAAGCTTTAGCTAGGCCTTGGTTCTGGCACACAGCCGTATTTAGCAGAGCATTTAGTCATTTAAATCTTGCTTATCTTTCAGCACTAAATTTCTCGTGGTGTAGACCTCTCACCTTACTCTGCTTAAGCTGGGTTTAATGTCAGCAGTCGTATCTCAGTAATCACATGGGTATCCCACCAGGGACATTAAGCTTTGCTTTTCAGAGACATGACTTAGTGATCACAGAATATTCTGAATTGGAAAGGACCTACAAGGATCATCAAACTGAGCTCTTCAGTGAATGGCCCATATGGGGATCAACCCCACAACTTTGGTGTTATCAGCACCATGCTCTACCCAACTGAGCTCATCTCAGGGTCTACCAACTCTCGGCTGTGCAAAGCACAGCGGTGGTGCTGCATCCCACTGGCAGCTTCCAAAGAGATTTTTCAGGTGTCTGGAAAGTACAGCAGACAAGCTGATGCATGCATGGGGAAAGAAAAGAATTTGCAAGGATGCAAGGTCTGCTCTCGGTGCACAAGTAGCTCCAGGGCTGCAACTTTGCAGGTGGAAGGAGAAGGTGGTGTGAAAACCTTTTGTTTCAAACTATATCTCAGTTTTGGAAGAGGCAGAGAACAGGTTGCTCTCTTGTTACATGGCACAATGATAAGAGCACTACGTGCTCAGATGCAACCTACAGAAAAGCAGCTGGCCTGCTAAAAGATGGAATACTTGAAAGTAATAAAATGAAGAAAAACAACGGTTAAACTCCAGAAAATGCTAAGCAACAAGAAAAAAAAGAAAGATCTGTTGAGATTGCTCCTAATTCACTTTTTTTTTTTTTAAATTTTTTAATTTGTACAGCTGACCAGATTTCTTTGCTACCTCTGTCTTGTTTATAGATGAGTTGTCTTTGTGCTGCCACTGCTCTCGGCTTCTTCCTTCCCTGTCTGTGGCATTTCTTTCATCTGTGCTAATATCTGCTATAAGGTCTGACCAGCCCCAGCAGTTGATCAAATAACAGATTGTGAAAAATCATCTATGACCAAAAGGAGATGCTAAAAACTACCTTTGTTTTACTTTTTCTTCCTCTTTTCTTCAAACAGGTTTACTTAGCCCTTACACCAAGGCTTCTAGCGATTTATGCAAAAGACCAGACCCTGGCCTTCTAGTGATTTATGCAAAAGACCAGACCCTGGCTGCCTTTGGTAACGTGCTAAAGAAACATGCCTTATTTATAGGATATGACATAGCATTTCCTACATTCCTGATTCCCTCTTTGATCTCTCCTGACAATTTATTTTAAAGAATTTTGCTATCTTAAAGGATTATAACTGGTACATGTTTTCCTTTCAAAAGGATTAAAAAAAAAAAAAAAGAAAAAAAAAAGAAAAAGTCTGAAACGTAATTCATGTTTTTTCTACTCTTAAAAAGTTCAACTAAGTTCACATTTCCCAGTTAAGAAATATTTATATTTGCTTGCTTTCCCTTCAGCAGCAAACCATTAATGCCTCTCGACACCTTTATTACAGCATTTGTCTGTGAATTGCTGCTTTCATTTCTTTGATCATGAGCCAACAGAGACCCTCAGTGTGTCACGTTGGTGTTACTGCAAGCCATGATTGCAGAGCAGGCTGGTGTTCTTTGGCTCTTATGCACATTTAGTAACTTGCCTCTGTTGGAAAAGAAAAATATTGAAAAGCCTTGCCATCAGTTGGTTGGGTATGGATATCTACATCCCCTGCCAAGATCAGACAGATTTACTTCTGGAGGAAAGTACCACTTCCAGAAACTTTATTAGTCAACAGTACTGCATTTTAATTTGTGCCTGTGCAATTTGGGTGCTCACACTGGCAGTCCCATAGCATTACTGTTTAAAAGCACAGCACATGCTCAGTGCCCCAGCACAAGCATCTTGGTTTTCCCCATCTCTTGGGTGGCTCCATGCTCCAGGATGCACAAGGAAACAGCTGCACACACTCCTTATACAGTGTATGAGAAGATGCCAGTCAGGTACCGAATTTTTTCTTCTAAGGTTTTCTGAATATTCCCAAAACATTCATCCTTTTGTAAAAATCCTGGCTTCCCTTCCTACTTTTGGTCTTTCTGCCACCTGCATGGACACTGAACAGCTCTTCAGCATTCTTCTGCCTCACCTATTGTCCTAGACAATTCTTCATATGCAGACAAATATAATTAAAACAGCATTTGAAGACAAAGGAAAAGGGTACAGTCTACCGAAGTGAGCAAGCAAACAATGCTGTCTAGTGCAGGCATCTCTCAGCTACACAGGCAATGATGATACTTCAGGGTCTAACAAACAAACATTAACTCACAGAACAGCTTTTTCATGCAAATCTGGGATTATCGGGAATAGCTGCCAAATTTTCTCCAGAAATGGTTCAATCTGGACTACAACTCCACAGGTCAGGAGCAGAAAGGAAGTTAACTTTGGCAACAGGGAAGAATGGTGAGCCAGAAGACTGCAACTGTGCCAGTCACTGGGGAGTCAGTTTCAGGTCACAAAACAAACAGAGAAAAGGGCTGTCACTCAAGGATGCAGGGCCACTACTTGCATTTTTCTGTACCAAGCCAGAAGGAAATAGTTTCCTGAACAGCAGTGCAGTCTGAGATAGGACCCATATCCTAATTAGGCTTTTTCCCCCCCCCCCCCCCCAACCATCATAAACAGGAAAGCTGTTAATTTTATTCAGTTATATAAGCATCTGTCTCAAGCCAGAACATTTTGCTGAATATCTGTGCTGGTTGGTCAAAAGTGTTGTGCAATAGCACCTTTACAACCCCAGGAATATAAGCCATTTTCAGAAGATGCAAGCAAAGATCTTTTTTTCTTGACCAAACCTCCCACATTTCTGAAATTGCAACATCAAAGGTAATTTAATTCTTTGTTTCTCTCATTTCATCTGACTAGTACTACAAAGACTTAGTAAACATTTGAGAACATGCACAGATCAAATTTAATATAATTTTAGTTTTCTGAAAGGATATTAAAATGTGTCTTGATTCAGACTAACATTAGCAAAGTTAATGTTTCTGTTACGATTAGTATGTACAACATAGTGAATCTTCTTTATAAGCTAAGGTGATTATTAGCAGCAGAGGTTAAAAGCACGCTAAAATTAGAAAATTTGCTTGCTAATTTTCAATATCCAGATACAATGGCATTTATGAAAATCTACCAAGAATCTGCTCACACCAGAGAGGTACTACAAATTCTTAACAGTATGTCTGAGTACCCAATTGTCTATTTTTTACCACGTGTTGGCTAGGATATTGCTATTAAGTGCCATATAAACAAATGATATGAACAGTTTGGGAGGCGAGAGTGCTGCTTGAGCACCCAAAATCTTCTAATAATAAATGTAGGCATGCCACTGAATGCAAAGCTCAGAGAAGGAAGCAATGTCAGTGCCCCACAACAAACAGGAAAAGAGCAATGCATTCTGCAGGGAACCTTTAATAACATCACTGGGGAGAACACAGAGCTTGTATAGAGTGATTTAGGGATATAGGGAATGTTACGTATCTTCCTGATTTATCACTGGCATCCATTTCAAATAGAAAAGGCTGATGGTTATGTGTGTCTGTCATAATGGGAGTAGTAGATGGTCTTCAAAGAATGGTGAGATAATGGCTTTAGCTGATTTTAGTCCATAATAATCTACATTACTACTCTCCAACACTTAAGAATTTGTGTTTTGGTACCTTACCATTCTTCCCTCTGAGGCCAGCAAAAGACTTTTTTCATAAGCAACCTGTGGGCAGAACACTTTCTCTGGCTCTTGGTGAGTCTGCCAGCAACCAGTGGAGTTCAACTCCTGCCTGCCCAATCTGCTGGAGGAAACACAAATTTTTTTGATTTCTGTGGAAGGAAAAGGAGTCCTAAAGTATTTTCTGAGACGCTGTTTGAAGAGAATGTGTCTCGTGGAATGTACCTGGGGACCCCACAGGAAGGACAAATGTGCAGAGAAAAAGAAACCTTCCCAAGGGGGGTCTCAGGTTATCAGGGGTAGGGAACAGAAGAGCAGATGCCACTAAATCACTCCAGACATGCTGATCGTGGCTGAAATATCACTGTGGAAGTCCAAAAGGGCTCCAGTAAGGCAGAACCTTCCAGCAGCTGATGGCACGAGGGCCTCACTTCTCCTCAGTTATTTACACAAAGGCTCACAAGAGCTAAGGGAGGAATGCAGGAAGGTATTCAACCAGGATGGGAAAAACAAAGCCTTTATCCTCAGAAACCTCAGAAAGGGCTTTTGAGCTATTCCAGGAAAATGCTGATTTTTTAACATGAAGCATAAAAATGACATCTCTGTACGCATCGACACAGCCATCTCACAGGGAAAGATGAGCTGGCCCTGGCACGTACCACTGCAAGACAAGAGAGCAGAAGGTGCACATCAAGTACATTGCTATTAAAACTGCTCCTTTCCCCCTGTGAAAGTACAGGGCAGGTGTGAGACATTGGAAACTGGCAAAATTGCATTTCTAAATGGGAACTACAGCTTTTTGCAATTTTTACATTCTCTGTGTACTAGCAGTTTATAAGAATTCATTTTTAAAAGCTGGGACCTCAGGCTGAATCACCACTGCTCTTTGTGAAGCATGTCTTGATACAGCCTGGTTTATTTTAGTTACCTAGATCTGTAGGTTTTTCTTTCTTGCCATGATCTGCATTTTCTGGTGTTGTTGCTTTGTGACAGCTGAAATTCTACTGCTGATATTAAGATGTGCTACATAACTAATGGCTCTAATATTCTCTTCCTTTATTGCTAGGTCTTAAAAAGAAAAAAAAAAAAGTTACTTTCAAAATATGTTCCTATATTTTCTGGTCATGAAATGATCACTATCTTTTGAAGACTGTTTTCCAATCTCTTTTGCTTGGAAGAATAATCATATATATTATCTCTACCTTAGCTTCCTCCTTTATTGGGCTTTTTCTGGCTTCCTCACTGCTAAATTTCAAAGCACTGCAAATGTCTAAGAGAGTCTCAATTTTATTGCATGTATTTCTTCTTCCTGGTCTCTGCTGACATGATCTTTTCTGGGTACAATAGTGTTTTTATAACTACATCCAAGAGAAAGCACGCTTCTCCTTTTGCATGTGCACATATTTGTAGAGTTATATGTAACATGGGCAAACACCCTTGTTTGCCACTTCCTTTATATATTTATATATTTAGGTAGGAGCAGCAGGGAGTTACCAGGTGCTGTCCTGGTCTCCTCTATGTTCTGGAAGGCCTACCGGAGATCTTTCACTAACTTGCTGCTACATCTCATGCCTTTTGTGCCCCTCGACTGCTGTCTCTGCAATGCCATTGACCTGAATATTCCTGTTTTTATTTCTGCCTCGTGGAAGTATCTGCTCAGCCCCTTAAACCATGCAGGGAGTAGGGTTTTATTCAGGTGTCAGAAAGGCAGTAGGATTAAACTACTTCAATGGGTGCATGCAAGCACTGACAACTTTTAGTAGAATAGAATAGGGAATAGGAATTAGTGCTTAGATCACAATGTTTTCTGTGCAGGCAACCATAGACCTCACTACCAAAAGAAAAGTATTTGATATCGGGCACCAACTGTGCATTCAAAATAGAAAAGGCAGCAGGCCTTCTCTTGATGAGTTTAAGCATTCAGGGACACATTCCATCTCCTTTTGTGCTCACTCTGATTAGTCTCTCCCTCCCTTTATATTCCTGCTGTAACAGGGAGGGTAGAGTATGAGCTATACAGTAGTGACATGGATAGCAGAATGCAGTCTACAATAAGCCACAAGGAGTACAATACTCCAAAAGAAAACAAAATTACTAGTATAGCAGTGAAGAACATTGACACTGTGTAATTAAATGGCAGGATATTGGATTAAAAAAGAAGAAAAAAAGCATCAAGATTAAGTTACTATTTATCATTTATTTGTGCCCCATTATTTTGCTGCTCATCTCTGACATGTTTTATTTCTTAGGATTTTTGGTAAAAAGATTGGACCAATAATCTGGATTTTACCACTAAATAATAGAGTCCTGAATATTTTCCTGTCTTCAGCGATATAAACAGTTTCCAAAGCTCCACTTCTCCACAGTGATCAGTGCCTTTTCTATGCTAATTGGTTTGTTTTAAGCATACAGAGCTACGTTGCCCAACTCCAGCACTGTGTGATTTCATCTGTTTTAGTTTTTATGAAGAAAGAGCTCTCCAGACATACTAAAGCTGAAAAGCCAGTTGCCTGTGCCTTCCCCAAATCTGTTATGACATCTTTCTATCCAAATGGCTTAATGTGACAAGAATGTGAATATTCAGGTCATGGGGTGAGTTCAAATAATTTTTAAAGCTCACTCCAATTGAAAAGTGTGTGTGAAACTAGGTTACTCTTACAGTGACTAAAGCTATGAAATACTGCTGTCTTTTTAAGCATCACAAGGGCTGGATGCCAGCGTGGCATCCCAAGGAACGGTAAATTCTTAATGTGAAGGATTGGATGGTACACCATTTCCAAAGGCTGGGGGGAGTGACGTGAATGATTGAAAAGCCTTAAAGGACACAGTTGAAAGCCAGCTACTGCATATCCTTGAGATGTTCATACAAGGACTTTGTGATGTACAACGCTAAAAGAAGAGAGAACTGTGGAGTCTGTTGAGACGAGGTACCTCTGTCAGCGTTAATAAGAACTGAGGTTATCTCACTGCTATGTTTAGGTCAGAAAAACACCAAAGTTTCTCAGAAGACACATGGCTAAAGAGATAATGAAAGAGCTGAAGAGCTACCACTTTTCCCACAATCTTTCCTCCGTATGAGAAGATTAATGATAGAATTAGATCACCCTGGAAACTCCACTAAGGCACACAGAAAATAAGGAGGTGACTGGTAAGTGCCAACGTGGCTTCACTAAGGGCAAATCATACCTGTCAAATTTAGTGGCCTTCTACAATGGGGTTACAGCACTGGTGGATAAGGAACAACAAGTGACATCATCTACCTGGACTTGTCAAACATTTTGACACTGTCCTACATGGCATTCTTGTCCACAAACTGTGGAAGTGCAGATTTAATTAATGGACCACTCAGTGGAAAAGGAATTGGCTGGACAGTCACACTCAGAAAGTCGTGGTCAACAGCACAGTGTCTCTGAAGGGAAGACCTCACTGTGGCCTTCCAGTACCTAAAGGGGACCTACAAGAAATACGGAGAGGGACTTTTTCATCTCCATAAGATGCAGGTTTAGATTAACTATAAGGAAAAATTCTTTACTGTGGAGGTGGTGAGGCACTGGAACAGGTTGCCCAGAAAAGCCATGGATTCGTCAGCCCTGAAAATGTTCAAGGTCAGGTGGGAAGGAGCTGTGAGCAACCTGGTCTAGTGGAAGGTGTCCCTGTCCATGATGGGAGGGGACTAGATTAACTCTAAGGTCCCTTCCAACCCAAACCCTTCTATGATTTTAAGGTTCTGTGACAAATGGCCTCTTCATCTAAACAAAGTGAGAGGTTCTTGTCTTCTTTTCCCTCTTTTCCTTTCTCTGTCTTCCTTGCATAGAATTCAGACTATTTTAGGAGACTGTAGAGCTTTCTTGATCCCACTGACAATGCTATTTTTATGGATATGTGCAGTGTCCTGGCACTTTAAAATAACTCACCTTTTGAAAATCTAAGTAAAGAAAGAACAAACAAGTAATCCCAAAACCTACATGGCTGTAGGGATGCATTAAAATTATTTAGGACTGATGACTCTGTTTTGGTCAGACCTGTTTAACACATGTCTCCATAAAAAGCACATGCTGATGGTTCCATGAGTCTTAATTTTGTGCTTCTACCCATCCTTGCCTGGCTTGACAGTGTTTTTCCAGGGGTTTTTTTGTTTGCTTTTTTTTTCTCTGAGTTGTGGAGATGGAAGCATAGGACACAGAACAGTGCTATATTGCCACACTGATACTTGGATAATCAATAACCGAATAATAAAGAGAGTCCCTTCCCCTTACAAAAGAAAGTTGGTAATGAAGAAGTCTCACAAGAGAGAGAGCTCCTTTCTGCAGCCACAGTGCAAGTTCTCTTACTCACCATCTGAGCCAAAGGCCAGGATGGATATGGAAAATATATCCCCTGTTCACTCTTCCATCTCCCTCTCCTGGCCTTTTTTTTTAATCCCTCTTCTTTCCAGTCAACCAAAGAGTCAGAAAAGTTTTGTTGCATCAGTCAGATGCTGTTTTGCCTTTGGTTTGGTTAGGTTTGTTTGATTGTTTTTAACTCATTTGTTTTCTGTGTTTGTTTTTTTTCTGTAGTTTTGTTTTCCTTTCCTGATGCATGTTTTCTCTAATACAAGCCAAGACATAGATCATGATTTTTGAGTGGGATATAAATTAAAGGTGACATTTGACTGCGTTTCTGCCCACTGGAACTGACCTCATATCCTGCAAAGCCCCCTGGACATTCTAGAAATCTTCTGCACCACAGGGGACATGTATAAAGCAGAACAACGGTGCAATTGCAGTACATGTCAATGTACTCCTCCCTAGTTTGATCTGGCCAGTACAGTGGTTGTTATGCAGCAATGACGATGTGCATTTCACTCCACAGGGACAGCCCAAGCAGGTAGACAAGGTTTCTGGAGCATTTACAAATATGTACCTCTGTACATTGATTATTTTTCTCATCAGGGTAAAAGTTGTCAGAGATTGGTCTAGCCCCTCCTGAGTATGTTCACACCCCTAAAACTTCAAAAACAGAAATTTAATTCATTGTCTTTTAAAGCAGGGAAAAATTCAAAGTATGTCTGCATGTAAACCTTTCATGTTTGCAATATAGCAATATTGCTTCCTTAGCCGAGTCTCTTCTTCTTCCTCCATAAATAACCTGTCCTTTGTTTTTCTAATTTCCAGGTTACTTTGACCTAGCAGGTTGTTCCATGCCACATTTTCCTTCCTGTCACATTCCAATTTGCCAGTACCCATATTCTACACATCAACAGAACTCTATCTGGAACCTGGGAAAGACAAGATTAACCATCCCACCTTCTTATTTGAATTCCAGGGCCATTATGCTACCTTTTGCCTGATAACCCAAACCATTCCTAATCCTCATTTACATACCTAGTCAATAAGTTCCTGAACTCTTATTCTTCCCAAAGCCCTACTCATATTCCTGCATCTTCAGACAAATAGTATTTACTCTGACATGACTGTAGCCCTGTACAGACTGTGGGTTTTAGCCCATAAGCAGGGAGAAGATAAGCATTTTCCCTTCCTTCCAACAATTCTTGTAGTTTTAAAAAATATTGTGTGCTCCCCTTGATCTTAATTTTTTCTTTTTTTTTTTTTTTGGCTATGTAATTTCTATTTGGCCTCTCATCTCAGATCGCAGTTTCTAGGAATTTAATTGTTCTTGTAACTTCCTGTTAAAGCGTCTCCATCTGATCCAGATCTTTCTTTAAGCGAGCACTCCACATTCAACATAACCCCTTAGCCTTGAGGCCCTTGAATCTTTATCAAAGTTGAGCAGAATGGAAATACTACCTCAAGAGCCCTGCTGCCTCCCAGTATGGTATTTGGACTCACCACAGCGGTGTGACATTTTTAACTCATGACTCATAGGTATTAGCTCGTGGTTCAGCACAACCCCTGACCCTTTCCTGTCTAACAGCTTCCCAGCCAGCTGCTCCTCATCCTTTATTTATGCAGTTGACTCAGCTTGCCTACGTGAAGTGTCATGCACTTCCTCCTGTTCCATTTCAGCTCATCTTTCCCAGGTTGCCAAGATTATTTCGGATTCTGCTCTCGTTGTCAAGTCCATCCAGCTTCCTCCCTCCCCACTTCCTAACACCTTGAGGATGGGGATAATTAATGAACAACGAGCAGTGCAGGGCAGGTCCAACACCGCTCTATTTTCATAAGAAAACTGATAATTGCCTTCTGTGCACAAGTTTCAAACAATTTTAAACACACACACATGCTGTCCCAGATGCCTCCAGACCATGCTTTCTTTACTCTTGAGAATATCTGGAGTGACAGGGTCAGAAGACTTCCCAAAGTCAAGACACAAGAGATTCAGTGCTGCTTACCTGGCATGCTGTAGAAATGAAATAAATGGTTTTAACACAACTGCTTCCCCCCAAAAAATTCCATTTTTTGGATAGAGCTTTGGTCTCCCATCTTTTCAAAAATTATGATTACCTAATATAACCATATTTCATTGGCTCCTTCCATTTTTAAAGATATGGATCTTCATGATAACAACCATGTCTGACAACACCACACTGACCTCACTTTCTACAGCTGCATTCACATCTTGGATACTCTGTGAGATTATTGGCAACATCAACTTGAATTATTTAGGGGAACAAAATAAACAGGTCACAAAAGTTATGATTCTGTCTTGTCAGTAATATTAAGAAATGTTGAGAAAAATCTTTCTATTCATATCCCATGATGATTTTTCATTTTTCGAACAAACCCCCTCAATTTCAGATGTACCAATAGTCTCAGTTTATCTAAATTTGCCCCAAATCCCTTATTATTTTCCATATAAAAATGCATTTTTTTAGAAAATCTAGCTTTAGGAAAAGAAAAAAAAAAAAAAAAGAGTAGCCACTTCAACTCTAGACTGCAGCACACATATAACTTAATTCAGCATGGATCCACAGTACATTCCAGAGCCATCAAGATAACTTTGCTCATAATGTGATTTTTAGTGTTTGTGAGAATAGGTTATTGGTTAAACAGATGGGGGAAGAGGGGAGCGAGGAGAGCTTTTGATGTTATGAGATCATAGAAAATTTATTCTGATGGTCGAATCAAGGGACTTGAAAACTGGTGATAAAAAAAAAAGGATTTTGCAATTTCTCGTGTCTAGTTAAATTTGTATCTACTCAGGGCATTGCCCTTATACTGCAGCTGGAAAACTTGTAAGACATCCAAGGTTATACTGCAGCAGGGCACCTTCCCTGGCTTCTAATAAATTTAAACTAAGAGGGCCCTGAGAAATTGAGACTAAAGCTGAAATAGTATTCTGTCTGACAGGTTAAGGGAAGCAAAATGATCCTACCCAAAAGGATGCATTCTGCTGAATGGGCACTCTGCGAAAATATACTCAAAGTGATGCCAAAACAAATATTCTTATTCGTGACTGCGATTATAATTTATATTCGGTATAAAGCACTAAATAGAACAGAAGAAAAATGAACTTTAATAGATGGGATATTCAGAAACTGGAGCACCAAAAGGATATCTAAAAGCTTCAAGTCAGAAAGCAAATAGCTACGACGAAAGGAATTAATTCTTTGGTTTTGATTAGGTGGCACAGTGATTCACTATGAGCTACCCCAGGATCACCTCCAGCTCCGTGTCCCGGCAGAGGCCAAGTGCTCAGGGCAAGGGGCATGGACATCACCACCTGCCCCCAAGATGCTTTGGTTTCAGTTCTTCCCCTGGCTGGCTGCCCACCAGAAACTGCACTGCTCTTGCCTTGTGAGAAGTCCTTTATCCCTCAAAAGCTGCAGTGACAGACAAATTGCCTGGCCTTCCATTCCAAGGATTTCCCTTCCTCCCCTGGCACAAAGGACATAATTTGTATCGGTTTGCATCCGCAGGAGTTCTCATTAAAACTCGTGGGCCACTGTCGCTGTGATTATCCCGCTTTTCTAAAATTAAGGGCACGATTAGAGGAAAATAAAAACTGTTCATGGCTTTCTCAGAGTAATAAACACATATGCAAATAAACAGATAAAACTCCCTCAGTTTCTTAGAGAATTTCCACAGATCAAATGGGTGTAATTCTGCTGGCTTGATCCCAAATAGAAGCAAAATATCCCCCTTCTGTCACAAGTTCATCATGCTAATGCCTCTTCTTGTCATCACAATTGTTATCTAGCAAGAGATATTATAACACAGTTTGAGTTTTCAAAGTGCTGGTATGTGCCAATACATTTTTGTGTCAAAAAGAACAAGTAAGGAGCCCTGTAAGAGCTACAGAAGTTTAGTATTCAAATACTGCTACAGGTATTGAAATAATTAAATGCAGATATACATATCTCCTTTCTATCTCCTCTTCAACAATTTTGATGTCAACTATTTTACCCACTTAAAAAGTCAGACTTGCAAGTTTTTTTAGCCTCACAAATCACATCCACAGCATCATGGACACATGTGTAGGTTGGACAGGTGTCCCATCCCAAACCCACAGACCAAAGTCCTGCTTCTCTCAAAGGGGGTTGCACTTCTGTCAAGCTACTGAGTTGGTTTCTTTTAGACAGAGAATTCTCTCTTCTAAGCACAGCTTCTAAACACTAGGCCACACTAACAGTAAAACAACAATAATAATGATAAAATTCAGCAAAGCATAAAAACTTGTAGAACAGTAATAGTGGTGATTTTGCCACTTTTACGAGGCACTAATCTAGTTGCCTCATACGGAAGCAGATTATGGTCTCATAAAACAGCACAATGGATCTATGGTATAATGACTTTAGTAGCTACAGCAGCAGCTTTACTACAGCTCCTCTCCTGACAAATTGCATGATGTAGGATGATAAGTATAAATATAAAATCAATCTAAATTTTATTCCATCGTGATTTCCACCTTATCAGGACAGAAGGAGATCACAAGAGAGCACGAAGTAGCAAAGACAAATGCAAAAGCCCGATCTATAATAAAAGACAAGCTAACACTTTTCAGCTGCCTAACTGTAAAAATATTTCAGCAGATGCACAGAGCGTTAAAAGTATTTACACAATTCATACAAAGTAACAGCTTTAAAAGCAAGTCATCAGCAACAAAATAGGAAAGAGTAAAAAGGCAGAATTAAGAAAATGGAAGCACCCCTTCAGAACCTGTCATGTATATCACATCAGCTTGTTTCATTTCTCTGCATGGAAGAATATCAAAACCATACCTTTTAAATGACTACATCACACATTTTATGCCAGGCTAAGACAAAAAGGTAAAATGAAAATTTTGCTTGACTGTAAACCTTTTCTGCTTTGTGTACAAAGGAGTAATTATATATATTTCATTTTATTTTATATATTCGTAAAAAAATGGATACTCTAACAGAATATGACTCAGTATCCCAATTATGTACAGTACAAAGACTGATAAACATTACAGAGTGGCTGCATGTATTTACCCAGGGCCTGATCCAATGTTCAAAAGATCTACTGAATGCCTTCCTGCATCAGGTACCAATGTAATACCATAGTATTGCCTCTATTTTTTGTATCAATTGAAATTTAAAGAACAGACAAGGACCTGCATTTATTTTAGTGGTTGTATAGTCTGTAACAGTGTGAAATCCTGATCTGCAATTGTAGTGCCTCGTTTCTACATACCACTGTACTTCTAGATAAAACCTGAATATCTCTGCTCACTGATGATAGGACTGTGAAAATTGAAGTCACTCCCAAATTTTTCTGAACTTCTCATTGGACTTACAGCTCTATTTCAGAGCCATTAAAAAGCAGTTTGGAAGGATTGTAACAAAATAGTTATTATTGGTGCTGTGCTTCAGTAGCATTGCAATTTTTGACAGAGCCTTATGATGTATAATCGGCAGGTATATGAATATCCTTGCAAAATCAACCCTACCTCGTTCCATCTAAATGCTGCTTTGAGTTTTGGACTCTCCTGCTGCTTCCAAAAACTATTTCCCTTGAATACCTCCCATGGTTGTATGGCAGGCCCTCAGAGAAGCTGTAATCAAGAATCTCTCTCCACCCCCCCACACTGCCAAATTACTGTTTGTGTTCCAAGATTAAGACCTTTAGGCACCGGGAGAGCAAATAACGGTACCTGCCCTGAAAAGGCTATAAACTGAAAGATAAGTCGTGCAAATTTCTAGTATAGCTGCTTCACAAGCCTGCTCTCTGAAAATGGCCTCTCAAACATCTCAAAGGGCTACAAACTCATTCTCCCACGTGTTCTCTTCCACACCTTCACCCCAGCAACTCCGTCAGTCAACTGCCACCTTCTCTGCTTTCTGATACCCGTAACAACTGTTTGCCATTGTCTCCTCATATTGCCTGATTCTGCCTTCGAACACAAGGGGTTTTTTTAATAGCACCATGAAATTTGTCTGATGAATGAACAGAACCAGCAACCCAAAAAGCACTTTAAATTACCGATGTTTGCCTCCAAAACTGTGGGTCTCAGAGAGGACTAAGGTGTGGATTTTTGAGGGGTGCTGAATGTGGCAGTGCAAGGTGACTTCTTTAGCAAGACTTCTATTTACCCAGCTTTACAAAGGATCAGTCAAAGTGCCCTGGGATACTCACAGTCCTCTGCTGCAGGAATTTACCTCAGAGTTGTTTGGTTGGTTTATATTGCCTCATCTGTTGCTGCAGCTTATCGCCATAATTGTAATAAAAATGATAGATGGGAGCATTTCAGGCATTTTGAGGGTCTTATACTGAGCAGAATAATGTCAAATAGCCATGTCTCTGGTGAGACTGGGATATGAAATAGACTCCTTGGCTGAAACTGGGCTTGACAACAGCTGGACAAGCAGAAAACCTGGTGGAAGATGACAAGATATGTCCGGAATGAAAGGGCCAAACGTGTGGGAGGTTAAATCACACATACCCACTGGAATCAGAGATGTAAAGAAAGGAATCTCTCTGTTAGTAAATAGAAATCCAGTTAAATATACACATCATAAATTAGCAAAAGAGTATCTAAAGATCTTTGAGTTTTAGCTGCTGTTTTTTCTCTGCCTCTCCACCTTTCCTTGCAGTTTCCCTCTCTTTCACATGATCAGAAGCAAGGCTATGTGGCCAGGGCAGCACGCTGTTATTGCTGTGGTTTGCAACACCCAGGCAGCTCTCTAGCAGCCACATAAACTGACAGAGAAGCAAAGTTATCTTACTTTTATGTAAATTCCATCTTTGACCTGCGTGCAGCTGACGGTGCATATTTTATTGTGTTCACTGGGTTTTCATTAGACCCCTTGTCATTTGCTGAAAGGTTTTTTAACTTCATTTAAATCTCCTTGTGCCTCAGAAATGTCAATAAATGTCATTGTTATCATCAGTTTTGTCCTGGGTTGACTTTTCTGAGTTTTCTGTCTTTGGATTTGATTAAAATTGGGAAATAAATAGCGAATAACATATTGATTGCGGGTTGGGAAAGGTTGCAGATAATTTATTATCTGGTGAGCATGATACCGAGGTTTTTTCTACCAGAATCTTCAGACTAACAAAATTCATTCTGCTGGGAAAGTGAGGTTTATAGCTATTCTTTAGTGCAAAGTAGTTTTTCAAGTCTTTGCTTGGTCATCTATAGACCATAAATCAAGTTAAGATCAATGGTCGTTACCTCATACTGTTAGTTTAGCAGACCTTAAAAAAGAGGCTATTAGAGATTATTAAGCCTGAAATCAAAATGCCTTGCTTACAGGGGGAAACAAACAAACAAACAAAAAAACCCCAAAACCAAAACAACAGCAGCAACAAAAAAACTCAAACAAACAAAAAAGAAAAAAAACAACAGACACTGTCTGTGAACATTAATCTAAACCATAATTCATTGTATTAGCAGTAATTTCATTATATTGCCTTATCCAGCCTTACAGAAGAACAGGTATTTGGAGCTATATGTCTTAAACTGACATTTTTACATTCTCCAATACTGCATCACTAGCCAAGAGAATGAAAACTTAACTCACTATGTTTCTGCACTTTTCATCATACCAATGAGCCCTCAAAAATATTCCTACTTTCAAATCTTTCCGTGACTGGGAAAATCTGAGCAGAACAATGGTGATGATTTAGAGAAAGTAAAATGAGACAAAACCAGATAAGACATCAATCAGGTTCTTCAGTCTTTCTTGTTTACCTCTCAAAGAGTACCTGATCTAATGCCCATTTAGTCTAGAGAAACTCATTTACCATTTCAATAGTAATTACAGTTAGTCTTTGCCTCTAACTGCTGTCACAAGAGGAGGCTGCTGGTATTACTTCAAACCAAATTAGTAATCAGAAAACATATTAATATGTCTGGTGGGCTGAAGAATCACTGTTATATTTTATTCCCCTGAAATACCAAGAGTGTTGCTGTTTATTAAAAGTATGGGACAGTTCATGTAAGGAAATGTACTACCACACAATAAGAAAGAATGGCAGATTTTCCAGAATTCCTGCAAACCCATGAGGAGCACTGCCAGTAACAGAGCTCTTGGTGGAAGCTGGACCCCCCCAAAAAAACTCCCTCCCCACCTTAGCCCCCCCAGAATCACAGTAACTACACTGTGGCTCAAATGGGCCTGCAGGCTGGATGCCAATAAATGTCATTGATGCCAATTCCCAGTAGCACAGAAATATATTACGCTATTCCAGAATTATCTGAGACGCCCCATTTCCTTAATCTCTAAATCCCTGATGATCTTTAATCTGCTCCTTCTCACTCCATTGAAGGTAAGGAAGTCACAATCCACAGTTGCCTGTTTCTCCGACCGAACATTTTGCATCATATGGGATCGTTTGCTGAGCAGGTTAAAACTGGTTCTGTGATTACTATAGCAGCAAATTCAAAAGACCTTGAATTATTCAAACAGTTCCCTAGACTGAATAGGCCTGGCTCCCTGTATGGCAAGCGCAGAGTAGCAGCAATACATAACCAACCAACACAGTAAAAGGCACCTGTTTAGGCATGTCATTCCCAAGGTTAACAGTAATACAGGCATACATTTTCTATATGTTAATCATTCCATTAAAGAGACATAGATGAACAATGCTCAGCAACACTTATATAAACAGGATACCCATGCAATAGTAGCTTATACATGTACATGTCCCTGGCCTCTGGTCAGATTTTGCACGTATGTCCACAGTCAGGAAAGCTGACCCTCTAAAGTGGAACTGTCAGCCAACAAAGCATTAACAGATGATTATTAGTAATACAATATAAACCTTTCTGGATGTATTGAAAGGCCTGAATTCAGTACCCCTGGAGCACTTAGGACAAAAACAATTAAGTGGTGCAATATGAGATGATTAAATTTAGTATTATCTTCTGGTCATTTAAAAAGAATAAACTTGTTTTCATCCACAAACTTTGTGAGCAGCTGAACAACAGAATTGCCATTTATTAAAGGAAAGGACTCTTGTAAAAAATGGCCTAGCCAGAAGAGCAGTCTCAACGATAAGAGATAGAAATGAACTGTCTAGAGGCATGATGCCCTCATGTAAGGTACTGGGCTACATGAATTTTGTTCTGTGTTCTATGCATTTGTAATATAAAAGGGGGTCACGGTGCACTTACTAACAGCCCAGATGACTGTATTGCTCTGGAGCTATTGCTCTTTTACTAATGTGAAAACAGAAATGTAAAGCATGTAGGAAAAATAGCGCAGATTTGAAGGTGAGCAAAATGGCAAACAGAGCACAGAATCATCCCTGTGCTTCCATTTCAAGCTGAACCATGGCATTAGCCTGTGAACCTCAGTTCCCAACCTCATTCCCTCTGTATCCAGATCCTCTCTTCCACCAGAAGGCTCCTAATGGCATTGTTGTGAAAGAAGAAACAGACTCTTATATGTAGACCTTTGGGGACAGATTCTATAAAAGTAAATAAAAGATAAAGACTACTGAAGTTGTTCTGTTCTTTGCTCCAAATTATTCAGACAGTGCCAATGACCCAAGCAACAAAAGACTACTACTCATTGTCAGCTGCAATAAGCAGGCAGACACTGGAGAGTTATTCTGCATAGAAACATATCAGATGTTTCACCTTCAACATTTCTAGCCAAGCTAGAAAGGATTTTCAAGAATTTCTAAATAATTTCAGCAACATGAATTCCATTGAAACAGCAGGGACTTTTACTCCTACTTGCTTTTCATTCTCTCATTAAGTCTAGTATATTGTTTTCAACATTTTTGTACCTTGATTACAAATGTCTGCAGTGTTTCCGAAGGTACAATTAGACTTAGCAACTTTCTACACTGCCCAAATATTAATATATTCTAGAAACTTGGAAATACGAAGTCTGCATGCACCAATTTCTTGTCCTGACCACTAAACTGCCTTCAAGCATTTGTACTTGGGGGAAGAATATGCCAATGTCTGTGAGAATGAAACCTCTCTGACACAGGCAACACACCTGGCTCATAAAAATGCAGTGTGTGATCACTAGAATTTCATTTCTGTGAAGTTTACACATATCTTGATCTGATGAAAATTAGTGTAAGACATCTAATTGAAAAGACAAACAAAGAAGAATTTTGGAATAAGGGCTTTTTTAACATGAGTATTATTATTCTGTCTCCGCTGCAGCTTCTCTTCTTTTCATCACTGTGTTTCAGGCAATGACAAACCCTTTCACCTTAAAAACAATCAATGGGATGTTTGAAATGGTATGTGGGATATACATACATAATTTTTTTTCTGCTTTCCCAATGCACCTTCTTAGCAATGATTCCATGACATCCCATCTACTCAGTGGGCAGCCTCTGTATTTTAAGCTGCGACCCTGCATCACTTCAAGAATAGAATAGAATAGAATAGCTCCCTACACTCACGATCCTGTGCTAATGCCTGCTGCTGACATGAAGGCAATGCCCAATCAACCGTCTGAGCAAAGTGTTGACAGACCCCAGAGATGCTTCCCTGCCCCTGCCGTGGTGAAAGGGCCAAAGGAGAAGGAACAGACTCCATTAATAACTTGAGGGAGGATGTCAAGGGATTAAATATTGTTCTGACTTCAGGACAAGACGTGGAATGACTCACAGCTCCTGCTGATCCACTGGGAAGAGAGGAGCGGGCTGCAGAGACAGACAGTGAGGAAGAGGCTGCAGAGGGAAGGTGAGCAAATGGTGCTGCAGAGAAAGAGCAGAATTCAGTCCTAAGTTTTGGGTACAACCCGTGCTGAGAAGAAACATATAGTTGTGTTGTCTCACACATGCTCCTACTGAAGCCCTTGAAGGATTGCAGCTCTCCCTGAGCCCAGCATCCCTGGTCAGTGTTCCTCTTGGTTTTCCCTTTGCCCACTGCCAGTGGAAATACCCAGAGTATGGAGAGGCAGTACCTGCCCTGCAAGCAGAAACAGTTTGTCTGCTTGGCTGAGGAACACAAAGCCACAGTTTAGTTCCTTGTGACTAGCTGAAGCTTGAAGTTCATCTCAGAAAAGGGATCTGGAAAGCCCCTTGTCAGGCAGATGTCTTCTAAGGTGTGCTGGTGAGCAGACTGGCCCTCCTTACACACTTCATTACAGTTAAACATCTGGTTCTTTACTCTTCTCTGTCTTGCAGATTCCTGCATATTTTCATTGTTCATTTCACTAAACCACCTTTATTTTTAGATAAATTTGATTTCAGAAAACCCTTCTTCAATTCTGAGCACTGTAAGTTTGCTGAAATGAATCCAACTGAATAATCAAGCTGAGAAAAAGTGCATCATTCCTGCACTGTTTTAGTGATGTCACAGAGTGTATAACAAAAGAAATGTTTAATCACACTGTCACTAAGGCTTATTCAGACCTCCACCATCCTCCTCCTCATCCCAGTACAATAGCAATAATCAAGCTAATCAGGAAGCTGGTGCTTATAAATCAATTAATACATCAATTAATGTGCTGCCTAATGTGCTGCCTAGAGCAGCTATTACTGGCAGTACATGCCTGTTAATTGCTTCCTTCCTACTCTACTGGCTCAGTGGGGTTCTATTGGCAAAAGGCACCTCTTCTATTTGTTTTACTGATATTGAGGAAGATGCTGGACTGTTACATTCATGGGTGGTGGCATGAAATAACCTTTGAGCCTCTCTGTTCCACTGCCTCAAGAAAAAACTTCCTCCTACCATGAGTAGCGGGTGAAACCCTTTGCTTTGCAACACAAGATGAGTAATCAAGGACGCTGCACCTCGGACTGCATCACACCCAGCCCCTTCTCCCCCGGCAGCAGCATCAAGGCCCGCCGAGGGACCAGCCTAAAAATTGCTGCTGGAGGATGTACATGACACACCAGCAGGGACCCTACACCTTTCAAAAACCTGTTAAATGAGTGTTCTGCGAAGTAGCTGTGAATAATTGCAACCTGTTTTCCCTCGGCACAGCGGCGCACCGCGTATCAGAAATTAGCTTTGGAGGTGCAGTTGCAGAAGTCACAAAGAAGTTAATGTCACAGTAAGACAAAGGACCTTACGGACTCCTGTCCATCAGTCTCCTGTTTTAGCCCTGACGCTTTCCCCAAGATTCACTTCCTTTAAATGTCAGTCCATAAAACACAGACTTACCAATCAAGAGCAAGCTTGATTGCTACTGAAACTTGACAAGATGCTTTGGAAAAGTCTGTCACCGGTATAAGAAGTCTTGTCTGTTTTTTTCCTCTGGTGTAAAATACAACAATGACCTGCAGCTTTAAGTAAAATCCTAACAAGTTTTGCAGAATACATTTTTAACACCACCACACACTCAATTCTTCAACATCAGTTAGGGCAGCCTTCAGTACCTATCTAGCATAGCCTTGCATTAAAGTGATATGAGGTGACCTATACATTTGGATTACAGCTAAAGTTTCAGCAGGGACAGGGTTAGGATTTAGTTCCATCTTGGGATCCAACCTCTTTTTTCTTTTTTAAAAATTTTTTTTCTTCCTTTTTTTATTGGAGGTTTTTGTTTGTTTGGGGGTTTTTAGTGGAGTTTTGTTTGTTTCTTTGTTTGTTTGGGGTTTGGAGGGGATTTTTTGCAGGGAAGAAGTTGGTTCCTCGTGGATTTTTTTTTTTTTTTTTTTTTTTTTGAGGGGTTTGGGTGTGTTTTTGCTTTGGTTTGTTTTGGTTTTTTGCTTGTTTGGTTGGATTCTTTTTTGTTATCTCTTTATGTAAGAGAGAAGAGAAACAGCACTGGCTAACAATAGATTTGTTCAGCTCCAAACTTCATTTTCTTTTTATCTTCTATTTTTCTGCCTTCCCTCCCTTAAGTGGGAAGACACCATCTTAACTTTCATTATTGCTAAAAAAAGGATAAATAATTTTTTTTTCCCCCTGTGAGAGGTTATTATAGACTAGCAATCAAGTTCTAATTGTACTTAGCTACATAATTGTTCTAGTTAAGTTATATGGCTTTGAGCGTATGACATATCGATTCATTGGCTTTCTATACAATTAGACTGCAATAAATCAATGTAATTTGCTGCTATATTACATGTAGACATTTATATGAGCTCTTGTTATCTTCAATCTGCCACAAAATGTTTTGTAACTTTGTACATGTAAAAATACATAATAGTATAGGGAAATAATTTGTCTATTCTTAAATTCTGAGGCACCAGGGTTTTTTGCACAAGCCTGAAAAATGTTTACATCTTTAGAGACAGCCCTTCAGTAAAAACCAGCAAGTCAGAGACAAACATACAACACAGTAACAGCAATATGTCAATACTGAATATTCTTCGCAGAAAACAAACAGGGAAAACAAAAAAAACCCTCAAAAAGCCCAAAGCAGCAAATGAAAAACAGATTGTGAAGTAAAACAATTCAGTCCATAAAGTCCTCAGACGTGGAGAAACTGACTCCAGTCATCATCAGATAAAGTATTAACTCTGAACATTTTATTAAGTAAGGCAATGAAGAGCATAAAGCCCCACTGCATTGTACTAGAAAACAAATGGGAAAATAAGATATTCTGGAGCTGTGAAGTTGGTGGTAAATTTGAAATGGATGATACTTTCAAAGGCCCTCTGTATTGACTGAGCAGTGCTTCAAATGAGCAGTAGAGAGCTCTCAGCAGCTGAGGGATCTGAGCTAGTTCAGTGCTCAACAACTCAGGGAAGTTCGCTCTGTGGCCTCCAAACCCCATCAGTTCTCAAAACTGCAAAACACTGATTCCATGAACTCCCACTATCCAAAGTCCGGGGCTTTCAGCACTGATGCAGTTTACAGCAACTCTCATGTTTTTAATGAAATACTTGCCAAAGAATCCTTTTTGTCTCAAGGTAGCTGCATAAAGGCAAGACTACTTGAAACATCATTGCAGCCTGTGCAATCTCTGCACTGGAAACAGGGGCAATAGTTCAGAACTGAAGGAGCATGCCATTCCAAGCAAAAAAATGTGGGTATATAGGCATGGTTTGGAGCATGATATTTGGCTTCAGATTGCAACACAAGAAAATACCTTTAATACCCCAACACTCACTTCCAACTGGGGAGAAAACCTACTCCAGGGTTTTTTTTTTTTAATCCAGCTTCAAAAATACAAGGTTAATTTTTAGTCAAAAATGAAACTATTTCACAGGAATGGACTAGATTATGTCATGACGTTTACTTTGTAGTTTTCAAGGAATTTAAACAAAAATAAATTGCCACCTTTTGAAAACACACAAGACCATTAGGCTCTATAAAAATAGTCCTCTGTAGAAATTAACCCATAGCTATCAACAAATGCACTTCTTAAAGAAAAAGATGTAAAGATTCAGGACTGATAGTACCTGCTGTACAGTACCAATAATTCAGTTGAAAACCAGGTGAACAAAAAATTTTACATAAACATTGACCTTAAATTTCTTGGCCCTCCAACGAGGTTTAAAAAGAGTTCACTGATCTTAAGGCCATGATTCAACACAGAAACACAACATCCTGGAGGACAATAACTTACACAACCAGAAATATTCTCTTCCTCTGTGAACTTTTCATTAATGGACTTCACGGAATAAGATTCGTCTAGTCTGGAGATGCCACGGATTTTCAAACGCAACAAAGATATATTGGAGGAGGTATTGGCATGATTCACTGTTTGCTCTGAACTAAGACAGAGAGGGCACATTTCTGGAGAGGAATGTGAAATAGTGATAGCAAGGCAAAGCTGAGGGAGAGCTAAAAGAGAAAAGGAATTTCCATATCCAGTTTTTAGGATGAGAAGTAGGAAGAGGACGGGGGAAAAAAAGGCAAAGAGGAAGAAAATTAGATACAGCAAATGGAGAAAGAGACAACAATAACAAAGATTTAGAAAAGAATTAAAAAAACCCAAGGAATTGCCATAGTTAACTGAGTGTGACTATGGGCACGTATTAAGAAGTTGGCCATGGAGAAAAATGGAGGGAACAGCAGCATTCATTTTGCCACTCTGGGGTTAAAACTGGCACATAATGCAAACATACGGAATTACTGAAACAGATTGTGGTCTTAAAAACACTAGTGACTGCTCATAATTTTATAAATAACGAAGTAGTCAGAGAGAGGATACGCAGTAAAAGAGCAGACTGATTTATATGCTCCACTGAGAAAGCCTCTTAGCGCTGATGACAAGAAAAGAAATCACCAGACTGAAAACGGACGTGTCAGTTCTATACAGAAAGGATTTTCAGAGTCATGGACCATCACAGCGTGTCCTGCGAGGAGAAGCTGAGGTTACACTTCCTTGTCAAGCAGAAAAGGTACCAGTCTCTGACTGAACCGATACATTACTTCTGAATAGCTCCAAATCTTGCCCCAAATCTACTGCATCACTCTCACCAAGCAGCTCCAAATCCATCACAAGTTACCTCTGAAATGTGAAACGGTGAGAGAAGTTTGTTGGTAGGACCCAGAAGACAGAAAGAAAAGAATAATGGACTTCACTTTCCATCAGCAAGAACCAGTTCACATGTTTCTGCAGATGACTGCTCAGAGATAAGATCATGAAAAAATACTTCATCTGGTAAAATGGATCAAGATAATCATAGTTACTTGTTGACAATATTGTAATATTACGGGGGGGGGAAACCCACATCAAATCCTCAAAGAAACAAAACACAAGATAAACAACAGTAACTTGTATTAACACTATCCAGAAGCCCGATGGGGAGTTAAAATCACTTTTAAAATACAGATTGTTCAGTCTTTAATGATTTAAGCCTGTAAAGCTGTAAATGCTAAGAATAGATGACTGGTTGCTCTCCCCACGGCACTACTTCTTTCTCCATAACTGCATAGCTTTGCCTAAACATTGACTAAACAAAATTAGGTGGTTTTTTTCTCCCACTCTCTCTCTTGCATAGGTAATTATGTAGACACACTCTTCAATGTTATCATCACTATTTCTTATGAAACATCTATTTAATGTATTTAAATCACTCAATGCTCACTATTAAAATTATTGCCACTGGAAAAAAAATTACCTATGTTCTATTTATTTTTATTCTTTTTAATTCTCAAAGTGTTCCTTTATATAGAGAAAGATACAAATGGAAACTTTGTATTTTTGATTATCTACTGCTGTAACAAGTGTTCTGGGAATGTTAATTATAGATTTTGTAATGCCTCCTGTCCCTGGCCAAGGTCATTAATATAGCAGAACACACATTATCTTCTGTGTCTCAGAACTGGAAAAGCTATACTGTTACAGCTTTTTCTTTTTCTCGTTTGTTTAACGTTCCTCCACCCAGAGAGACTGTGTCAGGCTTGAGCTGTGGGCCTCGTGAAGTTCAGCAAGGCCAAGGGCAAGGTCCTACACCTGGGTTGGGGCAATCCCAAGCACAAAGGCAGTCTGGGCAGAGAGGGGATTGAGAAGGGATTGAGAGCATCCCTGAGGAAAATTACTCGGGGTTCTTGATTGACAAGAAGCTCAACGTGACCTGACAATGTGTGCTTGCAGCCCAGAAGGACAACCCCTACCCTGGGCTGCATCCAAAGCAGGGTGGGCAGCAGGTGAGGGAGGGGATTCTGTCCCTCTGCTCCGCTCTGGTGACACCCCACCGGCAGCGCTGCCTCCAGCTCTGGTGCCACAACACAACTCCAACTCTGGAGTTGGACCAGAGCAGGTCCACAAAGATGATCAGAGGGGCACCTCTCCTACAAGACAGGCTGAGAGAGCTGGGGCTGCTCAACGTGGAGAAGGGAGGGCTCTGGGGAAATCCTGTAGCTGCCTTGCAGAACCTGAGGTGGGTCTACAGGGGAGCTGGAGAGGAAATTTTTCCAAAGGCATGATGACCATCATAAATCTACTTTGCAAAGTTGAAAACAAAACCTTTAAATGATCCTCAAACAGAGCTGCCCTTGACATATTAATGCAATCTTTACTGTTAAGCCTTCTAGCTGATTTCCTGTGCAGTAGATGTAAGACTTTTATGCAATTCCTAGCTTGTTTCCTACAATATATAAATGACAGCATATCTTAAGGACTATTTCTGCAGTGTGCAAGCCACAAAGTGTTTTTCAAGCAAGCATGAACTCTAAAGTAGGTTGCTCACCACGACTGAGTAATGTATTCCAGAGTTATGAGTGCTTTTGTATATATAACATTGTGATTTTCACTTTGATCTCAGCTATCGCATTTAGAAGTATCTAAATCTTGGACTTTTAGAGCTCATCTTGAAAGTTTATCAAGCAAAGCCTATAAGTTACATATACATACACCTGGATATACCATATATTCTGATTTCTTCCTTTTGGTAATCACCAGCCTCTTCCTCTCCATGATATTTTTGATCAATGGTCACATCTCTTGACTGTGCTTCAGACAGGTCATTTTTAAAACAGTCATGGCCTCCTAAACTGTTGTGAATTTTGCAGCTTATTTAAGGTAATTAACAAACAGGAATGGAAAAAAGCATCCCCAACAATACTGTACACATTGCAGTAAATTATGTGCCTCTATGGAAAACAAGATATTTGCAACAGTTTCAAAAGTAAATTGGCTCCAGCAAAAGCAAATTGTTTTTAATGAACAAGGACCATGTCAAAACCCCTGTAAATTCAGGGTAGCAAAATCCACGTTTCAAACTTTTCTTTCTAATTTTTTTTTTTTTTTAACAATAATGAGTTGACTGACATACTCCCCAGAAGGACAGACTTCTGAAACTGATAATATCACAAGCAGCTGAGCAGATTCTTTCACTAACTATTTGAAATTGCTGGGTATTGTAGGGTATTCCTCTGCTAGTGCTGACAGTAATGAATACTTGATTTTGCACAGCTTCAACCACATGGGGGAATCGCATTTTACTGGCTTCAATTTTCAGCTGGTAATCTCATACATGAGCATATTTAATACCCTCCTGATTTGTACCAGAACACCCACTAATAACTTCTCAAGCACACATTTTCAAATCCTTGCACTTGAGGACTTCACAGGTTGGGGGTAAATTACAAGGATATGCCTTCTAAAGATTTATCAGAAGTGCTGGTATCCCCCACCTGTTTGACTCACTGTCCATGCCATATTATAGACCTACAATCACAGGATCTACCATAAATCTTAATTTTCTGGGCTTCCTCATGGGAACAGATCTTGCATCTGGAATTGAATACGCAGCTCCCTGCAAAAAAATGAACATCTTTCTCTCCCTATCATCACCCTCTGTGCGTGTCCCCAAAGACAAAAAACAATAAACCTCCCAATATTTTTCACTGCTGTTACCAGTGAGTTGCCAACCCAGGCTGGGTGACTTTAGCAACACATGCATCATTTTATAACATGGATGTAGGTGTGTCTTTGCCACAGGGAACTGTAATGACAAGTGGCATGGGTTTTGGGATGTTGACGCTTTCAGTTCCTGTCAAATGACCTCCAAAGAAGTCACGAGGTCTTATCCCTTTCTCCAGACCTGTTTTGACAATAACATAACACTAATAGCTGATTGTTGCTCTGATTACCTAGATAACATGTCATAACTTTGTTAGAACATCTGTTGTTAATTTACACTGGAAAACAGCCAGCAGAAGCTGGTGGGGGTTTTTTCCCAGCACTGTTCTTGCTGTGTGGATGCTTTGGAAAAACGATGCACACGCTGTTTGCCTGGTGCATATTTAGGCCCTTTTCACGGACTAAACCGAGGGCATGTAAAGCATCCAATATGAGAGGACAGCTCTGCTTCTTTAATTGCAGTCAACACGTTAAAACCACGTTATCTGTGGAAGCAGATGGATTCTGACAATACTTTTTCAAATCTTACTGAAACGCAACTGCTAGTCAACACAAGTGAGATTGTGATCATTCAGCTATCAGGATGATCTGACTTGTTCAACCATCTCCTTTGCAACACAAAGTCTTGATCTGATTGATGTTAGCTGGTTTAGAAAATCTTTTTTTATTGTCACTCAAGACACTGTGGCCCCAGAAGTTATGAAAGATACATCAGAAGCTTCTGATGTACTTTGGCCTTTGATTTCTACACAGACTTATAAACACATTTGAAAATAGATCCTCCTGGGAATGTAACAGTGGGACTGAATTTTATATACAAGTATCTAAATACTTGCTACCAGGGACTGAACAGAGAAGCAAAAGTTATAAAGGGCTTATCTTCTTTGTGATAAACCTCACTCCACAGTTCATCCCCACGTTCTGGTAACCTGCTTGTCCAAACTGTACACAAGTTGATTCAATTCTAGATTTTTAAAGTAAACCAATCAGTTTCTGCCAAACCAAAACTAAGTTGTTTCAAATACTTTACTCCGAGGGCAGTTACCTGTATTTCATTGTGGATAAGACTGTGCTGCTTTGGTTCTCCTCACCATGTGTAGTCCTCCAATACTGTATCACAGTACCTTCTGCATCCTAAAATCACTTTCTCTTTCTTTCTGTGTTCCAAAGCATGCAATGCAAGCCTTTGGTCCTCATGCCAGAAAAAAACCAACCAAACAAACAAAAATAAACCCCCACCAAATTTCTTTTACAGGATCTGTTAACAATATTTCAGATATTTTGAATTATGCAAGAAACCACACACACAGACAAATAATCTTCTTTAAGGTGCAACAGTGGGACCCCGGGGGAGGTCTGTATCAACTTCTAAGCAGTGCTGAGGCACTTGCCTTCCAGAGCAATTCCATGTTTTTCTCTTCAGAGGCATTAGAACTGTAGTGCTGGCTTTTGAACTCATGTTGCCATAGCAAACATTGCATATTGTCTCATTATTATTTATGCTTTGAATGCTTCTGTAGGCAATTATTTCAAAACTAAGGTATTTGCATTCTTGGGACTGAAACGATGCTGTGGACCTTTGAATTAATAACCCAGCGTGTTTCTGCTGAAATACTTCTTACATTTGGCCACTGCAGGGGTATATACTGCTTGGCTGGGCTGCAAGATACTGGAGGGTCATTTCTAGAGGAGAGGGATGGTGGGACCTGGGGCCTCACAGGTAATTTTTGACAAAGAACATGGCAGGAGATTTTTGTCACTTCTGAGAGGCAGCAGGAAACCCTGGGATACTAAACCACTCAGCTAGGAAAAAAAAAACCAAAACCCCCATAAAACAAAGGTATCCGGTTCAATGTGCACACTAGCCAACCCTTCTTAACTCAGCAAGAGTCAATGAATTGCACAGGAGGTTATGTACCTAATCAAGTGCACTACCATGTGCTGAATAAACCGTGAACAGCGAAAAGTTTCTATGAAGCGAGTAAAGCTGCACCTATTTTAACAGCAAACAAAGGGAAAAGAGAGGGCTGTGCTTTAGGATTCCCTAAATTTCTAACTCCATAAAATTTCTGCTCTCTTGTACAGTCTAGAAAAGGACCACACTACCTCGTACAGAGCCTCAAGATCTGCCAATTGTTTGTAACAAAGAACATGGAAACGTCAGTATTTTCACCATCCCCTCCCTTCTCCCAAATGGCTCTAATACTAATAATTTTTCCAGTTGCTCACTATGTAGTGTATGTACCAGTAAACAAGTAGAGTGAGAAGGAGAGAAAAAAACTCCACCTGTATTTTGTTCCTGTGAAGTGTGGAACAAACCTTGTGCCCATCTTACGTGCCGTGTTCCAGGGTCCGACAATACCCTCGAGATGAACACAAGACAGGGAAACAACACCTTTTTTTCCAGTTCAGTGTTTTTGAAGGTGTTGTGTCATCTACATCAGCTCTGAATACAACCAGTAAATTCTCCAACAAGTAAAAATGAGAACATATCAGTTTACTCAGTTTACACCACGCATCATAGTAAAATCCCTCAGATGTCCTTAATTATTTTTTTATTATTATTTCCTAATTTTACTATCTAAATTGAAGTACAAAACATATTTTTCATGTCCAGATGTGGTTTAGAAGATATTATGATTGCAAAGAGCTATTAGATTTGTATCTAAGGTTGTTCAGCTGATCATCCTGCCTATTCCTGGAGGGATGTTTGTTACGCAGCTTTGGAAGTGACCCATAAGAATTTGTGCGTCTATTAGGATGTGACACGGGCAAATAAAATTGCATTGACATCTACATACAGATATCTTTATTTGCCTAAGAATGGATATATGCATGCCTGGGAGACGTCCTTAGTTTCACGTTTATTAAATTAATATAAATTCGTGAACTCTTGTGGGGGGAAAAAAAGCTGCCACTCACAACCACCTATCTGATTTCCAAACAACTGAGAGTTACCTCTATTTTGTTATTGTATGTAATTTCTTGTTAATATTGCAATTTTAAATAAAGATAGTCTTGCAGTGGAACACAGTTACTGGGATTTTTAAAGTACTGGAAAGGCTTTGATACTGCTGCGGTTATCTGAGCAGCCATAGAAAAATGGACAAATTGAAGGCTGGCAGCTAACAAGAATAATCAAAGATGGGCAAAATAAATAACTCCTTAGCACTGACAGATTATTTGTTTGCAAGAGAGAAAGCAAGGATATGGGGAAAAATGCAATTTTAATAGAAGGTTAGTTGAGTGCACTGCAGCAAGGAATTTGAGTGTAATGCAAACTCGCATATTGTTTCGCTTGCCTTCCACATGCTTTCCTGCCATGCTAATGAGGAAAATGTCTTTAAAAGATCAACAAAGAAATATGAGTTTGTACCAGAGAATTAGATTTTGGATGCAAGGTCATAAAATTTAGGTCACACAGTCCAGTGCACAGAGCAGTGCTGATAAATTCTGACTGAGGTGGTAATCAGTTAGGATGAAAGGAAAGTAAAGAATTAAGGAAAATAACAGTTTGCACATGGTTGTAGTGTGCTAAACAATTTCTATACGCAGATGCAATACAAATAGCTTAAGAGAAAAGGCAACCTGCAGTGTGATAGCCATTTAGCAAAATGTTCTGAAAGCTGAAGGGCAATGTTCAGATCCTTTCTGTTTTAATAAATAACATGGGTATGAAACCTAGGAAAAAAAGAGGATAACCAGATGAGAGCCATATATGCTTAAAACGAAGAGCTCAGATATAAATTAAGCCACCATATGACAGACTGTAGAGTTTCCAGAATTTGGAGCCTGCTATTTACCAATATCATGCCAGAGTCAAAAGAAGATTGCCAATTCCCAGGAAATACATCTGAAATAAAATGCTGGGTAGAATCTGACACAGTCCATGTCCTGCTAATGCTTTCCTTCCTTGTATGAATCTTTCGCCATTTCATAGTCTTACAGCCTGGGCCCTACAAGTTTAAACATAATTTGTAATAGGAGTATGATGCAGCATTGGCTAAAGCTGATGAAATTCTTTTCTGCAAACAAGGATTTTGTCAAATAACAGAGACTCAGCCAAAACAAATATTAAAAGCATGTCATTTTCAGAATGAAATACCCACATATTCAAATCATCTTAGTCTTTTAAAGTAATTTTTGCTTACAAATCCTTAAAAACTGTTTCATCTTAATTAAAAATGTGTATGCATGAAATTATCTTTTTTTAAGTCATATAATGTAAGAAGTTGCTGAGTTCTCACCACTGACATGCCGGCAGTGCATGCAAGCAGAGAGGCTGTGCTGAAGACAGAGGAGCAGCATGTTTGTTAAATCCTGCTGTGATGTGATCAGAAAAGTCAGCATTATGACAGGGCTTAGTAAGACGAACAAAAATGCTCTCAGTCTGAGTACAGAACCTTGCTCATTTCAGGACTAAGCAATGAGTTGCCTCAATTTCCCTCCATGCCAAAACAAGTTGAGCTGGCAGGCTGTATTAACTGTCTCTTCATACTTCCTTTTTCCACACAGAGACTAATTACTTTTCATTTAATAGGTTTGGATGGAATGAATTACTATTTTCAGGTTCTACTTCATTTATACAACATACTAGCTTATTTCATAATCAGCACCATTCAATGTCTATTCCTATTTTCAGCCATGTCCAAGTCCCCCAAGGGTTCAATAGTTCCTGCAGTCTTTACCAATCCTTCACAATCCCCTTGGGAAGCCTTCTCCAAAACCCATTACAAATGCTTCACTCAGAGCAGAAAGTCTGTATAGTTTGGCTTTGCTTATATTTCACCGTGACCCTTTTAAGTTCCACATGAGTTTGATATCTTCTATCTATGAATTCTCCAGAGTCTTTTACTGTGCCAACGACTAAGATACGACATCAGTTTGTCTGATATACTCCTATATGCAGTCTGCCAGCATCATGAAATGGATCTCGTACCCCCATATATCTACATATCCAGCATCACTTTATCTCACAAGACTATAGCTTGGACCAGCCAGCTGGTCCTCAACTTCCAGTATTCCCAAAATGTACAAGCAGTTTTGTAGCAATAATTTGGTAAAAATGCCACAGAACAAGCTGCCAAAAAAATCCACATACATGCAAAAAAACCAAAAAACAAAAAACACAACACCAAAAACCTGCCACTCTCCCTATGTAAAGATACTCTGAAGTGAGTTAAATACAAGACATTGCCAGAACCCAGTAACTGGAAGAGGCCAAAGGTTTAAAGGTGTGTTGTGACAGGCAGCTGGCACTGGCCAAAGCCACAGCCAGAGTGCTGCCTTGCTCTGCCTTGCTTGTTGCCCAGGGAGTAATTTCTGACAGAAACAGTGCTATGACTCACTGCAGAAGGTGCTATTCATCACAACTATGTGTAGAAGACTGAGGCTCCAGTTTGAATAAAAAGTCTGATTTGCATGTTTAATGTATGATAGTTTATATTTTAAGTTATTAATGAGTATGCTGATCTGAAGAAAGAAATTTGCTAAATATTTAATGTTAAACAAGCTTTGGATAAACAAACTGGAACAGAAGAAATTTCTGAAGTTGCAATCGCAGCATTTTTAAGCCACAAGTTTATCAATATTCAAATACATATAGGAGATGTTTGGGAATCTAAAACCACATAATGATTTTACATTTTTATAACTCCTTTAAATCAAAAGGATGTCAAAGTGTTTAACAAACTACAGTCAAGGATCATTTCACCTATCACTAAAACACAGACATGGCTGCAATGAGTTTACAAAGTGTTTTAGCAGCACAGAGGATCACTGAACAACAATATAGGAAAAGATTAAAGAATGCTGCAGCTTCTGAGGCTCAGCATCTGTAGGGATTTAATCCTCAAGGTTTATGAACTCACACGAGCATGTCTCCAAATTGAGGTCCCCACACAATTAAAGAAAATACAACCCATAATAAATTAAGCAGATTGAAAGCAACTAATCAAATACTCAGCATATTGTGGTTAGCCTATGACTCTATTTTTAAAAGCAGGATGAGACTGAGCTCAATATTTCTTTATTGAAATACAGTTTTTTCTCTCAAATGAGAGACAGTACCTTGGTAACAGACATATTGTGTGGTTCTGGTCATGGTATAAAGCAAATAATAATCCCCCAAAATAATTATGCTTATCTAATCATCGACAGCTGGTCTCCCACCCTTTATTCACCCCCAAAAAAAGTTCTGCTTTGGATTACTAGTCCTGAAGGAAAAATGCCCCTAGGATATTAGTGCATAAACACTGCCACTGCTCAGTGGCCCCCCTGGCCCTGAAGTGCTGGAGCACAGTCCTTACAGTCAGCTGGAAAACGCAGGACAGAAAGGGCAAAGCCAAGCTGAATATTCACAAACCATTGCTCAGAAGCCATTTTGCTCAATTCCACTGGACTTGGTTCACTGTCTAGTTTGGTTTGACCTTCTGCTGTTTGAGGTATTTTTGATCTTCACTGATTGGCACTAGAGCTCTGTTTTTTATATGAATTCCTGTTTAAAACCACAAAAACAAACCAACAGTAATGATGAAGTAAAACCACCCACTTCTTTAACCCTTGCCTCAAGGAACGCTGACAGGAAACTAAGGGGAAGGTAGTCCATCATAATACACCTCCAGTTCAGTTTTAATTCTAGTCAGCCTATTTTGACCTCATTTAAAAGAGATTTAAGCAGAGCTATCCCTGCCTCTCAGTGCTGAAATCTGACCAGTTTATACATTTCACTCAATGATGCTCAAGCTGAAAAATTCTGGTGCAGTCCCTTGGGCACAGGGCAAACCCTCAAACAGACTTCTGAGGGAGACCAGTCCCCACCAGGCTGAGATGTCAGGTTACTGTTTTCTTAATATGTTTCCCCAGTATCCTGAATTTTTCACTCTGTCGTGCACCCTGGGCCATCTCCAACGGGAAAACAAAGTCCATGCTCCTGTCTTGGTCCAGCTACCCAACAGTATTGCCTTTGCAGCACTCCCAGAAGAGCTAGATGGTGAAAATTCAGTCTCCTCAGGCTGAATTTCCCATCCAAGTGCTCTAAGCACAATATTTCTGCATAAAAGGGCAGCCCTAAGAGAAATCTGTTTGTATGCACACAGACACAGCCTGGTTCTCCGCTCGCATCAGTAAAATGCAGATAATCAGGACGTTCCACAGTGCTCAAGATTTCATAAAGTTAACTGTGGTAGAGAATAAGAATTACTCAGACAAGCCCAGAAGTGCGGGGATCATAAAGGTTACGTAAAAAGAGATCTACAGGGTTGTTCTCCCTGTCTACCTTCCCCTTCCAACTGGTCATGCTCAGAAAGTACAATCCATGAGAAAGGCAGAGAAAGTGGCTACCCAAGTGGAAATAGCCCCCATTCTGCTCCCAGGTTTACAATTTTATAAGAAATCGGCCACTCTGCTCAGCCAACTGAAGGACCGATGAGTCAGTGCTGCTTCTTAAACGTGACCACACACCAAGCCAGAGGGAAATATCCTGATGTAGTTTACAATTCAGACAAGTTAGATAACACTGAGTCAACCTTTTACTCAGCCCTGCTGGGAAAGAGGAAAAATAAAAAACAACCAATAAACCTATCAAAGAGACGAAATGGAAAATTCCTTTCCAGCTGCATGTGTGACAATTGTTTTGGCTTTAATGTAAGAAAGAAGGGCCATAATTAAGTGTATGATTCCATCTGTTGTTTCCAGGTGGCAAAGGCCAGGTCCTTCCTTGTGCAGAGCTTTCTCAAGGGTGTGTGTGCAGGCACACACACACACACATTTCCAGGAGGTAGAGTGGCATTCATTATTAAAACCCCCAAAGGAGACAAGTAAATTAAAGAGTCCACTTAAACAGCCACTACTGGAATTTCACTGGAGGGCTTCTTTTTCATGAAATAAAGGCCTCTGATAGTGATAGATATTGCCTAGGCTGTTTGTAGAACTTTTACACCTTTTAATTAGTTAAGTTCCTTTATGACAATTATTTTATATGAGTCACCTTCAGTAATTCTGCAGACTGCACATTAAAATTAAAAATTAATAAGTAAAACAATCAGAACTGAAAAGACCCAACATATTCCGATTCCTGCCTCAATCTGGCTGTAGTTTTAAAAGTCATTATCAAATATAACTGACTGATCATAAAAAGTCCTCTTCTCACAGTTGAAAGTGTGTGACTTCAAAAAGTGCTTACTGATGTTGGAGCTTGATCTTTCAGCAACATTTTTTCAGCATGTCAGTGATACGGTACAATTAGTTCCTCATTAAAAAGAAATACGGCACCTCAGAATTCCAATTTTATTATTGCAAGGGTTTGATTTAACATCCTGCATGCCTAAACACTGTCAGGCAGCTGGGAGAGAATATGTTGCATTAAGATCTATCCTTTTTATTAAAAACATATTATACCTTAAGGGAAGTGTGTTTTTCTGTAGGGATTGCTCCACAATTTAATTACAGCAGACTATCCTCTCATTTTATGAGATTCAACGGAGCTCAGAAACCACAGTGTGATTTGTATCAGCACATCCTGCCCTGTCAGAGTGGAATGGGTAGTTATGCTCTGCTCAGAAAAATAGTGTGGTTGGCAAAAATTCTTTGGACAAACTGCAGAAATGACAGTACACTGTTGCCTCCGTAAGGAAACATACATCATCCCACTAACAAACCATTCCCCACCAGGAATATCTCAGAAACGTGTGTTGGCTGAGGGAATATAGCACTGCACTATATCTTTTTTTCCCTATAGAAGTCAGGCAACTGCTTTAAATTTCCAGAATGGCTTTTCAGTTTCGGTTTCCTTTCTTGGGGCCTCCATTTTACAGTAACGGAACCACCGAGGAAGCCCTCAGGAGAACAAACCATGTTTTTACATATTTAATATGTTTCTGGTTTTTAACTTTCTTTAAGCACTTTAGTTGCATAACACATAATATTTTCATTCTCACAGACACACACAAAGGGGGTTTAAATATTGCTGGATAAAACAACACATCTAAGGAAGTCTTATACTGCTGTAGTCCTCAACTAAGGACAGAAAACAGAGTAGTTAATCTGAGAAGTACAGCAAAAATTGAATCAAAGTTTGACATTGCAGAAAACATTCTTCTACTTAGCATGACATCCCTATCTTATGAAAGGGAACTGACTATATCCTTATCTAAGTGACACTAAGTAGAGTGGGGGAAAAGGGACTGGCTGAGAGTGGTAAGAAAGGTTGTTAGTGATGTGGTATTTCAAACACTTGCTAACTAAAAAAATTGGCATTCTTCTTTTACTGCCAGGCAATGCTTCCATCAAGACTGTAAATGGTTCCAAAAATATAAACTGAGAGCTCTCAGCCAAGACAGACAATCTTAGCACCTTGGTTGTCTCATAGAGTCCTGTTAGTCCTGCTTTTTATTCCTCTAAGTAGTCCTTAGTGCCAGCATTATCAGAATGTTGTGAATATATCAGCTATCTTCTTTTCTCTTTAAAACAAATTTTCAGCCCACACGTTTTTGAGAACAAGAACAAAACATGACTATCATGCAAAGTAACAGTACAGAAATAAAGAGCATAGATTAAAAAAGAAAACAAACCTCAAAGTATTATTTTAAAGATATCACTCATTTTAAGATATTCTCAAGATTTGTTAATGCTTGGGGTATGTAAAATTGCTCATTTATTACCGGCCTTATCCTATTGTCAGCTATTTTTACTGTCAGGTCTTCATCTGGTAGTCACGTGCCAAGCAAGAATCACATGTTCTTGTTTAAGCATCTCACAGCTGACAGATGTTGCTGTCCTCCCAGCAACAGCACACAAAGAAATGCTCTCCTGCCCTTGTTTTCCTTAAGAAGGACTGCCTTTGCCTGCCTTCCATCTCCAAACTGGACACAGACAGCGTTGTAAGGACAAACCGAAAGGAAGAGGATCAATACTCCCTCCTCTGAAGCTGGTCTGAAACATGAAAGGGTATCTCAGGTGGCTGTATGGGCAGTCTTGCCATGGCCAGTAAACAAGTGCAGAAGAGAAATAGAGCTGGCTGAGGGGAAACCCTGTTTATCCTGTCCCTGGGACCTCAGAGAACACAGGAAGGGCATAAATAACCCCCAAGTGTCCTTTGGCAATGGGACGCTGGGTGGATGGAGGAATCATCAAGCACAGAAGTTGTGACTGCCCTGCTTGAATAATATATCAGGTTAATGTTCCTTTCATGTGCATATACTTCCCCTAAAAAACATAAATAATACCCAAAGGCAATCGGGCGAATTTTTAAAGTGATCCTGAGGAAGAGGAATAATTCTTGGGAGAAGCTCCCGTGGCTTCCTTTCCTGCAGCAATAGCATCATTCCTCTGTATCTGTCTGTGAGGGCTATCTGATCTGCAATCTGGTCTCCAAACAATTAAACTGACAGAGGGAAAAATGATGGGGAAACTGAACACACAAGAAAAGGGAAACTCTGTATCTGAGAAGCTGTTTTGGCAGCATAGGTGTTGAGCCACAGGCTGCTACCAGCGAGGCCTGTGACATGGGATTTCTCTGGGCAAAGACCATGAGATGATTTATAATTTAAACTCACATTATTAAAAAGAGGCTCTGCCTCTTTTGAAATATGTTTGTGTCTGTCAGTCATTCTCTTGATTTTACAAGGTACTCGCCTAGTTGGAGACCGAGTTATTAAAAAATAATCTTCTTTGTTGTAGTTATTGAACTGATGCTATCAAAAGGACTCCATGATTTATAGCATGTGTCTCTAGCAAGGCTTTAGTCCATTTTTTTTCTCTCTCCTCTTGATGCACATTTAAATTTGCCACTCGGTAAGGTTCCATTTCTCTCTTTCCTTGTGTGAATGGAGATTATTCGGGTACTGTACCATTCACGGCAATCTCATCTGAAGATGACTTCAGGCTGTGGTACGTCTTTCCTGTTTGGTGTTTTCTAAAATCATTCTCACAACGAATACCTTGGCAACAATACTTCAACCTGGAAACGCTTATATATAAAACCTCCATGACTGGTTACACTGTGCTCTCCGAAGCTTTGAAACTGATATTTGAATGCCCCTGCCAATTATTCTGCCTTGTTTCCCTCCTTTGGCCACTTGGTGTGGAGAGGTCACGTGCAGCATGTAGGGGAGCACAGTGCACACACAGCTGCATTGGCGCTGACCACTGCAAGGTCTGCAGCCGGAGCCAGTGCAGCTCCAGCAGCACAGCACAGTTCACAGAACAAAAAAAATCACATGAATTGGAAAGGTTTATTGGTCAGAGTGGCTATTAAAAGCTTCTTGGGGTTTGGGAGCCTGATTAATACTTTGCATAGCACCCAGCCACAGGATGGCTTTTTAAAGCTGGTTCAGAACAGAAGTTGCAAGCCTGTTGAGCTCTCCAAAGAACCTCACAACTTACGCTCCATATGCCCTCAGCATACAGGCTAGAACATGGAAGCGACTCAGCCCTTTACAACCAAACCTTACTCTGCATTTGAGAGCAGAGTAGGACTTCAAAAGTCAGATCAGGACCTAAAACACCTGTACTTCGACTCACTCAGACCTCCACTTCTTCAAAACACACCAGGTAGAGCAGGACTCAAGACATACCAATACTTAAAAACAAAACCAAAAAAAAACCAAAAAACCCAACAAGCCAAAAGTATTAAACTTTTCTGAGACTGCCGCATTTTAAGGAGGAGAGGAACATCTGCAAAAACTCAGAGAGAATTGTTGTCTCGCTCAGACAGAGTCAGATAAGAGTTAGAGGCTTCCTGAGCTCCTCTGGGCACAGCAAAGCGGGATGCCCAGAGAACTGCTGATTAACAGCATTTTACACTGCAAGAGGCAGTCCCTCCTGGTTCCCAGTTTCTGATGAGTTCCTGTACCTGGGGAGCTGTTGCCTTTCCTA
Organism: Grallaria varia; assembly: GCA_013396735.1. Taxonomy (NCBI): domain Eukaryota; kingdom Metazoa; phylum Chordata; class Aves; order Passeriformes; family Formicariidae; genus Grallaria; species Grallaria varia. The sequence goes on from VWZG01008543.1 coordinate 867,201, forward strand.
ATGAAAGCTGGCATGTGCTCCTGTGCAAGGCTGAGGTCTTATTAAACTGCTAACTATGCCCTCTCCCCTTTCCCCTGACTGGAAGCACAGCTATTTGGCAATACCCTCAGACGAGTCTACATGGAGATGAAATATTCACAATCAGTGCAGAGAAGCATTTACTTCCAGGCAGTGGCTCCTCTGATCCAGTTTCTGTCACTTAGAATGAATCAAATAATTTCTTATACTGGCATTTCTCTCCCCTGATGATAAGTGGAGTCTAGAAAACTAGCACAGATCTAGATATTGTAGAAATCTGAAATTTGATGATGTGAAACCCTAATCTCCTCAAGCTTTCTACATAGTCAGTAGAGAAAGTCATACATCTTAAAAAAGTTTCTAAGTTAGGCTCATACACTGTCAAGCACACCTAAATATTTCTATGGGAGGAAATAATCTAAGCCAGAGAAGAAAAAAAAAGTGAAAATAATCTTTTTGCAAGGAAAGTAGAAAGAAATATTACAGAAAGAAATACTGCAAAACTAACAGAGGACTATGCTGAGCCTTAGGAAGTTCCTCAGGAAACCTTTTTTAAAGAATTCTCATGCCTTTGCCCTAGTCCCATATCTCTTTAAGCGTTGCTGACTTCAAGACAAGCCCAGGATTTTAGCATGAAAAGAAATCTCAGCAGTTCTTGCCACATCAACAATTAAATCTGTACTCTATTATGATAAAGTTCAGACTTTCAAGGTCAATTATCTCAACTGGAAATAATTGACTCATCTTGAAGATTTGTTCTTTAAACTATGTTACAGTATTGGGATATGCAGTGATAGTATGTGAAGCAGAGACCAAAACTTTTATCTCTTTTTGGTCCTGGAATGTCTAACATATAGGCTGTGCAGTGATGCTCCTGCCATTCTCGCTTTTCTCTGGGGTCCAACAAATCTTACAGTCTTTTCTGAAAACTGGAACAGCTTCACCACGAAGAGTGTCATGTGCTTTCTTTCCAGTACAGCCCAAAATTGAATCCCCTCAAGGAGATGGGAAATATGGATTTTAACTTTTTCAAGTAAAAACAGAATAGAAATTTTTCTACATCTTGTGCAAAAGCTCAGAAAGAGGTTTCCCAGCTTTCTTTGCTTGGGTTTCACTGACTGCAGCAAGTTTCATCACTACTGACAGTACTCACTCCCAGCTCTGTGTAGATCTGCAAAAAGGCAGAGAGAGGCCTTTTTCTTGTCTGTTCTTCTGGCCTTCCTACCTCGTTTCTTTGGATTTCCCACTAGGATACCCCATCTCCCTCCTATTACAACTCAGACCGGGATCCCAAGCCTACACTATCTCCTGTAGCTCAGCCTAAAGCCATCCTCCTGAGAGGGATCCCAGGAGCTGGACTTTGATGATCCCCATGGATCCCTTCCAACTCAGCGTATTCGGTGATTCTGTGATCCTAACTCATGTGAGAAGCCACAGAGTGAGGCAGTACAGGGGCCTTGAACCGCAGCCAGCAGCCAACCCAGTGGCAGCCTTCCCTTCCACGCACAGATGGGAGACCGCGCGATTTGCTTGTTGTGACAGGGCTCTTCCTGAGTCACAAGGTGTGGTGGGTCTGGCTGAGCCACAATTTGTTTCCCTGTAGGAGCCCTCGCTGTGCTCTGCATTGGTGTCGATAACACACCCATGTTTTGGCTACCACTGAGCACAGCACTCACTGTTCAGTCAAGGGCAAGATCCTGGGAGGGGACACCAATAGGCCAGCTGACCTGCACTGACCAAAGGGATATTCCATACCATATGACATCAACCCAGATATAAAAGCTGGGGCAAGAAGCAGGAAAGGGAGGCACTCATTGTCTCCGATGGCTGCCTGCTGACACAATGAGGGACCCTGCTTCTCAGACGTAGCCGGCCATCGCTGCACATGGGAAGCAGAGATTAGTTGCTGCTTCTGCTTTGCGCACGCCCACCCTGCTTTTGCTTTTTGTATAAACTGCCTTTTCACAACCCAAAATTTGTGTTGGTTTTTTTTTTTGTTTCCACCCTTACTCTCTCTCCTGTCCAGCTGGGAAGGGGAGTGATAGAGCAGCTGGGTAGGCACCTGGCATTCAGCCACGGTGAACCCACCACACAAGGGAACTTTCCACATCCAGGCAGGTGTTTCCACAGTCCCCAAGCCAGCAGAGACAAAAAGAAGCTTCTCAATAACGCCTACAACTTAAAAGTGACAGAAAAAAGTTTACGACAAAGGGAGGAGGCTGAGAATGAAAACCATACCAAAACCAGGTTTTGGATTCATCCGTGAGAATCAACCACCCTCTTATATGTCAAGTAAAACAGGCCCTGAGAGAGCTTCTGTCTGTGGGGATGGGTGAGCACGTGGAGAGTGAGGGGCTGAGGAGGTTGGAAAGGTGAACTCTTCTCTCTTCCCCACTGTGCTTTCTTCCATCCCATTCATACTTGAGGGAATGCTTCCATTCCTATGTGTCCATAGAAGTTACCGGAGGAAGCGGGGCCAGACTGTTCCTCAGCAGGAATCATCTTTAACAAAGGGACATAATTTCCTTACAATACCTTCACTTCAGGTTTACTTTAATCTGAATCTTAACAGAATATTAATCTGAAGCTTAACAGAATATAGAAGCTTTTTCGTTTAAAAATCCTCAGTGAACTAGAAGCATGACAGAAAACCTGAGGATGATTTTTGGTTTTGCTTTGTCCAAAAACTTTTAAGTCTGCCTTTCTACTTCAACATGAATTTTAGATATCAATGCCTGTATCTGAGCTAATAATAGTTGATGGGTTTGGACTGGGACCAAAACCTATATTCCTTCTCCTTGCCTAAGGTGACTCAGAATTCCTCTTCAATACCAATCAATCTCCAACAACAGCTTCAACAAGCTGACATTAAGCTATAATCAGTTTAAATTATTAAAATATCAATTTAACAAAACCTAACAGAGTCTATTAAGTATGCTTGGAAAATTCAAGAAGTTGCGCAAAGACAATGTGGAAGAAAGTCTGCTTGGGTCATAAAAACTACTTGTCATGCCTAAACACATTATTTATGTTATCTGACAATGTAGAACTTGCAAAGTGAATAGAAATCTGACCAGTGATCTTTATGTCAGGGCTCCCTGAAGTGTATATGGGTGTAAATGGTGTAAGCATCACCTCCCCTTTCCCAAATAATTCTTAAGCTTAATTTTCTCTGAATTACAGCATCTATTCACTATTGTGTAACTATATTTCCTCACCTTGACACTCATGATGACAGACAGAAATCACAAGATCATCACCCACCCCAAACCATCATAACTGACTGTTTTGATTGAACAGTGTGATTTTTGTGCCTTCATTCACTGCATGGGCATGGCTGAGTGCCTGCTGAACCACAACGATGCCCAAGACCCAGAGAGATTATGTTGGTAAAGCAAGTCCTGCAGCTGTGATGATATTCAGGAAGGGGCTGGATCATGCTGAGGGTCACTTCTGCCACACAATAAATCAGTAGAATGAACAAGTGTCCTTTATCTCAAACTCTGTAAACCCAGTGCTTTCATAGAGATTGGGGCATGGTTCTTTGATGGTATGGGGGGTAAAAAAAACCCAAACCAAACCAAATAAAAACAACAGCAACAAAACGAACAAGCACACACACACACACACACAAAAAAAAAACAAACTAGATAAATCAGTTCTTTTAAAAGATCTGTCTGCATCATTTTTGGAAATGTTGTTTGCCACAAAGAAGTTGTGCACTGTCAGCACAAATCTGCAAAGCTGTTTCATACAAACAACCACTGCAGCTTTTAAAACTTCAAAACTTTCTGATTCCTCCCCTTATACCTTCAGCTGGGCCATTCACACCCTGCTCTGAACAGGCCATTGCTGCCACTGTAAATTTGTAAGCAGGCAATGGTGAACACAAACATTACAGCATAGCTAATGAAAGAAAGCAAGGGAATTCTGAGCACAACAGCTACAAGGTGCAAAGGGGTTGATGCATCACTTATCTGAATACAAGGCAACCTTTCTACCTACTACGAGTGGCTGCTGGCAGTTCTGAGCCAGCAGGCAAGGAAGAAATTGTCTGCAGAGCCACTCCAGCATCGGAAATCATTACAAGATACATCCACCAGCATTGGAGCTAAAGAAAATACCATAATCAGAAAAGATTTCTACAGTATGACGTTCATATAAAGTGGGACTAATTTCAGAATTACCATTCACCACATTGGGATGAAATAAGATACTCTGTTGAATAACGCTGTGATGTTGTAAGAATTATGTATTAATGAAATGTCTAGTGCTGCAAGAAAGATACAGGCTAATTCAGCTAAAATTAACACTTATTTTGAGGATAAAATACTGCAAAACAAATAATTGAAAATCCAATAAGATGAATATTTTTGAAACGTAGAATACATAAAAAAATCATCCAGAAAGAACCTCAATATTGGATGATGTTCAGAAAAAAAAAAAAAGCATATCTCAATCTCTGCTTTTCACTAAGATTTGAAGAATTACTTGTATGTCATTGTCACTGCATGGAGCTGAAGGGGCTCTCAGTAGCCACATACTTATAAAGCACAAACACAGGGACTATTTGAACTAACAGAAAGTAGAAACTCTTTTGGTAAGAGAACTCTTCTTGCTTTCAGATCTGTTTTGAAGCTTTCTGTCACACCCAGCTTTGAACAGCTTGAAGAAATAACACAGTGTACAGGGATACAAGGTTGCTACATTATGACAAGGAATTAAACGACTACACTTTCACAGTATTATTATCATGCATGCATTATTTGGACAAGGGCATAAACATACTAGAATATGCAAAGCACAGAAGGATTAATGGGTAGCAATGAGATGCAGAAGACTGTTAAAGAGGGGAATGTAGAACTTGGTTAAACAACAGTCATCCATTAGGATGTATTTTAAGACAGCCAAAAATTCAGGGTAATGCCTACCTATCTGTAATGTAGGATGCAGGTTAGACATTGGAGGACACAGCCCTGAAAACAATGAGTCTGCTGAAGATGAGGTCAGAGGTCTCTTGTTCATGAACTCTGAACACAATATTACTGTTAAAAGGCCTAATGAAGTCCTTGGAGGCAGAAGGAGATGAGTGGTCCCAGCACAGGTGAGAGAGCTGCTGGAATTTATGCACCTATTTCAGGGCATACTTCACGGCAGATAGAGAAATGCTAGCAATACCAAAAGAAATACATGTGGGACATATGACACTGTTCAAATTAATTGGATAATTTATCTCAAAAAGATCAAGTTCTTGCTATGAAAACAAGAAAGCAAGGAATGCAATCCCACTGAAGTTGTTGCTGAAAGGCTGCAACCTGGGTACAAGCCACAATAGGCTTACAAAAATTCATATCAAAGGACCCCCTTGTTATTCAAATTGTTAAAATGTTGAAGTGGAAGGATATGCAGGTGGTCAAAGCAGATGGTAGAATGGGGTCTTGACTTCTAGTGCAGGCCTTGAAAAGGAGAGTTTCAGTGAAGCTGAATAAACTATTTGCTATCAAAATCTGTCCTGTGCTAAATTAACTAACTTTCTGGAAATATACAAATTTTTACTCCTTCCTCAAGGATTTTCTACAGAGTTCAGACATGGCGAGAGATCTGAAAGAGATGAAAATGTGCTGGATTTATAAACTATCTTGAACTTCAATTTAGGTTATATTAAAATCTTTCCTTATTCTCTCTTCAGCCAGAAAGTACCTGCTGCAGAGTTAGTGGTTCTCCACTGCCTGTGTTATTACAAATCATTGCTGACCCAATAACAATAATAATAGTAGCTGTAGTGATAACAATTATAGTTCATTAAGATTCAGTTCTCAGAATGATAGACGAACTTTTTAATAATTGCAAAGATAATTTTTTTACTCCTCAGTATTATCTATAACAAGATAACATTGCTTAAAAGCTTTTTCCTTACCAGTTTGACTTCTCATATTGGATGCACACAGTGGTTAGTTACAAGAGAGCTGCTCATTAGTGCTGTACTGTTGGCAATGATCACTGAAGCATTTGTGTTTTTGCTAAAATAAACAATTAGCAACTGTGCTAAAGATATTGGATGTAGGGGAAAATGAAACAAAGAAGGGTCAATATATAAAATTTTTGAGAAGCTCATAGGCTGATGAATTACCTCAGTGTTACAACACCATTAATTGCCTTGTAATAAAGCTTACACAGATTGGGACTTACTTATTTGTTCGTGGAGACAAAGGAGCTTTTTCGGAAGGAGGAGCTCACACAAAGTCATGGACAAGTCTCCAGCATTAGGCATGCCATTAATCTGAAAGTCCTTATTTTTGTCATAAATATGTATGTCCTGTTTTCCGAGATGACAGGAGAGTGGTTTGAATTATTATTTCTAAGATTAGCAAAACTAGTTCCCCGGCTTCATTTTCCAGCCATATATGTGAGACACAAGCCAAAATCAGCGCTGAGCACAAGCACTGCTACACCCCAAACTGTTTTTCTAGATATAGGTTCATAGAATCACCAAATGGTTTGGGTTGGAAGAGCCCTTAAAGGTCATATAGTTTCAACCCAGCTGCCATGGGCAGGGACACTTTCCACTGGACCAGGTTGCTCAGAGGCCCATCCACCCTGGCCTTCAACACTTCCAGGGATGTGCCAGCTTCTCTCTGCAACTTCTACCAGTGCTTCACCGCCCTCTGAGTACAGAACTTCTTTCCAACATCTAATCTAAACCTGTCCTCTGTCAGTTTAAAAATACCCCCCCTTGTCCTGTCACTATTTGTCCATGTAAAGTCTCCCTCCCTCCTTTATATGATTTCTTTATGTTGAAGTCCATTTTCTAGACATGCAGAAATGTAGTGTCTTTCTTCAGCTGAAGTCTAGACTCTCCAATCTTTTATCCTTCTCTTTGCAACTGATAAGGAACACAGTGTTCTCTAATCATATTCTAATGACCACAGTGATTTCCATCCACACCTCAGTGAGAGGAGGCTTAGAAGATTCTTGCTTAATGATCACGTGTATAATCTCCACATAAAAAGGAATGGTAACATTTTGGGACTAATCCAACCTTGCCCAATGATCCTTCCAAAGAGGAAGGAGGACAGCAGATAAAAAATATGATATAGAGAAGCAAAGAGGGCAAACTAAATGCCTCTTAAAGAAGTACAGAAAATCAGCTAAAAAATTCTTAAAAGAAAAAGAAATTTAAGAAAGCCAGAGAGCTTACTAAGCAACTTTTAGTCCATTATTCAAGGAAAATCTCATATTTGGAAGTAATTGAATCTCTTGGCTTTAGGTTTGCAGTAGTCACAGAACATACATACTGGGTACACTAATCCTAGTAAGATTTTATGCAAGAAAGGCCAAAACAAGACAAACAGGTGTTTTGATCCTGTATGTAAAGGAGCTCTTTCTATCTGTAATTTGACATTGAAGATTCAAAAAACTTTAAAAACTAAGACAGGAAGAAAGAGAGAGAAAGAAAATATGAGGTGAAATACAAATACACAAGGTTTTAATAAGCTCATCCTCTAGAAAAGTTCATTTGTGCTTCTTGGCTATGACTAGTCTATCAGCCTTTCCTTATAAACACTCTGTGTGAAGGTGACATGAAAACTTTCTTTCTCCCACCCTTCTTCCTCTGCCACGTCTCCAAAACTTTAGATTAACATGAACATGAAATTCCAACCCCCCCCCCCTTTTTTTTTTTCTGGAAAAGTCAGGAAGCACCTTCCTCTGAAGCCTATCAAGAGCCTGGGCAGGATATCACTTTTGAGCACTGAGTCAGCACTGCCAGCGAAGCCTCAGAACTTGAATTTCAGAGCTGCAGGTCATCCCAAAACCATGTGTGTTCTGCTGGGCATGGGAGCAAGAGACCCGAGGCCAGGCTTCAGCTGGGCACCCCTTCTCCACCAAAGCAGTGCTGCTTGCCAAGCTGCAGTGCCAACTGAGAGTCCTTTTCAGAGGAACTGTGGTGTTATTGCTGCGAGCTGCCAGTTCTCTGAATTCCTCGGTACCTGTACATGAAATCCAGTGGGTGCCCAATGCCAGCTTAAACTACAAATCAACACATTACTAGCAGCAGGGTAAGTAGGTGTCTTGGATGTATACAAACATAGCATTATAGGCAGCCCTCTGTTTATGCTCCTGTGCTGTTCTACAGTGACCCCTGTTATTTACAAAGAAAGTCTGAAAATCCTGAGAAAACTGTTTTTTCCAAGTAGAAATTGCCAGCCTGCCTGCTGCTGCCCCTGCACAAGCACCACCAGTTGCACTCTTCGTCTTCCAGAAGGAAGCACCTCTCCCTGCTATTTTAATTAATACTTACTCGTCACGTTCTTCAGGAGTTTTTTGAGTGCTGTGTTAACGTGAATAAATGTGGAATGACCTCATTCTTTAACATAACCTTGCGGGAGGACTTTTCATTGACATGGGGCTCGTTCTTGCTCCTGTACATAAAGTTCCAAGGCACGTTACCCCCCTGGGTCTCTCTCCAAGCTGAATTTCAGCTCTTATCCCTTGAATAGCACAGGAGTGAGGTAGAATTACTCGTTATGAAATATCTGTATTTCTTCTGATTTTACAGTTCACAGATGTTCCCATTAATTATATGTCTGAAAAACACACGTCCCTGAGATTAACCTGCAGAAATGTGGTTTACACACATACACAAGGTTTCCCTTCACCAATAAAATAAAATCAAATCAATGAAAACCTGCATCTTTTTCATGCTAGCAGTTAACCAACAGGCACTTCACTGACTGCTTTGAGGATGATTTTGTCTCTGCTTCTCTTGCTTCCCTCTGCATTTTATTTCTTTTAAATTTTCGGGGAATCATAGAATGGCTAAGGTTGGAAAAAACCCTTTAAGACTATCAAGTCCAACCATTCACCTGGTACTACCAAGGCCATCAATAACCAAGTGCCATGTCCAGCTGTTTCTTGAACACTTCCAGGGTTGGTGGATTAACCACTTCCTTGGGCAGCCTGTTCCAAATGCCTCACCACCCTTTATTGAAGAATTTTTTTTTTCCTAATATCTGATACAATCCTCCCCATGTGCAACTTAATGCCATTGCCTCTCATCCTCCCTTGCTACCTGGGAGGAGAGATCCATTATTTTTTGCCAGTGTATCCACAGAGAGGCTCATAAGCTCTTTTGTTCTGGTATCTGCCATTTTCTCCCTTGTGCTTTTGTTGGGGTTTTTTTGGTCTTGTTTGTTTGTATTAACTGAAAACTCGATGCTACTTCTTTAGGCTTCTAAGTACTAACATTGCAAATGAAAAACCCCCAGGAATAATCTTTCCACAGTCAGACAGAAATTCATGACCTTCTGACCTTAGCTAACTAGTACCTATGTTTTTTAGGCCTTTTTCCATGTTAACTTCCAAGTTTGGTACTAGTGCTGCTTAGCTTTTCTCCTGAGGGCAGGAAAAAGATGCCCGGATAGGAATTAATTACAATGCAGTTAGGGCTAATTAAAGCCTCTATAGCTCCATTTACAGAACTCATAACACTTATGGTAGCCAGTATACACACACACAAAAAAGCCCCCCACAGAATCCAACCAGAGACAAAAATGAAGCATCATGGCACTTAATTATTCCTCAGCTGAGAGCTGTGCAGATAATCTTTAGCCTCTTTCCATGTTGCACGGTGACTATGATAAATATTGACAATCTTCAACATGGGAATATAACTTACTGCATGCTAAAAAATAAGATACTTATGTCTAGTTTTCAAGGTGAAATTTTATTAACAGGGCAGACCTGCTCACCTTCATCCCACAGTCAAGGTTTTTGCATATGTGGGTGCTCAATAATCTACATATCCAAAAAGAGTAATTAATGCAATTTTTCACTTGATAAAAAAATAAGAAAATTCCCTATTCAGAGGCTTGTAAAATATCCTTATTTTGTTTAAGAGAAGAAGCCAAGTAAATGAACAGACTAAGTAAATCTCAGGCTGTGCTGTGGAAGCATTCATATTTGGATTGAAGAAAACATCCAGATATCAGATTTATCCATTCGGATTAAATAAGGCTTGTTAATTTGCTTTAAGGTCTAAGTCCAAACAACCATCTCCTCTTTGATGTGCTTTGTCTGAGTACTGTTACCACATTCATGCTCTTCCCTTTCCTCATTAGAAATGTTGCTTTCAGAGCTCTTGGTCCAGTTCTCTGTCTCTCTTCTCCCTGAAGGGATAGGACAGTCTTCCCTTCTAGCTCATTTTTTTCTTAACCCACCTCCTATACCAAGAGCTTTTTCCCAACCTTTTGTTCCCTCAGTCTTATTCACCTCTGTCTCCAGCATGTCTTCCCATCTCCCTTCCCTATCCTCTCTCCTGGAATGAAAATCACAGAACAATTTCATTTGTATTTCTGAGAAGTCATTAATTATTTCTGTAACTGACACCGTAATGTGATATTCCAATTTAAAATAGCTCCCCAAAACAGTGGGGAAGACCGCACACAGTATGACCTCTACACATTACATATCTTTAAAAAAAAAGGTTTTGTGTGGAACTGTCAGAAGTGTTCAACAGGTTTTCAGTCGTGACAAGACATGAATTTAACCTTGACAGAATTTATTCTCTCTCTCTATATATATATATTTATTTTTTTAAGGTGCAATGACGTGTAAGCAACAGAGGGAAAAAAAAAAAAAAGCAGCTGCATCCTACTGAAATTTTACAGAATCTGCACAATGTTCAGGTTTCCATACATCAGCTCCTGTGGGGGATCCTGCCTGGAGTGCTCGTGTTTGTAGCAATCATAGAAATCTCTGTGGGTCTCCCTTGTTGAATAATTTCCATATCCCTTTTCATTTAAAGCTTGCTTATATACAGATTCAAATTAACAAGAAATCACCTGATTGGAATTCTAGATATTTTTCACTAGCTCTACAACAAACAGATTAATTTGGGGAAATACACAAACACCAGTTATAGGCTGCTCTACAAACCTGATTAAAGAATTAACTGTTTGTGCAGGATTTGTCACAGATTACTGCAACAGTCATGGCAACTGCATTTCAAACAAAATGAACATCCCAATAAATATATATAGTTTTCTCAAAAAACATATAAACTCACCTGAGAAACACCTCTAAAGGAGCAGGAAGAAAGCAGAATGTTTAAACAGTACGATCTGAGATATTACAAGACTTCCTCCAAATAAGCTGAGCCCTACTAATGAAAAAATATGTACACACAAATCAAAGGGACAGACCCAATACAAACATGGAAAAAGCCCTAATAATAAATCCTTCCTCCAATAGGGACAAGAAATGAGCAAAATGGCTGTATGACCAATAAATGATGAGGCAACACAAAGTACACTGAACAAAGGTGTAAACATACCAGAGAGCCAAATTAATTTTTATGCCACAATTAATATGGAAAATACCATAGACTACAATGCTGCAGTTCTTTTGACTGTGAGACTTGTCAAAAGGTCCATAGGAAATTGAAATCATTGCAGAAAAAGTCATGACACAAATGGACAACACGAACAGTAGGAACTCACTGGGACCAGATGGTGTCCACCCAGGAGTTGCAAGGGAGCTCAAGGATGAAGCAAATAGCGGGTTATAAATTGTTATAAAACTGTGCTGCTACCTGAAGATAAAAAAATATGGTGCCATTAGAAAATAAAATAAAATTAAGTCAGAAGAAGATGCCAAAGGAATAAGGTGGAAGTTTGATACCTCCACATCACCAGTTAGCAAAAGCCTTAATAAAAGACGAGGGTGAATAGGAACTTGGAAAATCACGATCCACTTGGAAAAAGGCAAGATGTCTCTTCAAAGAGGAAGCATTGACTTGAAAACCTATTGATGTTCTCAGTCTTGGATTTCCACAGAAGTCTACATACAGATCATTTATAACCTATTTAGTCTTACAAAAACTTTCCAGTAAAGTCTTTCACTAAAGTTTTTGGAGAACTAGGCGGACGTATGCAAGGGAAAAAATCCTGGCTAGATAATTGGCTTAACGATGAGATGAAGATGTAGTAATATGACTGGTCTCACACAGCAAAAGAAAATCATCAGTGGAATTTCACTGGGACCCCTGCTGTTCTATACGGTCATAAATATAGCCTCCCAAAGGGGGCAAGTGGTGAGCTGACACAGTTTGCTGACAATACTGTTATTAAAGTAGGAAGGACAAGACTCATGAAAAATTGCAGAAGGGTATTATGAGACTAAGAGGCTGAGCAATAAAATGTCAGATGCTGTTCAATATAGCTAAAAGTACAGTTATAGTCAGACAGAAGAAAAATAATCTCAACTCCATATTTAAAGTGATGGCTGCTGAGCTGAGCGTTAGAGCTTCAGAGTGTGATCTTTCAATTGTGATAGACAATGTCATGAAAATGCCTGCTCAGTGCTACATAGAATTTGAAAAAGACAAATCATAGTTAGAAACTATTTCAAAATGAAGAGAGAATAAAATGGAGAATTTCATTATTCCATTCTAAAAATCCATGGTACACCTGTACTTTGAATGTTGTGTATTCTTTAACCTCAGAACAAATAGAGTAATGTGACATACGTGCAGAAAAAAAAAAATCCGTGGAAAACCAAAGTAGTAGGACAGCTTTTGTACAGAGCACAATTAAGCTAAGTCTCTGACATGGAAATTAAGCAACTGAGGGAGGATATGACAAAAATTTACCAAATCATGACTGCTAAGAAAAGAGTGGATAGGGATGAACCGTTTTGTTTTTCCTCTATAGTATCAGAAACAGAGGCATCAAATTAAGGTATCAGAAGACAGACATGCTGTGGGATGCAAAATCTGGGTTCAAGAGGAGACAGACCATAGAGAGAAATCCGCTGACAGCTGCCAAGCAGAAGGAGATAGACTTGGCCTAAAGAGTTCCCTGACTGAAAACAGTTGGAGACCAGTAAAAATACTGAAAGGAAACATCCCTCATCATGACTCTGCACTTCCCTAAACATTCACTTATAGGCTCCTATAGAGTCAGAATACAGCACTAGATGAACCTTTGGTCTGACCCACTGGCATTGTCTTTATGTAATTAAAGCTTTAGGATGCAAGGCATGTAGCCTGAAAAATATTAATATTTTTCCCTGTGCATTAAGTGCATTACAAGTGAATAATAAAAAGTTATTTGTAACTTCCTACCACTCAGTACAGGGGTCTGTCCCATATCCAATGCTCAACCAGAAGTAACACTGAGCTCATCTGTTGGGTTGCTAATCTGAAAGATTTCTCTCACATATAGTCCAACAACCTTACTAGCACATCTCTCTAGGTTTAACTACTAGCAAGAGAAATATATGCTGCATCTGTTATTTTTGTATGGAGTATGCCTGAACATTTTCCTTTAATGTTTCTGCTAATGCATTGGGTTTTTAGTGCACTGCAAAGGAAAAAAAATGCTAGAGATTATGGCTGAACTAGTTTTCAAAAACAGTTGGACAAATAAAATATTTATATTGAATAGATTTCACATTGCAGTGCCTGGAATTTGGCAACAAATAATCACAAATCCTGAGCAATACAGAGAATAGAGAATTTAATTAACAAACCTAAAGATGGAAAAGAAAGCACACTGATATACGTAACGTGGCTCTCAGCTTCAATATTCAGCAATAAAATAACAAGTCAATGCTTCTAAGCTAATCTGAAATGAGTGAAAAACAGAAGCAACATAGTTGGAAGGTTATATTTCAAAATGTAATTAGTGTCAGAATATTTCAGAACTGCTAAAAGCAAATAAGTCACCAAGTTCAATACAGAGGGAAACACACATGACAAAGGAGTAATTTAGAAAAGGAAATCTATCTCATTATTTTTATTATTTAAATCTAATCATCATCAGATTAATTTAGAGGAAATTAAATGAAACTAAAATACTACATCTTCATATTGCCAAATAATTGGTGTCAAAGAAATTTTTATTTACTGGAAACAATCCCTTCTGTGCATTTAAAGAGGAAAAAATTATTATGTATGTTAAATAGCAGCTTTCACTGTAAAATATAGCCCTCCAAAGATTAGCCACGGTTTAAATGAAAGGCCACAGAACAGGATTTCCTATGAACTCATGAAATTAAAGACAACTCCGAAAAAAGATCTATGTGAGCGTATTCAATAGGAATACCAAATTGTATTTTATTTATTACTGTATGCTAAGAGATCTTTTGGACAAAACTAGTATTTTATTGTACAAAACACTGAGACGCACTCTCAGAAAACACATGTTCCAGCACAACTGCCAGGTGGACGCTCATTTTAAAACAGCACCCAAATATTCCCACAGAGCCACAATGCTGAGCATTGCCAAGATGCCGTTGGCATGACCAAGCAAGAAGTCCCACCTCCCTTTGGCTGGGACATGCAAAGCACCTCATGCAGACCATCTAAGCACCGGGAGAACACACTGGCACGTAAGAACAAACTGCCCACTTGACAGTTTTCAGTGCTCCATCTCAGACTAACCTCCCCAGCAGAAACTTCAGAGACACTTCAAAAAAAAAACCCTATCAGGGATAGGGATGTTGTTTGACAGTTTTCTATTAGCTGCCACAGGTTGAATACAATAGAGGTGGACAAACATTCACATTTTTTGATGTGTGCTTGGATTCAGAGAAAAACATCTGTCTAGAAACATGTCTGGTGATAGACACCAAGGGACCCTCTTTCTTTCCAGTCAGCCAGAAAATGCGTCACCCTTGCACTGTTTTTCAGCTGTTTTCCTGCAACCAGGATCTATAGACAAATGTCAATGTGTAAGAGTAAAAATAATGATATAAGCCTTGTATTGCTTTGACCCTTCCAAATTCGGGCTCAGCTTGAGGTCTTTGGGCAGTCAGACCAGTTGTTGTTTTATCCAAACTAGTTCATCCATCCCTAATCATGGTGTTAGCAACCAGCTTATTGCCCCTCCTGCACTCAGTGCACAGCTTCTCTGCGCTCCAGGGAGAAGGATCTCACCTTAGACTATGCTCAATCAAGAGTGCTTTTCCATCAGGAATCCACAGGTGCAAGCTCTCTGGCTTTGGCTTTGCTCCACATAAAAGCTAATTGTATATCGCTTGGATGACCATTTAGACCTCTTAACCTCTGCTAGGCTGAGAATAAGCACCATAGCACAGAGCAGGAGCAAACTCACCTAATCGTCCCTCCATGCCCTCTCCTACAATGACATCTTCCAATGCTCAGCCCTCAGTCTTCCCACTACTACTCCCTCCTACCTTCCAAGGGTAAAGGAGGTAGATTTTGCCAGTCCTCTCCTCAGGTCTCTCTCATCCTAAACCACTGGGCGGCTTTACAGCATAATAAAGAGCTGGTTCCTGTCCCAAGGCTTCAGACAAGTTAACTAAAGGAAATGCATTAGCAGAACAGGTTCAGCCAAGTAGGGCTTGGCACCTAGAGCAGAAGCAGATCAGGGCACAACCTGGTCTGGCTGACAGGTACACACCACAACGTGTTCAGGGTCCTGGTGAGTTGTCATATGGCACAGTGTGCCAGAAATTCAGTCCAGATACTTGTATTTCCCTGGTGTTAATCAGTATCCAAAAGATGAGTGCACACTGACCTGCAACAATGAGAACATCTCTCCCCTTCACCCTGGATTTAGGCTTAGCTGAGGAGTCTGGATTTAATGAACTACCTGGTTACACCTTGCCATGGAAACCCATCATGGGTTCCAGGTCCCTTTGGTGGAGGTAGCAGGTTTTGCTTTGCTTTTCCATGCATGCAGTCCAGTATGGAAAAGGAAAAGAAACAGTCTTTAAAATCACTGCTAAAAAGATTCTTTTATGGTTGGTGTCAGCAGGTACAGAGAGTAAAAGGGGACTGTGACCTCATCGCCCTTTCAATTACAAAAACAGAGGAAGAGATTAACTGCCAGGCCTTTGCAGGAAACCATGCTGCAGAAATTAAAACCTTCTGCTTTGCGTAGTTACATTGCTGTCAAACTTCCTAAAAGAAGCAAATTTCTTAGCACCTATTAAGAAAACGTAACTGACTAACAAGACAGGAACCAGCAAGAGGCAAATGAGGGCGCTGGCCATGAGCATATCTATGATGTACATCTTGTGACATACACAAATAATATAGGAAAGTCTGCCAACCAACAGTGGACTTAGTTTTGTGGGGTTTTTTTTTTTGTTGTTGCTGGGGTTTTTTGTTGGTTTTTTTGTGGGTTTTGGGAGGATTTATTTTGTGTAATTTTTTTTTTTAAATATTAAAAAGACAACAGATAAGCTTTTCCAGGAAATTTGCTGATGAAGGAGGTTCTCACAGATCACACAGTATGGTGGGCTCTTTACGAAACCCTATGATGGCTCCAGCAAAAGGATGGATTATATCAGCGCAGTGAAGGTGGAAAGAAGGAAAAACAGGCAGCCACAAAGCTGCCTTGGAGCTACAGACCCTCTGAAAGCAAAACACTGTTGCTTTTTCTTTTCTGCAGCAGGGCCTAGCGTGGCCCTACAGTTGTATTTGATTTTCCTGATTTCATTTAGACGTCACAAGCATCCACTACCCTTGAAGGAGGGCCATGTCAGGTGCAGAACTGACCCCTTCCATGGGCTGTCTGAAATGTGTCTTGGAGCTTGGGCTCCTCCAGCAATTACACTGTGATAAGAAATCATGTCTTGTAAACTTCAGCCCCAAGTAGCTGCTCATAGTCCATTTGTGACAGTCTTTGTTTTCCCTGCTGTAATTTTTCCGACAGTGTCACACTCTATTTACTCACATTGCTGTAGCTTTTGGAAGACTTAATTTTAATTGATATTTTACTGTTCTAAGGTAATTCTACACCACTGTTCAAATAATATATGTGCTCAAATTTCTGTTGTAAATATATAGTCAGATACATCTGTTATAATGTTGGCTTCTCTCAAATTACATTTTAGATATTTTCAATGGTAAGAGTACTACTGACTTGTATTTATGGGCAGAAGGGAATAATACAACCTCCACCCATCCAAAATAAATCATTATTTATTCCCTAAAACCAACATTTTCCAAAACAGCTGTTTAATTAATCACTCAGCATCCATGCTCTAGGGATGCTTTTATTTTATTTTACTAAGCTCTGCTATCTCAGTCATTTTAGCATAATACCAGTAGGTGGAGCAATGGTAAAGCAAATGTCTTCTTCAGCTATTTATATTTATAAACAGCCATTTTTAATATTTTTGCAGAGATTTGTGTAGACCAGTTGTGTGTATACATGCCAGAAACATCTATACATATATATTACTTACACGCACATACTCAAAAACACGTAGATTAAAAGAACATGCTTAATACTTAAATGATGAGGCACTTCTTGGTCTTAAATCTAGTATTCCATGCAGTTTTCTTCAATTTCTGTGCATTGGGCCACAAGTATTTTGCAAATTATTCTACAAGCTTGAAACAAACCCTGCATTCCCATACACTTAAAAAGAACTGATCAACGCCTGAAGGGAGTGAGGATTCACAGCAAGTTCCACTTTGGTATTGAGGTCAGTTGAGGTTTGAGAGACAGCTTTGATTAATAGCGCCATGTCCTTGCCAACCTGCAGTTCTGCAGCGTGCCCAAAGCCTTCAGTACACTGGACAGGAGCATCGTTAGCCAAGACCTTTGTCCTGTGTCAGGGTGGAGGATGGCTGCCACTGATGAACAGCCTTACGGAAAGGAAAAGTTCCTATGAATGCTATTGCTGCTATTGCTCCTCCTCACCACTGCACGAAATTCTCCTGGTTATTCAAGCAGGACTTCAGATAAACACTAGCAACTTTCGAGCATTCAAGTAGGCAACAAAGCAGAGCCTTAACAAATGCCTGAGAGTTCAACATCACTGCAGCAGCTTGGTCTCCTAAAGAAGCAATTTTAAGCTCAAATTAAAGTCACTCCCATATGTGTTATCAAAATATAGAAACTTTGGAAAATGAAACCGATATGCACTGAAAGAAATCTCATTTGGACTGCAGCCTGTAGTTTAGTTCAGGCAAAATTCTCACTACAAAGTCAGATACAGGGTGGTTGTTTTTTTTTTTATTTCTGATTAAACAAGCAGGCACAAGCCACTCAGTCACTATAAGAAGAAAACTGATCAGTTATTATTATCTTTTCTGAGTCACTGCATTCAGATAAGAAGTGCAATACACTTCTGCATAGCTATCTCAGGTTGATCTCTGAACCATAAAGAAGACAATACATGCCCTAATATCAGTGTTAATTTTATAAGTAAGAAGGCTGAAACTGAGTTTTGATTGCATGCAAAAACTAAAAACTTGGTCAGGTTATCACCATCATTCTTCAGCTAGGAGATTCACAAGAGAAAACAGACACAGGAACTTCATTTTGATCCTAGGGATCATATTAAATTGCAAATACCAACACAAAAGGAAAAAAAAAGAGAACAAGATTTCCTCTGTAAAATTAATATAGGTTTAAAGAACTGTAAATATCAGTCTCATTATATGCACTACTGAGTATAGGTAAGGTTATTTCCCCTATCACCATTTGTTCTGTGCAACTATGTGGAGACTATTAATATTAAAGAAAGTCATTCCCCCCACCAAATCCACAAGTTCAAGGAAATATTTTTCTCATATTAATTTTAAAATACCGAATCCATCTGTGCTACTTCTTTCAGGATTGCTCAAGCTCATAATAATTTTACTCTGATTTTGTTTGTAAATTACTTATGATTCATTTGGGATATTTTACCCGTTTTGTATGCGGTATCCAGCAAGCCAAAAGAATCTGTATTCTTCCTCCTGCCAATGCAAGCACTGCAGTACAATCATCTACCTCCCTCTTTTTCTCTAGGAGAAACAGGGGAATGGGCAGAATAACAGATATTTCAAACTAACCACTTATTTTCTGTCAGACAACATATAGTCATACCCCTGTAAACAAACATAACCTCCACTTATACCAGAGAAAGCAAGTGAGTCAAAGATGAGTATAAAATATACCCAATCTTTCAATAAAAAGAGCTGGAATATTAAGGGAGTAATGAATTAGCATGATCTCAAGAGATCGCGCTCAAAATATCTGACATGTTTTGACATGCATGGAAAGGGTAAATTATTCTTAAAGCTGAAGAAGAAAGGAACATTTTACAGAGCTGTTGCCTCATTAGGGTCATATCCTTCGAGCTGCTGTGCCCTCCTGGCTGCCCTTGCAGCCTCCCCAGTGAAAGGAGGCACACCCTGCACTAGAGGTGAGGTGGCCACCAGCACTGGCCCCTTTGACAATCAAAACAGCAGAAGACAAGGGCCCCCCCAAAATCCAGGGCAGCACAGGCAGGCACAAGGCTCCAAGGAAGGGACTGCACTAGAGGTGGATGTGACACATGTGGTTGGTGGAGCCTTTGCTCAGAAGGTAACCCCAATTCACCCTCTGCGCCACTCCTTGCTGGCTTGTACATTGGCTGTTCATTTCTTCTTGCTTTGATGCAGTAAAAAGTATGACTGTCTGGGGAACAAAAAAACCACCTTTTTTTAGCAGCTGAGTGCATGAAATTCAGTTCACATCCAGTCGCTTGGGAAAAGGGCATGTGGGGGAAGTAAGCTCATATCTTACACACTAGCACTTATTCTTCTGCTGCCTTGCATCTCATACATCTGGCAGAACAGGACCTGCTACCTGAATTTCAGACTTGTCGTTTTCAAAAGAGACAAAAATGTCTTTCTTCTTCTGCTGTCCTTGTTTCTGTCTTAACTGAGAATAAAACTGTTTTCTGCTGAGGCTTTCATTCCCATCTCAGGTGGATTTAGACTGAACAGGAGTTCCCCCAGTTTTCAAAGTCATTACTTACTGCTACTCAAAGGTTACAGGTTGAGAGCTCAAAAAACACCAGAGATAATATTTTGACAAAAATTATTATCTGCTCTAATTTTCTAATTAGTCAATGTACTTGTTCCCTATTTCATTTTTTTATTCCACTCCCTACATTTCATTTTTATCAAGTACAGTTCAGATTTTTATAAATTGTCTGGGAGAAGGACATTGACACTTCACTACAGTCTTCTGTCTGTTCACAAGGTGTCCTGCCCATGGTGGGTGGGGGAAAACACTGTAGGGTTTATGGCAAGGACCTTGTCCACTAATAACAGAAAAGATGAACCAGATGGGTTTTGCACTAATCCCTAATCTGACTACACACTTTTCAGATTAGCTTCTAGCTTGTCATTCACAGTTACAGAGAGTATAACCTTGGGAGGTCTGACGTGAGGGGTTTAGGGGATCGTTCAGGGTATGAATTTGCCCTCTTGATACGCTTCTTGATGTTTCTAAATCCAGAGAGGCCCTTCGCATAAATCTGAATTGATGCTGCCTAGAAAGGCAGCTTTGTGATACAGCAGAGTCCCTTCTGCTGGTGCTGTTTCATAAAGCTGCATCCCCTTCCAGTGCCTGCAGGGCGCTGTGTCTCTGTGTTATGCTTTGCAGCACTTCATACCCAACTGCCTGGGCTCAGAGCTGGGGGGAAGGCAGCATTTGGAAAGCAAAAGGCAAAAGGGAAGTGGGTCGTAGTCGGATTTGCTATGAGATGGAAATCAAGGGCAAGGCTGGAGGCTCTTGACAGAAAAATGAGAAAAATAAGAATAAAAAACAAACCGCTTCTGAGAACTTGAATATACTGCAGGTGAAATCCAGTATTTAGCAGAAATGTTTTTCTTCCCTAAAAGAGGTGCAAAAAACTAACAGAAATCTGCATGCAAATCTTAGATTTATAGATTAATTCGGGCTGGAAGTGACCTTGGGAGGTCACCTGCTTTGACCTCTGGCTCAGAGCATGGTCAGAGCTGAATGCATTCCTACTACGTATTTGTGAACAGGCATGTAATGGACACTATGCCCTCAACCAAATGTCCTGGCCTAAGAAAAAAAAACAAAAACAAAACCAAACCAAAAATAAAAGATCATGTGTTGCCTCCTAAAATAGCTTAACATCTGCAAGGTAAAGAACACATCCAGCACTAACTAATATAGGTATTCATTACACTATCACTTCAAAGCACAGCTTTCACATGTTAGCAGCAGCCTTGTTATAGCTTTGCCTTATCCACAGCACCACTAAATCTTAAGTAACATGCAGAAAAATGAGCTATAGTATTGCTTCAGTGGTGGGGGCATCAGAGGAAACCATCTTTAGAGTCTTCCTAAATTTTCTATACAGAACTGCAAAATATGCTATAGCAAGAAACAAGATTCCCTACAGAGTTCATGTAAATGAGAGCTCTGAAAATGTGTGCTAGATACCAGAGGATTTGTTCATTATTAAACTTGTATTGTGCTTACCTGCGTAGTGCAAGGCTGAGGAAGACTTAATTGCATGCTATGTCCTTGCCCTCTGACCTTCATGTTAATTACATTTCGCTATAGTAAGAAATAGATGCACCATTTTGTCTTATTTCCCTAGGACTGAGACAGTTATTAATTCCTAATAAACTAGCTTTTTCCATCTGCAGAAGGCTATATTTTCTTTTCATTGCATGCACAGTACTCCCAGAAGCTTTTAATTTGCATATATTGAAGATCACTTCACCCATTTAACACTTCCAAAGTAAACTTGCTTTGAGTCACCCTGTGTCTGTGCTCTGGGGTTTAATCTCCTTCCAGACTGTAATCATAACACCCACAGAAATTAGCAGGATGAGGAGTGAGGTGTGAGTGTGTGTATATATATATATATGTATCTCCTCACACATATATTGAGTGTGAGTGTGCCTGAGGATTGCGGCTGCCTGGTGTCTCCCCGGAGGTTCATTTTTCAAAATGTTAAATGTAAAGACTGGTCTTCAACATACTTCCCACTCTCTCTTATATGGAGCTGTTCTTGCCACATCATGTGGCTTAGTTTCCAACCAAGATGAGGTTCTTTTCTGCATCAGTAAAGATTTTTTTTTTCTTTAATCGCTAAGAATGTTCTTTTTATTTCAGATGGGATATTAATTGAAATCATATTCTACTCCCATCCTCACCTACTAGCTTAACAGTCATCACATTGCACAAATTATTTTTAATACCTTGAAAAATTCATTAAGTGAACAAAAGATCCTGACATAAGTCATAAGATATTTTTTTTCTTCAAATGTGAAGTTAATAAAAAAGGACTCCAGAATATTAAGGTCTACTTCTTAAGCCACCTTTCTTCCCATTTTAAAGATGGGTCTTTCTGCTTATTTCCAGCAAATTTAGACACTAAGCTCTGACCAAAGATATCATTAAACCAGAGGATTTGAACATGCCTGAACCTTCCAGAAAAAAAAAAAAAAAAGGAGATGTTCAGAATGAATTTTGTTTTCTTTGTTAAGAGACTGAGCGCAGAATGCAGCAGTTAAACCTTTTCTCAGATTTCAGGCAGGGTAAAAACTGCCATTTATAAGAGGACTTCTGTCCTCAGAGAAGTCTCTGCCATACAGGCAAATGAAACGGGATGGGGAGGAAAGAGAAAGGAGAGCCTATGTGGTGGCAGTGGCAGCATCACGCCCTGCTGGAGCATGCAGAGGTGCTGAGAGGACTGAAAATCAGTTGTCACCAGCACAGCTCAGTGTCTCTGAACTGTCAATGCATCCTTCCTCCCTCAAAGTTCATGGTGGTTCCCCAGTGCTGGTGTACTCAGGTGGGGTGATGTCCACATGTGCTCTGACCCCTCACCCCAATGAACCAGAGTTATTGTCAGGCTTCCCTGTTGCTATGAAAAGACTTTCTGCCTTTTTTTTTTTTCCTACTTTTTTCACAGTCCAGCTCCAACTAGATTTGGAATTTGAAGGAATTGATCCAGTGAAAGTCTGCAATAACATGCATTTGGGATGAAGGAGAATTTATGTGATTGTCATCGAGAACAGAGCAGTAGAGTAACGGACAGATCCATTTATTCTCCCACAACCACATCTCCAAGCTTTTCCCAGCTTAGGATGTAATTTTAACATAGTTTCCCACTCTCTAGTCAATTCTTACGCTGAAGGGAGGTTGTGATCAGAGACAGATCATCACCCACAGCAGGTTCTCACAATCGTCAGGAGGCCAGCAGGTACCTGGGATGATTTTGTCCAACAGGAAAGAACCAGAGCAACCAGGCTGGGCTCTGCACCCTTGGAGAGAGCTTTGTGAAAAACAGCTAAGCCAAGACAAAGACCAGGGATAAGCCTCACCTGAATTCCCCGTTCCACTTGAGATGAGTTTGCACAGTCAGTCCCTTCCTAAAGAGACACTTTTCCAGGTGAGAAACCACCCAATCCTAGGAGAGCACCTGGGGGTAGATAGGCTGGGATTGATCCTGTCCCCATCCCCTGGCAGCACAGCTGGCCTTGCTGGGGGTTATAGGATGGCTGGTCAGGGAAGGAGCCCACCTCATCCTCAGGGTCCCACATCGCCAGAGCTCCCTGCACTACTCAATCTCACAGTCTAAAGCCACTGCAAAAATTAACAACATCAGCAATTCAGTCCATGTTAAGAATAGCAAAAGAAAAAAACAACTATCATTTTTAGGAAAGGTTCTTTACTTCTACAGTTAAATCTGGGTTTGCATGTAGTGTAAATATCTAAACCTGCATGTGCTTCTCTGCAGGGCTTGTTTTTAGTACTTAGTTGAGATTTTCATAGACAGCTACATCAGTCAGAAATCAAGCATAAGTAACTCATTAAGTCACATCTTTGCATTACTTTTGATGCCATTCTTCTCAAGTTACTTTAATTCCTCCAGTCTATTTGATCAGTGTGTAAAATTATACTTTTTGGTAAGGCATGGGCAACTGCAACAGAAAACTGCTTGTCCTTCCCAAAAAAAGGCACCCTCAATATCTGCTTGACTTGAAGTCCAGTGGGGTTAAACATATGTCTAAATGCTGTTTGATGTGAACTGGCACCCTTCACTCTCAAAGTTTCACGGGCATGTGTTTGTCTGATTGTGCAGAGCAGAAGTCGTGGGAAGGTTAAATAAACCAAACATATTTGAAAATTATTTTCCTTTTTTGCATGTGTCAACAACAAAAAAACCCTCCTCTTAGATATAAAGAAAGTCATTAATAAAAAAAAAAAAAAAATCACTAGTTGACTGATTCTGCAAGAGCTGTGGAAATCCTCCAACAGGTCATTTTAGTAATGGACCCTCCACATTTGAGGTGGTTATTCAACTTTGTTAAACATCCATTTTAACATGAATGGCTGTTTGTAGCACAGTAACAATGCAGACATGCACGAGAGGGAGTGCAACAAGTAATGCATTGCCAGACCCTGTAGGACAGTTAATGGCTGCTTTCAAGAGACAGCAGAAACAGCAAGTGCTGGCAGCAAAAAGTTTAAGACATACAGGAAGAAGTAACATAAAAGACAGTCACCTTCCCAGGGTTTCTACAGAAATAGACTAAATAAAAAATACAGTAAAATAACGTGCTCCAAAAAAGAATTACACCTTTTTTTCATTGACAGCTGTCTTCCAGAAATTTTCAAAGCATGCATAGTTTCCCATTTAAATCTATGTATTGACATTAAAAAATAAATCATTCCACAAGTCTGTTTAAATCACATGACATATGTACAGGGCTTTTTAAACCCTATTAGACTGCTGTATGTACATTGCACATTTCAGAGGACCATCTAGTAACCTAATGTGGTAGGATCTTGAAATTTAATTAAGTCCTTGGCCTTTCTACTATGACTTCCAATTATTGCCCAGTGTGGTGATCATATTCTTATATGTGACTGAGGGAATTCACTAATTTTTTTCCACTAAAACTAATTTCTGCACAGCTAATCAAGCCAGGTACACTAAAAGCAGTTTGCTTGATTTAGTCTGTAGTCCATAATGGTCTCTGGAAGGTTAGATTCAAGAAATTTCTAATAATCCCCATCATTTTATCATGGAAAATTGGGCTGAAGATACCAGTTCTAATAAGCAAGAGAATAACAAAGTTTGGTATTTGATACAACAGCAGCACAGCAAGTAATGAACATATGAACACACTACTACAGTTCTCATCTAAGCCTTGGCTTTTCTCCTTGGTTTGGGGTTGATTTTTAAAATTTTTTTTTAGAAATTCACTCCTGAGGGGCATCACAAACTCTGCAGCTGCAGGCCTCAGCACCAGGTTAAGAATTGCATAACAGTGTCAAAATTATTTCCACCTTTGTCATTTCCTGCACATAGTCAAATCCAAACAGGGTTGTTAAAGATTAAAAACAAAACAAATGGTCTTTAAACGCCAGAGAAGCTAAATTGTTACAGATTATACACGTCTCAGTTCAAAATCATTAATGGCTCTCAGTGCAAGAGATTAAAAGACAAAAATAACCTAATTAGAAAAGATTTACAGTGGGGAGTTGAATTATTTGTGCTCAGAGCAAGGCAGGATTTGATCTGAAGCACATGACAATGCATTGGAAGTGATGATGATGAGGAGGAGGAATGTTAACTAGTACAGCTCTGCCCTAAACAAATCAAAATTGTGTGAAGAATAGCCAAAAACAATTTGGATACAATATCTTGGATAAAATGTCTGAAAACTTGGTTCACTTTGCATTATCTGAACAACAGGGATGGTTAATTATGAGCTTTCAGATATTGCCTTCACAATACCTGTAGTATGCAAAGCAGTGAATTTCAATGGCAAAATTTTCAACAAAAGCATGTATATTTATAAGCAACCCTTATGCTACGTTTGTGAAGGGAATGCTGAATAAAAGGTAGCTATACTACTGGGGTTGGATGATTTCTTAGCCATCAGCAGGGAAGCTGCAAAATAATTTTGACTGAACTGAGCACTCAAGGGTAAATTCAGATTTCACTTACCCATGTGTAATGCCAGTGATTTGCATTCAAGAAACTGTGGGTAGAATTGGGCCTCAAGGAAATAGCTTGTGTTAGTGCCATAACCTTTGTTTTACAGGGAGTACAACATTTGGCCCAGAGGAGAAGTACACCTCTTGTAAACCAGGTAAGCAAACGGGCACAAACCTGCTCAAGACATCCCCAGCATAAATGAGAAATCATCTCATTTCCATTTAAAAGGAAACTAACACTGTGTAAAAGAAATCTGTATGTTCTGATTTTGGTGTTCAAGAGGGGTTTTGGATTGCACTCCTTGGATGGGTGACTAGGGTCTGTCTCATTCAAATTCATTTGTAATTTACCTATTGGATGCCGATGGTTAGAATCTAAAGAATTTGTTGCTGGATTTCTTTTGTGATTAAATTCTCCAGTAGTCTGCTTCACCCATTGCTACAGCAATACTACTCCATGCTAATATCAAGATCTCTGCCTTGGATAAAAACCAGAGAGTGGTACCAGAACTTCTTTGCCGTCCTGATCTTTTCCAGTTCACTTGAAGCAAGCTGTCTAGATTTCTGTAATAGTACATCTACATACATAACTGTTTGGGAAGTACACCTCAAGTGCAGGAACTCAGTCCTGGTGCAGCTCACGCCACAGCGTGGCACCCTGTTTTCCCATTAGCACAGGAGCTGTTCATGCCCCCTTCTCATTCAGCAAAGGGAAAACATCAGAGATACCCTGGGGTACGCACAGGGCACTTTATAACATCCAACTGTGGATTTCAGTAAAGTTTCATGTTTCGAAAGTATCTATCTTGCATACTAAACTGCTAGAGAAACCACAACACAAACTTTTGCTTGTTTAAAATAGGATTTCCATATGACTATCATCAGCCTACCAGTAATATCATTGCCTAAATATTATTTAAAGTGACATTGTCAAATAGAAAAAACTTGGGGAGTAGATAATCCTGTCCTTAAGATTAAAGTATTAAATTATCAATGCCAAAAATGTATTTACAAATGCACTTTTAAATTCTATTTTAGTGCAAGATTGCTTACGTTTCTAGCAGCGTCTATGCTTTCACCATTATTTTTCTAATCTGCATTTTCCTATTTTGAGTGGGTCATTTTCAGTCCAACTTCTATCCATTGCATAACCCTGTGGTAATAAAAGCTTTAAGAGGAAGCTCAGTGTATTCTTTGCCCCCGCCTATAACCAAATGGCAGAATAACTTGCTGGTCAGAGGACAGTCAAGCTGCATTAAATCTATTGTTTATTTTTATTGCTAGTTCTGGCTGGAAGGCACTGTATGAAGATGACATCCACTGCCTTATCTTAGTGAAGCTCCACTAGGAATGAGTAACAAAAATATCCCTGTGGGCACGCTTCCCCTTGCTAGCATGCCATCTAAAATCCCAGCCAAAAATTTAGGTGGTATCGCTGTGTTTCTCACTATTAGCAACAATTGAAAGTGCTAATTATGCTAGCACTTCCTCCTTATTTCCTGTGGTTAAATCACCTGTAAAAAATAATTCACTCATCATTCTCTAGGTTTTTTTTTTCTAACACTGCTAATTCTGTGCAAGCCCAACTTAACTGTCTCAAGGATTTTATACAACCTCAAATGTTGCTGTATCTGTTTCCTTTCCCAACTCCTACCTGACTTACAGGTAAGCCCTCAGGTAATAACACAAGGAATAAGCTGGTAGCCTGTTGTAAACACAGGGAGAAGTGTAAATGTTCCGAAGTTCTGATATATTCAAACCAGTCTGACAAGAGTGAAAATAGATCCACAGATACCATCATGTTTTGTTTTAGAAAGAACTCTGGACAGCCACCAAGCAGACATTCTATCTTAATAGAACCAAGCAGCCATGAATAAGGGGAAAAAAATATTTTCTTATTCTCTCTGAACTCACTACTGTATTACAAAAAAAATTCTGCCAACCAAACAACCAAAAAAGCCCCAAAACAAAACAATACTTCAGCCCTTTTACTACCGTGCTAGAGAAAAAAATAATAAGGTATTTTCAAGTTACTGTAAAAAAGACCCCAAACTGACTCTCTCACAATTGCTTTAATACTTGTATCAATATGTTCATGAATGACTGAACTTAGGGTAAACAGAAACAAAGTCTGCATTTCAAATTCAAAAGCGAAACACAAAACAAATTTTGCATAAAATTTCAGCCTTAGAGGCTAAGTAGATGCATATTCTCCTGCTAAGTTTCGTTCCCGAGCCAAGGACATAACTTGCTTTCAAACTTAAAATACAAATAAAAAAATCTTTTAATGAATTCAAACCATAACCATCCAGCCCCAGAGAACTGAGGAAGCATCAACTTGTCTTGTTTAATCTATTATAAAGCCATAATATTCCCGTTTGAAGAAGATGCATCATCTGTGAAGGGACTATCTAGTTCATCATTCCAGAACACGAGCATCTCTCCATTTCCACTAAGGTGCACAGTTTCTCACACACTGTGGGGATAAAAAAAATTAAATCTACCACCAAGAATCCTGTCTTCCTGAGACTGTCATCTGTCCTCCACAAACAACTTATTTTTGTGCTTGCAGCGGCATCTAATCCCATAGATTTTTCTCTTGTCCTGCTAACCCACTCCCACGTGCTTCACAAACAAAGAAGGACTGTGGAAAACACGGGTTCAGCTCCACCTTGCCAGGCTCACCGGTCCCACCAGCACTCAGCACCGATCCCCAGACTCTCAATTCTGTTTGGCTACAAAAGTTTCTCCATGTGCGAGGAGGCAAAAGCACACACCTGCTTTTCCCAAACCATTTACTGCTCTGCTCCTGCCTTGAGAGCCCAGCCCGAGGGGCATCTCCTCCAGCATGGGGCAGGCAGCTGCTGCCTTCGATGGCACTGAGGGGACATTTCACCTCGGCACATCCCTTACCCAGCAAGGCAGATAAATCCCCACATGAGCTCTGGAAGGTTGTAGGTACTGGAGCTGGGTGACCTTAAACTGGCAGGGATGCCTTTGCCTTGCAGCCCACTCCGGCAGAAGTTCTCCAAAGTCTGTGGTTTTCAGAATGGCTCTTGCTATTCCATACCGGTCATTGATAGTTAGGTGATAATTAAGCATGAGACAAATCACTTCAAGACCGAAAAAGAAAGCTGTACATCACTTTTATCCAATACAATAAATACAATTAAAAGGAACTATTGCCGTCTCTCTTAGTTTTCCCCCATATACATCAGCTGTCATTCCTTGAGCTTTAAAGTGCTTGAATAATAAACCTGCACAGAATTGAATTACTTCAGTAGCAAGTTGATTAGTTCCCACATCCAATAAAATGTCTGTGGTATCTCATATATTTGGCATTTAATGTTGTAATTAATAAGTCTTGATCATGTGCCTCTTACAGCCACAGGTCAGTGACAACAGTGACATTCCCTTTCTCAGCAGGAAATTGAGCCTCCAAGACATTTTCCTAAGACACTTTCAATTATGATAAATTGTCAGATTTTCTTCAGTCATTTTGAAAACTACTTCAAGTATATCTTCCCAGGTAAAAGCAGTGCAAAGCTATAAAGCAGAGTTGGTTGGGGTGGTTTTTTTTATTTTGTGCAAATCACATTTTGGGGAGTATTTCAGATTTTTTAGGATCATTATAGATTCCCAAGTGACAGGTGTGCTTTGAAATGAACTGATCTCAAGTACATGTCTTTCCAACTTAATCTAGCATTTCCAATAGAGAGCCAGATACCAAATTGCTTTAAATCCGTGTAGCTCCATTGATTTCAATGGGTACATGTGCAATTTATTCCACACAGGGATTTGTCCCTTTAATTTAAAATGTTTTAAAGGCAATGTTGCAAAGACATTTATATTCTTTTTCACGACGTATGCAGACAGTTAATTTTTTCAGAAATATTTGATTAAATATGAGAATTTTTTTGCTCCATTTTTCCATTTCTCATGGCCGTATGCAGGGCAGAATATGAAAATACTAGTGGACTTACAAAGGTGGAACAGGTAGAGGCATTTTTATGAGTTCTCATCTAAAACATGTGAGATCTAGTCTAGACTAAAGGTTGGGGGAAAAAAAGGAAAATATCAATCCTATGAAACCAAGGTTACTATAGCTATTTCTTTGGCACCTGCAGTAAAGGTACACTGCTTCTTCCTATCTGTGAGGTTACCAAGGTCACCTTGTTTGTTACACATACAGGTTTAAAATAACACTCTGCCTATCAACAATTTTCAATACTGATGTTAAACTAAGCTTATTAATTCATAATTCCTAGTAAGAGTGAAAGATTGCAATAAAAAAGGAGAGCACCCAACCCCTCCGATGCAATAGGTCGAGGGGAGAGGCAGAGGAAGAAGAGGGGGAAAAGCATCCTTTACGTTGCTTCCTTTTCCTGGAGCTTTGTCCAGTTACGCTCCCTGATGGGAAGTGTTTCCTCTGAATTGAAGACAAACGGTTGACAGCTCTAATTATCATCCTCTCTGCACACACTTAACATTTACAGTCCCACCCAGCTGTTAATGCATGTAACGCTGCCAGACCTGCCACACACCACGCCTTAGACTCCCAAGATATTAACTAATTTTAAGAAGCAACATGGTTTGGGTCCTCTTCTTTACTGTCCTAGTTTTTTCCTTTAGTCTTCAGGGAGAGACTTTATCAAGGTTTTCTTTCTTTACAATGACAAGACTTAAAAACTTATTTCAGCTGCAGCTGAAATTTTTATACAGTCGTGTGTCTGCAGGAGCTGGGATGTTAAGAGAAAAAGGAATACGAAATATCATGAGACCCGCTGTTACTGCAATAAACAGCAAAGACTTTCTAAGACAGCATGATAAAACATAAAATAGTCATACTTTCCTCAAAAAGAAAAATCCCCAAAGCTTCATGAAGTGTATTAGTCTTCCAAGTTTTACAGACTAAAAACCTTATGATAGAGACCTCACTGCTTTGCCCAAAATCATAGTCAATAAAAAATCCAAACAAAACAAACAAAAAAGACAAAAAACACCCCAACCAAGCAAACAAAAACAAAACAAAAAAAGACTCACTCAAGGTCTTTGTGTTTATCACTGCTCTCTGGGAGTGAAAATGCCGTATCTAGCTCTCAGCCTCTTCCTTTAGACATGAATTCAATATTCCCTAATAAAATGTGTTACCTGCTTGAGGAAGCAACCACAGGCACCAGAGACACCAAGCACTGAGCGATCACAGGCGAGGAAATCCAAACCTGTCTGGCAGAGACTGAGTTACTGCACTCCTGCCCAGTTTTGAAGGACCTTCACACCCTTCTTGTGCAAACACCGCACAGGAGCGTGTGACAACATCTCAGTTGGCACATGCTGATGGCAGTGACCCCATATGGCACAAGCCAAGGCTGGACATACCATCTTTGGCCCAACAGCAATGGATTATTGCCCCAGGCACTGTGCCTAAGTGAGAAAACTCTTCTGCTTCTGGACACTGGACAGGAGACATGGCAATCCCAGCCCCTATTCTCTACCTTGTGCAAAAGCCACCTCTGACAGTTGTAGGTATGTCCTCAGGCTCGTATCTCAGAGGACACCAACATTTAACACAGCAGCATAAGGCAAACCAAGGTTTGTGTGTTTTTGAACAGAAAATGAAAACTTCTTTTAGACTGAAATCCCACCATAATTTGCTCATGTTCTAAATACGTACAAAACTGACAAGTTCCTGCAACTTTTGCTGCTCTCAAATCCTTCCTCATATTTAAAATACTGCACAGTGAAGTTTCTTTTGACAAAATTTAGCCTCTCTGAGAGTGTTTAAAACAACCTCGCTCCTTCTTCGGATTCCACAGTACATTTACCATTGCTCCAGAGAGGTAGTTCATGTGCTTTATAAATGTGAACAGTAATTTCTTTAGCAAATTAAAAAACTGTAAATAGTCTTACGAAACACTTTAAAAATAATTACATTTGTATTACATATTAGTAAGAAAGATCCAGAAAATTTGTAGGAGACTGAAACTAATTATCTCCTTGGAAACAATCATTAAAAAACATGGACACCAACATTAAATAATTTGAAAGAAATTAAAACAACAAGAAGAATATTTAGAAGGACAATTTTCAAATTATTAAAAAGGAAATGAGATAAATATCATAGACCAGATACAATATAGAGAGCATAGAGAGATGAAACTTAAATAAGGGAAAAAGAACAATAATACAAAAAAACCTTTGCTATAATAGCAGAAAACCATGAAGCACCAGTGAAACCCTGATTCTCTTAGGTAACCAGCCTGACTGGTGATAAGATCCCACTATTCTGATCTGTAGGAATTGCATCCAAAAGTGCAATCCAAGAATTTCCTATCCTTTGTTTTTATAATATCCTGTTTTCTAATTTGTATGATTCTTATTAAATTTACATGATAATGCAAGTTGTTTAATATTTCTTGTTTGCAATACACAGAATGTGGGAAATAATTTGTTCATGTAACTAACAGTGTCTCCATCAACTAACTCTCTAAATATATTGGTTACTTATTGTTAAAAATAAAAATCACCCACAAATAAAAAGATGTCTTGAAAACAACAACAACAAAATCCCATTAACTTATAATTCATCAGGTTTAAAGTAAATGTGAGAAGAAGCTACTGAGAGACTTCAGCAATCATAATCCTCACTGGCTGTTCACAAGGACTCCCCTTTCTTATATAAAATTTAATTCCTGGTATCTCTCAGACACCTGTACTTCTCACAACAAACTTTGTCTACGCAAAGTCATTTCACATCCATTTCGCCCACACCAGAGGTACCTTCATCACATCAGTCTTCACTCACTGCTTTGTCATAAAACCCCTGACTCATCCCTATTCACCTCATTTGTCTGACTCGCTGACTAGCAGGGGCTGGGAGTTTTACTGTGACAGTGGAAATCAGAGAGTCTTTCCTGAACTAGATGCTTTATACAGGAAAATCTGTTATGTCAATGTTTTGTGTTTACTTTTTCAGGATGGAACAAAGATTTATTTTTGAGACTACTTGTTCTGAAACAAAACCAAACCATGGCCCTTCATCTTGGACTGCATTCACCAACACTCTTTACAGGAGCTGCCGTGGCATTTGCTGGTGAAATTTGCTCCTTCCAGAGCTCACCCTTTCCCCGTAGGCACCTTTGATGAACTACAATTACGATTACACACCACGGCAACCCCTCCAATTAAACTGTTCAACACTGTCTGACTCATAAGACTGTAGTGCCTGATAGAGGATGTAGTTTGAGCCCAAATCTGAGCCAAAGGAGACAAGGAGCTGAATTTTCATTTCCATAAGGCCACTCAGGCAGGCACATCCAGCCCATAAATTTTTGAAGGTTCCATTTTTTTTAGATTTTTCCATTCTAAGAAAAATTTTATTTTCGTCTTAATCCGGGGGAAAATGAAGTGTTGAAACCACGTATTTTTCAAACTCCTTCACATCACTTTGAGTACCATCCAACTTTTATGCCCCTGCTGTTATTCGCAATGCTCCTTAACAGACCCATCCTTTTCTATCTGTCTGTCCTCCCCAAATCCAACCATTCTCACACCCATCATCATCATCTCAGTTATCCCCCAAGGGTTCCTGGGGGTTGAAAAAGCCACGGTCAGTGGCTGTGGCTGCACCTTACGCTGAGTTGGGGCTCTAAGTTAAAAACAGTTATAAATCTTGGTCCCAGCGGGCTAGGAGAGAAAGGAAAGCTGTTCCCCCCTGCAGATTTGGGAAGAAGACTAGAACAAAGGAGCTGGGGTCTGAGGCAACCTATTAGAGGTACTAGTGTGGTGGGGAAGCAGATGTCCCATGGGCTGAACCTCAGCTGGTTGCAGCACGAAGGGGAACCAGCATAAAGAGGAGGCAGGAAGGATGAAGTAATTGCTGATCTTTACAAGCCCTATGTAAAATACCATTCATAATGGTGATGACAGTCACTTTCTGCAGACAGGCACAAAGGGCTTTTTCTTCCATGACACTCTGACAGTTTAGGCAGGAAGAGAGAGGTGGCTAGTGGAAGTAAATTGTCAGCGATCTGTCACCGAAGTGCAGATTGCTTTTCCCCTCCTGAATTTTCCCTCCTGGGTTAAGATTAGTCTCTATTGAAACCTAGGGTTCTGTTCATCACTGACCAGCACCTACAGAGATGAAATTTCTTTATCAGATCTCTCTAAATAACGAGTTGAAGCTCAAATTACTCTGACCTTAGGAGGAGTAGGAACGGTGTTGCCAAATTCCAAAGAACAAAGCACGCTGTAAAATAAAGCTCCATAACGAAAAATCATTAAAACCTATTTTTCTGCATGCAGGCTGCTGTAGCACAAATTAAACCCAACGCAATCAACAAGAGACTTAAAGCAAATAAAATTATTGTAAATAAATTACCAGTCTTAAAACTACTTCGATTATTCTATATTTAGCCACACGTAGAATAATAGAAATTAATCTGAAAAGATTCAGTTACACATGAAATGCTGCTGCATAGTACCAAGAGTTTCTGAAAGCAAGGGAAAGCCTCTTTTGTTTTATTTGACTTTGTTTTGAAAATTGCTTTGCTGTTTACCCAGGTATAATGTCATCTTCTTTGCAGAATACAAAGATCCATGTGGAAAATAGAAGTGTCTGCTAATTATTTCCTTCTAAGAGCAAACAAGAGAATGAAATGTCTTGTATAACTGAATTTGAAAAATACCAAGAAAGTTTGTTCTCTTTAAAACCAAAGTTAAAGCAAATTATTTTGGTGAGGGCTGAAATAGGGGGTGGAGGGGAACACAAGTTTCCATTTAATTTCCAGGAGCACACACACTTTGTCTTTAGTTGTCAAAAGACAGCCTTTCCATAAGAGGCTGCAACAAATAGATGGAAAAAGAGCAAAGCCTCTGTCACAGGGGCTCTGCCTTTGTTCTGTATTTGTGCAATGCCCAGAACACTGAAGCTCTGGCTTCTAAGCCAGGTATAAACAAACATGGAAGGAAATGAAAGCATAACACCAAAGAAATCAAATAGATGTGTAACTTACAAGAAGGAATAAAACTGTATTTATG
Organism: Grallaria varia; assembly: GCA_013396735.1. Classification (NCBI taxonomy): domain Eukaryota; kingdom Metazoa; phylum Chordata; class Aves; order Passeriformes; family Formicariidae; genus Grallaria; species Grallaria varia. The sequence continues at coordinate 901,994 of VWZG01008543.1, forward strand.
CTGCTTAACCCTTACTTGTCTAGCTCTTGATGCTGCCTTCAGAAAAAGAGGTTATTTTATTATGAGTCAGCAATATTTGCAATAGCCTTCATTGCACTATGTCAAAGGTAGCACCAATGGAACATTAAACACATATATATTTATATAGCAATCACACTCTGTCACAAAATAGCTCAGTGTTCCCCTGTGGAGTTTGTCCCACTTTCACACAGCGGAGCCCGGGAGAGCCCTGAGTTATGTAGGTCATATTGAATTTCTCCAAGTATTGACAAGAAACTTACTCACTTTTTCTTGCCAGGGACTGTATCAGTCTTTGATATCTATTTTTATAGCCTCCAGAAACTCAAAATGTCTACTTGATCTCTAGGACAAGAATGAGAGCAAGGTACCAGCCCACCTGCAGGAGAGGTCCCCACTGCTGCTCCCCAGCCTGTCAACCCCTGCAAATACTCAGTCTCAGTGACTCAGGTTCTTACAGCAATGCACAACAGAGATACTTGTCTCACAGAAGTTATGTCCTTCTCCCTTTCAGCAGAGCAACAACAGCCACCAGAGAAAATGTCAGCAATTTTCCTAAACTGGTAAAATTCCAACAGCAACAGTAGAATTTGCTCGAAAATGATCCACGGTCCACAGAAATGAGACCTGATTTAAACTTACTTTGCAGTCTTCTTTGCAGAGGCGGCATAACATGTGGCAATTAGATAGGGTATTTAAGTATAGATCTGTGTGAGCAACTAACTGTGGTTTGTTGTAATGAAAGAAGAAAAAAGATGCTACAAATACACTAACTCCATTTACATTCAACAAGGAACATCATGAACTGATATGCCAGACAAAACAAAAGAGCAAAGACTGTCCACCCTGAGCAGAATTTGTCCTACTTGGTATGATCAATGGGTAGACAAATAAACCATCTTGCATTTACTTTATCATTATTTTCAATTGGAATTAGCAGAAAAAATTAATGAGATAGTCATGTCATCTGCATATTTTATATCATGTTATCTTAAGCAGCAGTTTCAGATTATGTTGTGCTTTAGCTACTTTGCCAAAAAAAAAAAAAAAAACAACAAAAACACGCAAAAAAACAAACAAAAAAAAACAAACCAAAAAACATGGAAGCATAGGCAAGAGAATGAAAGTTGGCTGCATTCAGATGTTTTTGTGAAAGTATAGTGGGAAAACTTTGCCAGGTAACTGCATCAATATTGCTAAGACCCAATAGAGCTACAGAGTAAGAATATATTGATATTGTGATTTTACAGGGTCACATCCCCTGGCTGAGAAATGCATGTCTGACAACATGCAGAAGAGGAGGAAAGAGAGAGTCAGTACTATGTCTGATTTCACCGGATGGCTGGAAACCTACACAAAGGAAAGGTTGAAGTGTCACAGTGGCTTTTTTTTTTTTTCTACAGAGGAACCTGGCAGAGGCACTTCTGCTGTTGGTACAACTGCTGATGTACAACTGACATGAGGTTCCAATGGAGTTATTCCCAAATCATCCATGTGCAAAGAAAGCATCTGTGTTCTGTTTTCACCAGACCACAGTGCTAGTAAGCGAGATGTCAAAGAAAGGAAAAGCTATAGCATCATCATGTTGCATTGAAGACAACAAGGCCATTTCAGAAGACAGCAAGCCTGATATTAGTTCATATTATAATCAAAACAAATCAAGCATGGACAATTTGGATCACCTCACCAGGCTTTATGCACACAAGAGGAAAATTTGGTGGTAGCCTGTGGTAATACGATTCTGATGTGCTGTGTTGAATGGCTCCATTTGTCATTTAGTATTCAGAGTTCCCAGACTCAAATTCTGCAATGTCCTGTGATTGCTGATTGTTTCTGGGGAAGTAGTCAACAACTCAGCTAAATAAAGAGATGATAATATAGTAGGTTTTCAAGCTACAGTTTGTATTGGATGTGAAGCATTTGGGATGGAAATACAAACCTGCTTGCAGCTGTTGCACTTGTTGAATAGCAGAGATCAACAAAGAATCAAAACTGGCACTTGTAACTGCACAGCAACCACAGAAAAGCGAAGATGTAACGCATAAAAAAATAAATGAAATCTGTTGCAGAAATAAAAAATAAACTAAAAAAATCCAGAATTACAAAACAGTTCAACATGCACAGTTATATAAACACAGCCGCGAAGTGTGTTACATAGGTGAAAAAACCCCAAGAGATATAAAACACAGGTCTTTTCATTGATCCCAGATAAAAGCAAAGAGAATAAGATAATTATTTTGGCCCTGTAGCTAAGGTATACGAGTATAACAAATGACAGTTCATAAAAGAAATTAAACTAAAGAAAGATATGGACATAGACATACAAGAAACGAGACAAAAAGGTGACAAATGAAAGAAAAGAAATCAAAAACGCACACAAGTCTTTTAGCTTAGTGAATTTAATGAACCTCTTTGAGCTTTCTTGTATTTACCAAGAAAATGCTGCTGAACAACTGAGACGAAAAGACTTCTAAGTTGAGCATAGAAAGAATATTACAGGCCTAAATTATGTGAAGAAAACAGCAGAGGAAGCCAAGGAAGAAATCAATAAAATGCACACAAAGTCATGTTAGGAGCTGCTAAATGGAGCTAGAAGCTTGGTCAGACGGCTGCAGCAAAAAGGCCTTAATCCACATTTGCCAGCGCAAGTCTTAAATTTTGAGTGGTGGAGGCTCAGATCATTTGTCTGGCTCTCCTGAAATTCCCAGTGCTAGCTGATGGGCCACTGATCAGGCAGGGAATGGCACTTTTCCCACTGAATCGCTAAGCCAATGACCCATCATCATGTCGGGGCTGGGAGGGGTTGGTGCTGATGGAAGCCATGTGCATTTGGATTAAGAAACCCAGCAATTTCCCCTCCAAACAGACACACTGGCCCAAATGCTCTGGCTAAGTGCGAGGTCCATTGCAATCTTCCTACTTCCATTTTTGCTGTGGTTTTAATTGAAAGCTATATTGCTTACTAAAATGTGGACCCATTCTGCTGCGCCCTGCTGGACAGCTGTCACATTATGGCCCAGAGGTAAGCGACGGGGCAATCCCCCTGTACCCCACACGAGCTGTTTCACTGGGGAACATAAGGTCTTACTTAATGTTTGCAAAGCACTTGGAGATCCTTAAATGAAAGGCGTAAGAGCACAAAATACCATCATCATTAGCTATAAGGGCCACTGCAGAGCACTGGAAAAATATTCCTTTTCCCCTGCCCATCTGGGGTTTTGCACACTGCCTAAGCAGTGCTTCCATCCCCTGCCAGCTCAGAGAGCAAGAGAACAAATCTGTGCCTCTGGCAGAACAGTGCAGAGTGCTAATTACAGAACGACCATAAAACATCTGCTGCAATGCATAACTATAATTCCTTGGCATGCACAAATACAGCACCTAGATGCTCAGAGCACGGGGGTGTAAGCAAATCCTGGGGCACGGAGGGTAAGTGGAACTCAGGTGAGTCTCAGCCTGGGTGAAAGGAGGCAGAGGAGCACGCAAAGGCACCAACACCTCGTGCACTCCCTTCACACAGAGGAGTTGCAGCTGCGGGCTCTGCTCTCGCACAAACACAGTAGCAGAGCCATTGAAGCTGCCACCTACCCCTGCTCAGAGCAAGGGCAATGGCCTAAAAGAACATACAGAGAGGCACCTTTTCACAGCCCAGGGTCACCCAGAGTTAATCGTTTGTGAGACACTGAGAAGCCTCACCCTGCCATGGGATGTCTCAAGGTTTTGTTGGAGAATTAGTCATCCCCAAGACTTCCCATGGCCAGGCATTCCTTATTGCCGCTACTAAATTGCGTGTCTTTGGACAAAAAAAAAAACATTAGCACAGATAAACAGCACATTAAAAATTAAAGGTTCCATTCATACTCATTTGGAAAAGGCTACTTCTCATTTATGCTTTGAGCCTGTAGTCAAAGCAGTGACCAAGAGTCCTCATTATTATTTTTAGGATTGGAAGGATCTAGATCCCATCCTTCCAATATAGCACTCCATTTTAAAGGAATTGGGATGGCCTGTCTAAACACTCATCCAGTATATCAAAGCTTATAAACTGGATGATGAATCAGGATGGAATCCCAAGGAAAGTCATCAAATGTTCCCTCATTCCTAGCTGATATGCACGGATTTGAAAGAGTGACACAGAAGGTGCCTACACTCTCTACCAGGGTCACAGGGAATAATCATCTGCTGGAAACTTTTTGTTAGTATGAAGCTTCTTTATGTTGCAGCCCTGATGTGTCAGAAAATACGGGCTTCGGTGCCCGCAGGAAATACACGTCCTACCACATTTCTCTTTTCATCAAAGAAGAAACACTTGCAGCCATCATTGCTATTATTTTAAAATATTATCACATTATAAGCACCAACATTAAAGTAAATTTGTAATAGGAGCCAAACCCAGACCTTGCTTTGCAGGAAAGGTAAGGGTCAAATGAAGCCATTCATTCCCCAAGAAGAATATATGGGCTAATGTGATGAACCCTGAATATAAGGGGGAAAAAATCCATAGAATGGCTTTGCAGCGGCCTTGTGAGCAAGTTCTGTGAAAAGTAGAGTGCACTGAGCTGTCCTGCCAATTTCTTCACAGTAAAACTGGAAATGTAGACACTTATCCATGCACAATGGTAAAAGAGGAAGTGCATATGAAAGACCCTTCAGCCTGAAATGGATAAATGGAGATGAAAGAGGGCTTTTGATGCAAGGCTAATCAGAGAAATTGAAGAGTTTTGTACTGAGTTCCTTGGATTTGTTTTGTCTGCATAGAAACATCTTTAGAAATTCAATATTAAAATAAGAAGCTTTCTCAATGCCAAAATTGAATATCAAACAAGACTGGCACATATGTCCTAATATCCATGCTGGCTATAACATTCATCTCAGAAGTGTAACTACAAATATTCTACCTACAAAATGCGAGGAGCGTACCAGACATGTAAACAGATTCTTCTAACTGCATTACCCTCTGTCAATGCATTTTGAGAGAAGGCACTGTGGGGAAGACAGAAAAATTCCAGTAATAGTGGAAACTATTTGCAACTCAATGAAAAAACTGAAAACTAGCTTTCTGTAGTTGCTACAGAATGTTTATTATTTTCACTTAAGAAATGTTGTGTTCCCTTTGTATGAGGCAAAATAATATTCTTAAATAGGAGACCTTTATCAAAATAGAAATGTGGCTCTACTAAACTTTTCTACCATTTGAATCAAAAGCATCTAGGAGAAATTATACATCATTTTTTGTTAAAAAAAAAAAAAGTTGTAGCCTTAATGAATGCAAGTCAGTAACAAACATGGGCAGAAAATAGTAAAATACAAATGCATTTTCTGCTTTCCTGACAGAGAATTACTGGTGCTTCCTGAACACTTGTCAGTTTATTCTGCTGACACAAAGGACCTTCCCTTTTGTCTTTTAATATTAGATTTTGAGAGATTCAACTGACCACAGTGCTCCATTCCCTAAATCAGTCAGCAATCTCATATGAAAGAAGTCAAGAAAAAAAAAATAAACTGTGTTGCTGCCATAAAACTCAGGGATAAAGAAATGCCTTGCTTCTGTCCTCATCACTGACCTGATTCTACTGAAGACTGATTACGATAATACATGAGAAAATCAAGAAACTAAAGAGATCTTGTCTCAGAAAAATATATATGGAAAATGAATTTGGAAATGGTCATTAGGACTGTATAGGTTCAGAGATGTTACTATATTCCTTATTGGGTTTTTTTAATTAATTAGGGATATTTGTTAAGTTTTTTCCAAACAGGCTGGAAGGAGAATGGACTGAGAGCAGCCCTAGCCTGAGGACATTGGTTGACAAGAACCTCAACATGAGCCAACAACACGTGTTTGGAACCCAGAAAGCCACCGATGTCCTGGGCTGCAGCAAAATGGGCAGCATGATGAGGGAGGTGATTTTGTCCCTCTGCTCTGCTCTCATGAGACCCCACCTGGATGGCTGCACCCAAATCTGGAGTCCCCAGCACAGTAAAGACATGGACCTGTTGGAGCTAGTCCAAAGGGATACGAAGATGATCCAGGGGTTAGAGCACCTCTCCTGTGAGAATAGACTGAGAGACCTGGGGTTGTTAAACCTGGAGAAGAAGGGGCTCCACAGAGACCTTGTAGCAGCTACTTCCAGTACCTAAGAAGAGCCTACAGCAAAGCTGGAGAGACCTTTGAGGAGGGTATGCAGTGACTGGACAAGAGACAACAGCCTTAAGATGAAAGAGTAGGAAGTGATATTACACAGTAGAGGAAATCCTTTACTGTGAGGGTTATGTGTCACTGGAATAGTTTTGTCCAGAGAAGTTGTGGTTGCCTTGTCCCTGAAAGCGTTCAAGGTCAGGTTGGGTGGAACTCTGAAAACTCTGGTCTAGTGGGAAGTGTCTCTGCCTATGGAAGGGTGGTTGGAACTGCATAATCTTTAAGGTCCCTTCAAACACAAACCATTCTGTGTTTCTATGATACGAAAGAATATACGGAAAAGAAAGAAACCCTCCATATTAGATGGCTGTGTTAGAATGAAGAAAAAAAAAGAGGAAATAATTGTTTAAAGTAACTTGTAGGATCTCTGCTTGGCAACATAATGTCAAATCCTTAAGGCCACTGACCATGTTTTCTTGAGCTTTTTGGTATTCTTCCAGACACAAGGAATTTACCAAAGCCTGCAGAAACTGTATAAGCAGCTTGACACTGAATCCTGTGAGCTGCTGAGTATTAAGGGAGATCAGTACATTTCTTAAAGTTACTTTTGTGAATTCTTGGTTTTCTTTACAGATTATAGAGAAAAGTTGAGAAGCTGAGTGCTTTAAATACAACTCTATCCAGCAAGAAAAACAGATAAATAGAGAGTAATTTGGGATTGAATAAAATTGAAAAATTAACTGTTCTTAGAAAAGTAAGTATTGAGAAAGACAACAAAATTAACACAGTGAATTTGATGAAGGAGGCTAATATGCTCAGAGAACTGGTAGACCATATCCTCACAGGAATGAGATAAGCCTCAAGAAACTCCGAAGAGCTAACAATTCCTAAAAGACATAACAAAGCCACAAAACCAAACTAACCCAGTATAAAGGAGGAACAGAAAATTTAATTAGACCCCTGTTGTCTAAATCACAAGTTCTTCATTAACTTCATTTTAGAGAAAGCTACACAAGATTAATAAGGATGGTAATAAAAGAATAGTTTTAGCATATAGGGGGAGTGTGAAGCATAGTTTACTAGCTAAGAATGTAAAAGGTAACAAGAAATTATCCTAAAAGTACACTACTTTGAATAAAGCTAAACAAGCAAACAAAAAAGTTAACCTTCTCTTCACAGAGAATGGATGCCCACAGAGCTTAAGTACTGCACAACTTCTTTGCTGTCAGTCTTCACTAGAAAAATGATGCACAATTGATGTCAGCAGCAAAAGGCTGCAGAAGGGAATAAACAGCTCAGAGAGACTTATGATTTGTTTTCAGACTTCATGAGCCTGATAAACTTCATTTTGGGGAATTTCAAACATCTGAAAGTTCTTTCACCTTAATGGTTGGTTTTCAGAGTCCCTGGGAAATGGGAAAACTCTAGAAAACTGGAAGAGATCAAATATAACACAGATCTGAGACAGAAAAGAGAAATGGTAGAAGGTATTCATCAGTCACCTTAACATAGTATCTAAAAAAAAAAACCAATCAGTACACTGAAATAACTTTTAAGAACTAGCAAGGAAAAAAGGACATGAGAAATTGTGAAGAACAATTCCTATCCAATCTATCCAGTATATTTTTATGGTGACATAACAGGTCTTCTGATCTTAACCTTTCTGTGATAGGAAAACTGGTAAATCCTGCACTGAACTCTTCTGTGCTGCGTAAGAGGAAGTCACAGGCAGCAAGGAAGGCAATCAAAGTCTAGATCTACAACAGGTATAACTCAGCCGTGCCAGCCTCTCGACTTGCCTGCCCAATTTCTTGCTTCTGGGGATTGTTAACTTATGGAACACTTCCTTAAAGATCTGCCAGCCCTGTTCCACTCCCTTGTACATCCCACTGACAAGGTGGAAGTCTCCTTTCAGAAATTTCAAGTGCCTAACATTACTCCTTACCTGACCTGTATTCTACAGGACTGCAACCTTCACCAGTGCATAATTACTGCAGCCCAGGCTGCCTCCAATGCTCACACCCCCTATTAGCATTCTTGGGTTCATGAACAGATCCAGTATTGCATCCCCTCTGGTAGGTCTATTACCTAGCATAAGAAGTCATCCTCCATGCATTCCAGAAGTCTCCCTGATTGCCTACAGCTCACTGTGGTACCTTTTCAGCAGATACTCGGGGGGTTGAAGTCCCCCAGCAGGACAAGAGCATGCAAGCACATCAGTTCCTGGAGCCAGAACATGAAAGTTTCATCAAGAGGCTTCCCTTGACCAGGTGGCTTGTGGTAGACACCGAACACAGAGTTCCCTTTATTACCTCCATCTCTGATTCTTGTCCAGGAGCTTTTGACCTGCTCATGGCTGTTCTTCAAAGACAGCTCTTTACACTCAATCCACCTCCTGGCACAGAGGGCAACCCCTCTGCCTCTTCTTCCTCTCCTGAACAACCTGTAGCCAGCAGTAGCAGCACTCCAGTCATGGGATTTGTCCCACCAAGTTTCAGTAATGGCATGGTAGCTTCCAACTCCTCCTCTTTGTTGTCCATGTTGCGTGCATTGGTGTAAAGGCATATCAACTGGGCTTTCAGGCATGTTGCTTTCCTAGGGGAACACTCACTAATTCCTTTGAGATAATTTTCTGATGCTTCTCTGCTGGCTTTTATTACCTTGGGAGACACCCCAGCTTGTCCCTGTGAGTCTGCAAGTGTGTTCCAGTGCTGTTCACACACGGCAGAGTTAGTGGCATGGAGCTGCACTTCAGCTGGACTACGGATGCCACCCCCAGGCTCATGTCCATCAAGCCTGGCCTTATCTCCTTTCCCCTTCAAACCAATTTTAAAGGCCTCTCAGTCAGCCCTGCCAACTCATCAGCTGGAATGCTTTTCCCCCTTGTAGACAGGTGAATTCCATCTGTCTCCAGCAGGCTTGGTGCCACATAAACTGCCGCCCCCTTCATGGTCAAAACACTTCTCAAGTGTTCAACTCTCCTCTAGGCCAATGAGTACCAGTTTTTATACAGTACTCTCATGAGTGGTTTGAGTGACTGAACAAAAGTGTTCTAATTGTTTAATATAAAGGTGGCACCAATATGAGAGGACACCGAGCATGACACAAGAGACCAGGATTCAAAATTATCTTGCATATGTATATAGGAAGGGTTGCTTTTCCTTTGAAAACAGCATTGTACATAGACACCTACAGTTAGAATAATAAACTAAAATAAAAAGATTGCACAAAAACAGACTGGAGAGCAACCTGCTTAAAACCAGACAAACACACAGCATTAGAGTGGATCACAGAAAGAACATGAATCAACAGTGTCATTCTCTAGCAAAAAAAGTGGACGTAGAAATAGGATTATAGACAACAGCATCAACTGTACTACTTCTGTTCCCTAGCTTTCACCCATTTTTCCGTGGTAATGGGTTCAGCTTTGTGTATTGCCCACCAAAAACATGGGGGTTGGTTGCAAATAATCCTGAGGATCAGAGGTCTAAGACACATAACCTACAAGGAAAGGCTGAACAAATAGGGGTTGCTAACTGCAAAAGTCTTCAAGTATATTAAAGGCTTTTGCAGAGAGAGAAGGAATAATTTATCCTCTGTGTCCATGAAGGAAAGAACAAGAAATAAGAGGCTGAAAGTGCAGCCAGGGAAATCCACTCTCCATCACCAGAATTTTTTAAGAACAGGCAAGACAAGCGTTTTTCAGGAAATACAGACAAAATTTGTCTTGTCATTTTCTGCAGTGTCTTCCCTCAGGGCATTCTGAAATCCCTTTAAACCCTACAATCTATGATTTGAAGTCAGTTCCTGCCCATTCAAAGTATTTACTAAGTCACTATATTTCCTTTTACTACCCTGAAAAAATGTGGTGGAAACACTTTGAAATAGGTTATACTTTTTAGAGCAAGGGCTCTAATTACTATGATTGTCTGATTTGAATAAGACAGTATTTGCTGTAGTGACTTGGGTCTCTAGTTTGTCTGTCATGAGACCTTCCATTTCTACTGTGACATTTACCATCTGAGAAAATTGGCCTGAAAATGAATTTTGTTTCTTACAAAGGCAAAAGCACCAGCCCTTTTAACTTCCTATAACCAAATACCTGTTTTCTGCTGCAGGAAATAGTTTATAATTAAAGGAACTTGATATTTTTCTTATTATTTAACTACTTTGGTGTTCGATCCCATGGTAATCCCCACGCAGTCCTGAATATTTCTTGTAGTCACAGAGGTATTGCCTAAAAGGGAACATATTTTCTCTTTCTTATCATTGGGGTTGAAGCAATACTCAACTCTTTTGTTTTGGCTGTTCATTGTTTTGTTGGGGTTTTTTTGTTTTGTTTCAAGTTACTCATATACAGAATCCTAAGCCAGGGTCACCCAAAGCACACAACTACTGGCTGTCAAGAGACCTGGTAAACAAAACTAAATCAAGTTTACAAGGAACAGGAGAAAAAGAGCACACACCATGCCAAATAGTCTACTGTATCATTCCCTACATTTTCTTGTTTGAAACTTTGCTTTCACAGCTTCTAAACATTACTTTTTGTTACTACCATATATGTCTGTACCATTTCCTCCACCCCCCCCCGGAGGTTGCATCTATACATACTGGTAAAGATTTCAGAAAAGTTTATTCAAAACAGTTCTGTAGTTTTATTTCTTTCAGGCAAAAATTAGCTATCTATACAAGGAGTAACTTTCATATGATAGCAGATGCTGTATACACGTGCTTTTTAAAGAATTCAGGAATTGTTCTAGATAAATTTCTCACATGCAATACTTTCTTAGAAGCTAAAGAGAATATACAATCAATGGCATCAACATGAAACTTCTTCCAAGTACCTCCTGCTCCAACTTTTCTAATATGACCTGTTTTACCACAGTGTACTTATGAATAGACACCATTCCTAAAAACATATTGTACTAATTCATGCATGAAGTTTCCCTTAAACTTTATAATTCTAAAAATCTTGAAAAATACTTGAACAACAAAAAAAATCCCATTTAACTGTAACAAAATATTTTGTTCAATGCAAAAGAAATGCACTGTGGCAAAAGAACTGTCCTGTGATGATACTATCAGTTATGTCAGCCACATGACTCCATGATGGTGCTAACTTGGAAAGTTTCTTACCCTCCCAGTACTGAAACCCAGGTATTTGGGGAAGAGGTCCTGAAAATGGTGCTCTCCTAAGAGTTTCCACTCTTAGTGGTGCAGCTCTTCAGCTGGTCATTCCTACCAGGGCTACCAGGACCATCAGGATTCAGAGACCGTGCCTCCCATAGTGGTGCTGCGTTGGGGATATCTCTATTGGAAAGAAAATTCCACTCCTTTGTTACCTCACTGTATCTTACAGCCCAGAACCGTTGCTGGAATGCAAAGAAATGAAAAATCCACAGGAAAGGCAAGGAGCTGACAGCTGGGCTGAGATAATGTGAAGATTTGTGAAGCCGGTGAGTGAGATGTGGTGGAACAACACCAGCAAATGGTGATGGAAGAATGTATTTGCTGAAACAGTGAGTGACAGGATTGCCAAGGAGAATTAGATGGCCGGGTCACCAACCAAACAACAGGAAAGTCTCATGGCTATAAGATTACACATGACTAATGCTGAGATGGGAATGGAATTTGCTGGAGAGGAACAGTGTTAAGCTACCAGGAAATTTGGGAAGACAGCAATGACACACACCTGTTCAAGTTGCAGGCTCTGAAAACTATGAACCAACAATTTATTACTTGTTTACATAAGAGATGAAGCCAAATAATAACCCAGAGACACTCAGATTAAAATCAATTTGCAATGAATTTCTAGTCTCAAGAAACTGTAGATAAGAAGAAAGAGAAGAAGATTAATCTGACTGCTTTAAGAATGTAACAGTATTAAACAGGAAAGGAGATCAAGAAATATCAGACTGGAACTGAAATAGCCTACATGCATCCACCTTTAGCACAATACACTACCAGTTGTGCCAATGCCAGCACATCACTAGCTATGGTGATCCACTGTCTCTTACTGCCCTATAATGAGTTCATCAGTGAGAATCCTCTATATTGAGAAGGAAGCAGAGGTTCTGGTTTAGCTGCAAAAACCAGGCATTTTACAGATAGCAAGTATATAAAGAACCCGTGCTTGCTTTGAGACAGAGGAAATGAGAAAAACTTTGAGCTGGGGACTGCACTGGCACTAGAGGTGGTTTGCTTCATTAACCCCTCAATGATGGAAATAGTGGGTGATAGCAGGAAAAAATGTAAGTTGAAACAGCTCAAGAAAAGACGACAAGAAATCAGAATTAAGATGAAATGTGACAGGGAAGATAGAAGAAGGAAAAAAAACTAGGTGAGAAGAAGATGCAAATAGGAACTGACAGCGAGGAACTGCTTGGGATCGTAAATGAGCTCAGTGGAAAGCAGTGTGGCACTCACCGGGCTGGAACGACTGAATTACGGGATTATACCCCCAGAACTCAGCACCACAGCATCCTCTCAAAGCTACCCAAGCAGCTGTAGATTTATTATATTCTACAGCTCCCTGCCTTTCTTAGCCTGTCCTTGTAAAAGCATTGAAGTCAATGCTGAATGGAAAATTAATCAACCCCTCCCTCTTCTTGTCTTGTCATTCCTCATTAAATCCGAGAGAAAATGTAAATGTTATTTTCTCTCTCGCCAGCAGTTGTTGACAAGTCAGGAGCTAACAGTGAGAAGACTTCATTCAGAGCTTTGGGCTCTTGCTTCTGAAGCCAGTGGCCTTCACAGGTGCTAATGAGAACTATTCAAACTGCAGCACTTTTTCTTTCAGCTGGTGCTGTGACCAATGCCCACAAAACACAAAAGGAGAACTAAAAATGAAAGGCAACAGGGTGCTTTATGAAAGGATTTCTTTCCAGGGTTTAGTAATATTCTATGCTAGGCTCATACAAGGGCAAACCTTTCCTAGCACAGTTCTGAAAACTTGAACACAAACTTTGGAAACACAAATAGAAAATACACATGGCTGCATGTGAAGTTTGCTCCACATAATTCAAGAAAAACACTGGTGAACCTTTCTGTTTTTCAAGGTGATGAGAAGGGAGGGAGTTTGACTTAAGCTTCAGCGGGTTTCTTTGTTTCAAATTTTTGTTACTGAGAGTAATTAAAAACACATTAAACCTGCTCAAATAGGGAAAGCAGATGGGTTCTAGGACCAGATATTGAACAGAGAGGGTACAGGGGACATGCAATTTATGGAAGACAAAGCCTGCACTCACCCTTCCTTGATCTTGCTTCTCTCTGTATTTCATCAGGTCTTCTGTCATTGCAATAGGAAGTATGATACCATCTTTGTGGTTCTTCTAATTTAGTATAGTATTAGGCTAGGAAAAATAAATGGTACAATACAGGACCTTTCTTCAGCTCATTACCTCCATTTTCACTGAGGTGGGATCATACATTTAGGCATGTAATTTCAGACCAAGCATCCCCATTCTCACATCCATTTTTCATTTAAGGAATCTAGGATTTATTCAATGTCATTACTCCTAGCCTCAGGTTTGTATGATGCCCTGACTCTTCCTCCTCTTTCCCTCAAAGGATCACACGCTACAAAATGTTTTAAAAGAGGTAGAAATATCATCCTTCCCAAGCCAAAATTAAACTCTTACAAAAAAAGTGCCAGGTTTGACTTACTGGAGTGCAGCCGAAGTCAACCACAGGGCACAGATTTCTGCAGCAGGTTGGCTTTTAGCAGACACAATACCTGGCTCCTGTGATGTCTCCCTTTTGTTGTGCAGTGCTTGAAGGAGCACACAGGCTACGGAAAATTATACTTTTTGTTTCATGGATTTTAAGGCGATCCCACTCAGAATCCAGCAGGACCAGGGCCAGAGCCATCATCTCATGCTGTCTTGCACTGAGGACCATGGTCTCAGGGGAGATGTCTGACCCCCTGCCATCATGTCCCAACTCATCCCTGTTTCTGCAAAACGCTTCCCTGGGCAAAACGCTGCCAAGGAAAACCTCTTTTTTTTTTTCTCTTGGAAATCTGAGTGTGCCTTGCCCAGTTATAGGGGATGATGTTCTTAATCTATCAGGATGCTGAAAGTATGTCACCTGGAAGAGGTTAAATCCTCCTCACCTGATTCCCAGCAGGAATCCCAAGGTGATGGAGGTGGGAACACTTAGGTGCCACTCTAGGCTGGGCAACTCCCATAAGGATGGTTCCTACCCTTGTCTAGAAGCTATTTGATCTTTTTCTCTCCTCTACATTTTTCTCTAAATTTACAAACATCTCTCTTCCCTCCATTCTTCCCCAGAGCACTGGAAAGTCTGCTCCTGTGATGAAACACATGGAGTAACTTTCTGCTGCCATGAAAGTCAACAGCAAAACTCTCAGTAGTTAATTAGAATTGTTATGTAGTTTAACTTCTATCTTACTTTTAGTAGAGAGTAACACTCTACTTCTCCACAGCTAAGGACAGCAGGGAACACGAAATTCCATGTTACAGATACTACACCATTTACATACTGTCCCGTGTGGCAACAGGGAAAACTTAACTTCTGTTTTCCTTCATTCCTCATTCCTTTCAGAATTATTTATTGGGTTTGGTTTTTTCCCCCTCTCTTTTTCCTGCTCTTTTTGTGTTTAGTTTTTTGTGGGGGTTTTTTTGGGTTTTTTTTTTGGGCTTTTTTTTTGTTGTTTGGATTTTTCTTTTTCGTAATGCCAAACCACTTTTCAATAATCATAAGTGTTCCTAAAGAGCAAAGCACTTTATCTTTCCACAGAATTAGTATAGCACAGGTTTCTTTCCTGCGCAGCTGGAGGCATCCACTTATAAGTGACAGAGTGGCTCATTCTCCTCAGCCAGCCACTTCTCAGCCAAGAATCTAACAAAGGAAAATAACTTGTGTTTATTTGAAATGTGATTCCCCGTGTTCCCTAACGCATTCATGTTATCATACAGGACCAACAGAGCACAAATCCCACCCCGAGGAAGTTAAAAATAATGTTTTCACAGGTTTTCTCCCCCCTCTCCCCAGGAATTGCACACCTGTCATTACAGAAAAATATATTCATGGCTAGGCTTCACAAATGAAGATTTGGGAAGGGCTCTACCCACGCTTGCACAGAAAAATATATTAAGAGCTAAACATTACAACAGGGAGTCAAGCTGAGGGTAAATGTTCTTTCCTCTGCCCACACACATCTTTCTGCTTCAGGGGCAAGAATGCCTAGTCCCATCTCCTCCTGGCTGGAAAGAGAAAAGAAGGGATATAGGAGGGAAATGGAAGCTGTGGGACGTTCTGGGCCACTTACTTACCAGTTTAGCTGCCGAAGTGACGGTACAGAGGAGTGGAGAGGGAGCTGCAGAGGGCCCTGCAGGCCTCGGCCCACCCTCTCCCTTCCCTGGCGGGAGGTGGCGCCCACAGACCCCCCGTCAGGTCATCGCCCACACGATCCACGGGGAGCAGGAGGAGAATCCTCCGGGAAACAAAAGGTGAAGAGGAGTCTGAGGGCACAGGAAGAACAGTAGTGGAGAGAGCACCGAGATTTGCGAGATAAAGCGGAAAGGATAAATTAAGTGAGAATGAGGGGGGAAAAACGCGACGGGGGCGACCGCGAGGGGGGAAAAACGCGACGAGGGCAAGAATGAGGGNCGAGGGGGAGAAAGACCCGACAGGGGCGACCACGAGGGGGAGAAAGACCCGACAGGGGCGACCACGAGGGGGAGAAAGACCCGACAGGGGCGACCACGAGGGGGAGAAAGACCCGACAGGGGCGACCACGAGGGGGAGAAAGACCCGACAGGGGCGACCACGAGGCGGGGGAGAAAGACCCGACAGGGGCAAAAAACCACAACGGGGGTGACCACGAGGCGGGGAAAAAACCACGACGGGGGCGACCAGGAGGCTCTTAAAGCAAAAAGGGTGAGCTCTGGAAGAGAATGAGGCATACCAACAGATCGTGAAAATGTTTCAGTGTCAGAGGCCTTTCCTTACTCCTCATGTTTCTCTCTCTCGCCCCAGCTTTTTTTCTGGTTTTTATTACTTTTATTCTGGTTATTACTAGAGGAAAATAGCATTCAGGAGACAAGTAGGAAGGAACTAAAGACCACAACTCCAAAAAAAAAAAAAAAGGAAAGGGGAAAAACATGTCTTTTTTTAAAAAGAAGATAGTGAAAAATAAACTTGCGGAGTGCGCCTGTTGTCCAGGACTCTTTACCTTCCTATTTAATAGCTATAAGCATTTAGGCCAAAAATCATTCCACTGATACACTGTGATTTGTGTGACACTGGATGTTATCTACACACCAAGGTCCAACAACACCATCACAATAGCTGGGCAGCTGCAGTCATGCAATAGATAGGAATTTACATGGTTGGAGCAGTGACTTGAACATGTTGAAGGTAATATGATGGATATCTTTATACTTCTTTTCATACAGGCTAAGCAGCAGCATAGAGTTGCAGGAGGGAATTTGTTTTTTAACCGAGTCAAAAAAGAAAAACAGCAAACCAGACCAGTAGGAGAAAAATAATCCATTCTCAGCTCAGCTTGTTATTGAAATAAAGAGGGAATAAAACACAGCAAATAATTTCTGTTCTCAAGAACGGCTTTTAGTCAGACTCAATTCTGTCTCAGGTTGTACAGTCACACAGGGGAAATCATCCTCAAGCTGCCTGGCTTATCAGCAAGTTTAAGAAGAGTAAAGACTACTTGCTGACTGCCCCCTTTGCATCCTTTCCCCAACTCACTGGCGAAAGCAGCCGTGCAAACAAGAGTTGGAAAAAGAGTTTGCAATTTACTACAATAGAGTAGCAGTAAATTCTTGGCCCCTCCAAAGCAGCAGGATGAGCAATGATTCAGAGAACTGTCTGAGATCACAGTGACTCCTGGACATGCTTAGTCATACAGTATTTTCAGGCTACCCTTAAAATGCAGCTCTTGTTTGTTGAGCATCAAGATCAATTCCATTGCTGTTCTCTTGAACTGAGATGGACAAATACATTCTTTGATTTCTTGTGCCAGGCTATTATTTAATATGAGGAAACACTATATGTCTCAAGATATGAATTTGAGTTCATTATCAAGATACCAGAAGTAACTAAAGAGCTTATCAAGTGGACATATATCTTTGCCTTATTTTGAAAACAGTAAACAAACAAAATCACTTTTCCCCCCTATGTTCAATCTGTGATTAAGATTTCTCTCTCAAATTCATGGTATTTTTGTATATTTTGTCTCTGAAATTTAATATCAATTGTATTAAAAGAACATACACTGTTACAAGTTACCCATAGAGGCAGATCGCCCTTGCAACAACAAAAAGCGGAAATCAACAATTAATTTCAATTAGAAATGTTAGCTAAACCCAAAGTAATGATTCTTCACAGCCAGTTCATGTGTGTCCTGATGCCTTTTTGCACAATATTTTTGGTATGCAGTACAAGAGCTTGTTAATGCTAAGTGATACTTTTAAATATGAAAATGTATATCAAGATGGCAGATAAAAGTGTTACATGATGTTTGTCCTTGGATTAAAGGTTCCTTATTTGTTTGCAATGACATGAAAAATGATAATGGCTCCAGAAAAACTGATATTGTTTGTCATGTCACAAGTCCATTGAGATCTTCCTCTTTTCTGTGACTTTTAATATAAAGGGAGGCCTAAAATTGCATTGAATCAAATCTTAGAGACTTAGCTTAAACCTGAACATCAAAATAGTTGACATAATTCTTGATAAGTCTTTAGATGTGGGCAGAGCGATGTGTAATAAGCAACAGGTTTGGATCTTGTTTTCAGGTTATAAATGACTTCAAGGTACAGTCCCATACACTGTACATTAACATTTAACCTTTAAGTAAAAAAGGCACAAAATCTTATTATTCAAAATCAGCTTGAAGAGCAAACACAGCAGTTGTCATCTTGCAAGGCAAAAGGGGAAAAATTGGTACCTTTAGCACGCAGAATCCCCCATTCTTAATCAGTAAGAATATATACCTGAATTTCTATTCACCTTTCAATGCTGGGAAATAACACTCCAATTTCATTAATCCTGACAGAAAAAAAAGACTAGTAGTGTCTCACCTGAAAGACCAACAAGCTACAAAAGTATTAGGCATTTCCTTTTGGGTAGGAATATGAAAATTCAAAAAGCAATTTCAGACCAATGAATTTGAAGCCAAGAGGACCAAATTCATCTAAACAAGGTGTTTTGATATGCCTGAAATACTCTGTGAACACACCATCCAGTAACAGAGAGAAGTGTAAAATCAGAAGTTATAACCCAAATCTGGAAGGTTGCAAGAGCCATCTTAAGGGCAAGTCATTCTGGTTTTCTGTATATTGTGCATTCTGTTGCTTGCTCTTTCCTTTTCCAAACACCTCTCAGACCTAGACCAGATTTGTTGAAATGAAGGCCAGGGTGCTTTGGCTCAGTTCTGACACTGGGAATCAGAGGAGACAATGCCAGGAAACTGCCCAAACACTACCACAATCCTCACAGCTTAGCCTTTGGTTAATTAATAGTCTTTTATCCAAACCCTCATCTGGACACTATTTAATTCATTCTACTAACTTAAATATGAAAACACCTTGTATGCTCTCCTTCCGTGTGTGTTCCCAAATGCTTCTAACAGCTCATACATCCCCAGCAAGAGCAATGCCTTCTGCTGTAACACCGTGACAGTGGATTTTGGGAGACAAGGTGAAGAGTCAGCCTTGCTCACATCTGCTTTTGTAGGCTCCCAGGAAGATAAGAATACAAAGTGAGAGCAATCAGAAAAGCATTATTCCCACTCAGCTAATGCAAGATCTGCATTAGCACTCACACACAAGGTGGGGAAAACAACGACATGACATGAGAAATGATAATGGCTCTGGAAAAAGTGCTGTTGTTTGTCATGTCACAGGTGCTGTGGAATGCCATACCTCTGGGCCAGGTGCCACGAGATGAAAACATTGGACTACAATCTCCTTCCACCAGGACTCCATGATCTTCTCAAACCAGCCACTTTTAAGGCTAACATAAGGTCAGTCTGGGAGATGTGGAGATCCATGGCTTTGACTACGATTACACATTAGCACAGTATTTTAATTGACTACACTCCATGATTTTCAACACTGGCAGAGACATCCTAATAGAGCAACTCAAGTATCCAGAAGGGCTTGGGAAGTATGATTACATTCCAAGGTTTGCCATACGTGAACTTCACTATGACATACAAAAGAGTCTTCTCACAAAGACTGATGCTTTCCATAATGTCCAGTCAACACAAGATCCCCATCCCTGACACTTTGTTTGTAAGACCCTTTCTACCCAAGCCATTCTATGATTCTACAAAGTCAGTGAGAAAACAGATGTGCTGAAAGACCAACCATGTTTCTGTTTATAAGGAAAAAAGAAGTATTTTTTTTCCCCTAATGCCAAACATCAAAACACTTTTAACAGTGTAAATATCACTGTCCAGAATATCTTCTTTGAAATAGAGGGTAGGGAGGGAGGGGGCAAAGGCAAGCCTATGCAACAGCAGCAGGAGGATTATTTACATTGTTTTCTGCTAAACTGTAGTGGAGTCAGGCACAGAATTTCACAAGCAAAATCCCACATGCTTTGACCATACTGGAGATAGTCTGAACTTTATCTAACATGAGTGTACACTAATCTGAAACATCTCTGCACAGTCAGAAAAGCCTGTACAAAAAAAAGAGTCAATCTGGAAATGAATTATAGCTAAAGCAATATATACTGCAGGAAAAACAGTATCATTGTAGCTGGTAATAATTGCACCTGGATGAAAAGCCAAGAAGCAGGAGTTCCTTAATCCACAACTGCACCCAAAAATAAACCCTTTAAAATATGTTTGTCTATACTATGTTACACACTGTAATGAAAAAGCCAAAGCCCAACTTCAATTAATCACAGCGATGTGGGCAAAGTAATCTGGAGTCTGAAATTTACTCTTGATTAAACAGACATATTGGAGGTTTACTATTCCTGTAATTACAATTCAGGGTGGTAGCCCTAGTTTGTGTAAAAACATCTGTGCAACTAAACTTATTGTTATGATTCCAAAAGTCAGATTTTTGGGTTTAAAAGAGATGAAATGAAGTCATGAAACCTGGAAGAAAAAAATAAAAGGGAAAACAAAAACCCCACCAAGAAACCTGAATAAAGAAAAAAATCCCCAGAGGAAAAAAAAAAAAAGGACCCTAAATTTACATTAAGTGCTTATTTTTGTTATTGCTTCAGTTGGGTAGAAATTATAACACAGTTATGTTCATTTTAGCTACAAGAGATCATTAAAACAGAATGAACTAAGAGGAAAAAACAAGAAAGATGAGCATCTATTTATCAGGCTGACCTGAGATAATATTACTTTGATTTGTCCTCTGTGCCTCAAGAGTTGTTGGGAACAGCCCCAGTTTGTGCCCAAATGTCAGTAACCCCTAACAGATGCTTTAGCAACTGAGAACAGCAACACCACATTAACAGAGCAACCCAGACATCTTCCCTGCTGGGGATGCTGATGAACTCTGATATCCAACTCCTTCAGTCCCACTTCACCTGAGCAGCACAGAACAGGATACTCCATGGACTGATCTCACTCATCTACTTCCTGAGCTCTCTGGGCCATTGCTACATGTTTCTATGTTTTTGAAAGAGCAGAGATATAACATGAAAAAACTAAACACCACAACACCAAACAGGGAAGGGAGGGAAAGGAAGATGCCACAGGAATAGCAGGGGAAGGAAAATTACTCATTCAGACCCATGAAGTTCAGGACAAGACTTGAGGAGGAAAGGTGTGTTGAAATTGGGGTTTGATTGCTGAGGGTTTTAAAGTTGTTTCATACAAGGCAAAATAAGTTCCCTGCCCAGTCAGTAAAACAGACACCAGTAATGGGACAGTTTCTTTGCGCTCAAGTATTACCAGTCTGAGCAGGTTGGTATTTCCCCCTCCCTCCCTCTCCAGGCTTGGCGTCTGTCAGTTTGCAAGAAGCCTTCTGCCACCCTCTGATCTTTGCTGACTTCTTGACAATATTCAGGCTGCTGCACCAGCTTCTCCACTGCACCCAAGGGCTAGATCTGCTGCTGGCACTTGCAACAGGATTTGTCCTTCCGTGACAACAGGACCGTCTTTGAAGAGTGAGGAACTGCAGAGGAGTGGCAGAGTGCCCATGGCAAAGTGAAGCAGCCACATCCTGGTTGAACTGGTTAATCCTGAGGGAGTCCAGAGGCAAAAAGCATGGGGAAGGTGGGAACAGGAAGCAGCTATGAAAGAGATCATCTTGGATCAAGGTTGGATTCAGAATGTGAACAGCATGGCTGGAGCTGAAACAGCTGAGAGTTGAGCAGGGCAAGAAGGAAGGAGTCAACAGGTGGTAAAAATCAAGGTGTAGGAAAATGTGAGCTTGCAGATGAATGCAGAGTTGGCCTATAGAAGAAAAACATTGAAGAGGCCAGGATAATGAATGTCTTCTTTGCATCAGACTCCATTGAGGAGGTCTTTTCTCTTAGTTGGGGCAAACACGAACTACCAGACAGGGAAGAATCAAACACTTGGCTCGAGAAAGCCAAGTGTGTCCATGGAACAGGACAAACTGTACCAAAGCATGCAGGCCAATAGTGCCATGAGGCCACTCTCTGCCACCTTCAGGAGGCTGTACCAACTTACATGGTCCCCAGTGACAAAACAGGTAAATGTTACTGCCATCTTAAAAAACTAACAAAAAAAAATTAATTTGGCAAGTCCTCATAAAAGACAATTCTGTGCATGTGAATGGCAGGAATGTGATTGAGAACAGTCAAACAGCAGAAAGTGTCATTTACGTTCAGTTTCTAAAGATTTTCACTAGTGGTAAATAAGTTTCAGTGACTAAAAGTCATTGACCAGTCTACAAGGTCACTAGACTGGATGGACTTCTGGGCCAACATTTTGAAGCTTAATTTCCAGTCAGCTTTTTGGTTGAGTTTTTTTTTGGTTTTTTTTTGTTTGTTTGTTTTGTTGCTTTTGGGGTTTTTTGTTTGGGGTTTTTTTGTTTGTTTGTTTTGGGTTTTTTTTGTGGGTTTTTTGTGGTAATTTTTTTCTTTAAACTAACATATCATAGGGTTTGATAGTGGAGGTGATAGTGTTAAACATAGATATTTTTTAAATATCACCTGTGAGCTGGATGACAGAGGGACTGACCTGAGGCAATTTGTGGTTGGCACCAGGTGGCTGTCACTGTGACAGGGTGATAGCAGTGGCCAACAAGAAAATTCAGGAGGTTCAACAAGAGCATAAAAAAACTTATGCACCTGGAACAGAACAACTCCAGGCAACAGCAAAGAATGGGGAGTGACAGGCTAGAAAGTGGCTTTGCAGTGGAGGAGACTTACATTATTTACAGCATAGCAAATGCCTCTTCAATGCACTATCAATAAAAAAAGCAGGGCTACTTCATACACTAGTTTCAACTTTTCATTCCATTTCCCAGCCTAAAAATAAGTTGCAGTAATCTCATAAGTTGTCAGAAAGAAAATGAATATCAGAAAGAAAATCTGTCATAATACAGAATAGAAGCAACCAGAGCAATACATTTCATAGATTTTCTTCCTCTCAAATTCCAAGGCTGGTCATCTTAGATAGTCAGAAAGGGGGACAAAACCAACAA